>OZ023232.1:1653381-2028084 GCA_964006365.1 Trididemnum miniatum | reverse complement strand
CTCTTCTTTACCATCGCTACGTTGATGATACCTTTGTAGCGTTTAACAATGAAGCGGATTATGAAGAGTTTTTCTGTCACCTTAACTCTCTTCATCCTTCTCTACGCTTCACGTTTGAAAAAGAGTGTGACAATTGTCTTCCGTTTCTTGATGTTCTCGTTGAGAAACATGATACTGAATTCATCACTTCCGTTTACAGAAAGCCTACATCTACAGGACAATACCTACGTTGAAATTCTTTTAACCCGAGGAAGCAGAAAATCAGCCTCATTAACACTCTAGTCCATCGTGCTCTGATGATCTGCTCCAAAGGTAAACTCTCGAGCGAATTAGACAACATCCGTTCCATCATGGCTGAAAATGGCTATCCCGACCACGTGGTCAACTCTTCCATTACCAGGAAGATACGAAACTTCCGCAGACCACCGTCATACGGACCGAAGAAATGTCCTGTTTATCTACATCTTCCATGGTTGGGTGCTATTTCGACGAGGTTCGAAAAGCAAGTCGCTTCAGCAGTTCAACGCAGTTACTTCTCTGTGGAGCCTCGCGTCGTTTTTACGACTAGAAAACTTCTGCCCACAAGCAAAAAAGATGTGCTTCCTGCTTCTCAACAGAGCAATATCGTCTATGAATTTTCGTGCCACTGCGACAGTCGGTACGTGGGTCGCACATCTCAACGGCTGCAGGACAGAATTAAGCAACACGTTCCCAAACCTGTGAGAACTGGTCAAGTTTCTCAAGATCGCAAGGCCTTTAATCGCTCGTGCAAATTGACCAATCACGAACCTATTTGCGACTCGGCAATTGGACAACATCTGCTGACCAATCAATCTTGTGCCTTACACTACAGTGATGACAGATTCTCGATCCTTTCAAAAGGTCGCTCGGCTTTCCATCTATCTGCCTTAGAAGCCACTTACATCAAAGTTTCTCGACCAATCCTGTGCCGGCAAAAGGAGTTTGTCTACACGCTGAAAATCTCTCACTAGCGCTTCTGTTTTCGATTGGTCGACACTTTTCGTCCAATCAGAAACGACTTCTCTTTTCTCTCTTCGCGCTTTTATAAGCGGTCTCAGCTCTACATTCTTTATTCTGACGATTCCATTGACAAGTGTCAGACGAAAAGCTTCGGGAAATATGAAACCTCTGCTTCTGGCTATCTTCAAGTTCTGTACCACCAACCAACTGTTTAAAGACTTTTTTATGCTTCTTCAACTAATGTTAGATTATTTGTGTAAAATGTGAAGTGTTAGACAGATGTTTTTCTCACTGGCCCGACTTGCAAATCGGTGCGAGTTCAAATCAGTTGATCTTCACAAACCTCTTGAATAAAAGCTTGTAGGTGAAAATGCTTTTTGCAGCAGAAACAAGTGCAGCTATTTGCGAAGTGATGTGATTTTCTGTTTTGGAAGGATGGGCCAGTGGGCTTATCCACTTGTTCATTATAGTCCCGCACTGTCGGTTTACCCCTCTGAGCCGTCACAGTACTGCCAACTATTTTTATGTGGTGTCAAAATGTCGCTGTCACACCAAAAAGACTTTGAAGTTATTGCACACGGTTGAATTTCTTCTCTTTGCATCGCAGATCAAGTAGATTAGGTCCGACTTTTTCTCTGGATGATGAGCGCAAGCCCCCTGTTCCTCCTCGACCTCCGAAGAAGATAGTTACTCGCAAATTGAGCTTCTTGGAGAAAATGCGAAGTAGCTCTCGCTCGAAGCCCAAGGAGAAGGTAGGAAGGTCTCTGTCCTCATGACCACATGTCCAGTTTAGGTGGACCAAAAGGCCACGGGATTTCTGCGCCATAATCAATTTTTGCCTGTCATAACTGAAAATAATATTTTTTCATCAAAAGTTTGATTGTGATGCAGAAAGGCCGTTGGCTTTGTGGACAGTGCAAATGCGTGTGTGTTGAATTTGCCTATCACGGACTTGTTGCTTTAGCAGGGAAGGATCAGGAATTTTGCTGAGATGAAGTTTGGAAGTGGCAAAGATCAGGATGTCAGCGAAGGTTGGTTATTGTGAAGTGTGTGATCTAAAATTTTGTAAATTTTTTTCAGATTACGTTTTTGCTGAAATACGTTCGTTGTCTTTCTTAGTAAAATCCAGTGCTTCTGCATGCGTTAATTCTAAACAGAAATCAGCTTTAGCTTGTTAGTAATGCTCAATCCTCTGATGTAAGAATGACGAGATGAAATCGGAGCAGCGCACTGATGTCGAAAACATGACGTGTCACATTATCGTTTGTGAAAACTAATTATTTTAAAATACACATTATCACACTGATTTGTTGCCGTTGAAAAAATGTAATTACATTCAGTGGCATCAATCCTAGGTTGTCAAGTTGGGAATAGCAATCAAAACAATTGCACATAAATGTAAAAGCGTTTTCAGAAGGGTCGATTCAACCTAGTTGTCAACATGCTGTTTCTACCAGACCAGTGGTTCCAAACATTTTTCTCATCATCACCTACATTTGATGCGATGAGTAGGGCGATTCATGGTCAATTAAGTCAATTTTTTTTTTTGAAGTAGAAAATAACTCGAACAATGTGGAAACAAAATTTCACGGTCGTAGAATCAGTATTGATGAAGTTGAAAAGTCAACAAATGTCAATTTTTTGTTTTTTAGATCAATTTTTTTATTCGGTCAATTTTTGCTTTCTTGCTTTGTTTGCGCGATTCTACTTTATACTCAAAAAGAGATAACTCAGATAATTGAAAGATGGAGGTTCGTAACTGTTGGTGGTACCAGGGAGGTGTATGCTGTCGCCAGACTGTTATTGGTGTTACAGTTTTACACATGCTTAATTTATTAATATAATGTTTGATGTAATTTCATTGATTCGATTGTGAAGATCCGTTCAGACAGCTTTGCAAGATTGCAATTTTGGCAAAATTCGTTTATGATAAAAGAAGGTTTTTGTCGTGTTTTCATTTGTTGCATATTTTTGTCGCTACGTATCGGTAGTCAAAAACATTAGAATTGAAAAGACAATGCATTAGTTATTCGAACATACTTTGATGTTACAAAGATTGCAATACAGCGAATAGCAAAACGCTTGAATGCGACTCTGGATTCTGCGCAATTACGCAGAGCAGTTAAACTTTCTGCCAGAAAACTTGCGGCATTATATGTGCGTACATTATAATCTAAGCACTAACTGAAGTGACTTTGGTGGTTTTTTTCTTATGGACTGGTTCTTTCATTTCATTGTTTCGTTAGGTCAATAAAGTCAATTTTTTGAGATTTTTAGGTCAATAAAAAATCGCCCTATTGATGAGCCATTTTAGCTTCAAGACCATCAGTTTTGATTTTATAACCACAGTTGACCTAGTTTTGAACACAAAGTGAAACTTGACAATAATTGAATAATCGTATGTACCAACAACGAGCTACAATTTGATTACTCAATGTACCAATATCGATTAACATTAATTTTACCTGGCTTAATTATAGAAGATGCAACATCGTAACTATTGCAATTAATTATGATGACATGTTACTAAGACGTACCCATAATTTTAACAAAGAAAACAACATTTGATGTTAATGTCTTCTTCGGCTGCTGACCAGACGGTCACCGTGAATGAGATTGCTATCAGCAAGGAAAATCGTGGGTTCGATTCCCGGGCCTGTCAATTTGATTCCTGGGCCTGTCAAATCAGAAAGATTTGATCTTCAGTTTATGGTTAATACCCGTTTGAACACCTTAAATTCCCACCGATTGGGAACCAATGTATTAGACCATATGTTTAGATTAAGAAGTATTTAACAATTCGTGTTGCTGTGTGTTGGAAACGTGTGTGGTCGGTCGTGTTCTACTTTCCATATTTGTTTGATTTTTCTGGAGATCCACTTTACCCTTAAGTTTGTGAAGGCAGTAGCTCAAGTTTGCGCACCGAGCTGTAAATACTTTTGTGGAATTCCAAGGTGAGACCATCCAAATTTAAAAAACGGTCTTTAGGCCTTTGATTAACTGGTGTTAAACAGAGCAGTTTTTTGGCTATTCTTTCCTTTGACATTCGTGTCACATGTCCACACCCTGCGCAGTTAAGATCTTTCTAGTCGTAGAAGCAGGGAATCAATGTTTAAGCAGATTCACAAATATCTGCGCTTTAAGCTTATCCAACGAGGTAAAAGTGCTAATTCTTCACAAGAACCTCATGTCAACTGCTTCGATTTGAAATCTCGTTCTTTCATTCAGAGCTAGATGTCTAGAGACACGCTTTTTGCAAGCAATACATGCGGAAACTAGTCTACCCTTAGTAAAGCAGTCAATAGCCTGGCGTAGTAGAGTCCACTCCAGTGATTATTTACGTTTTTCATGTTTTCTAAATTTCTGCTTATGAAATCTCGGGTCTCGAAGCTCTGGTTTCTCGGTAGTTTTGAATCCTCGTTCTAGATCTGCTTTCATTTACATTCCAACGCGCATTCCCTGTCAGAATGGGAACATGGACTGATCTAAAAACAGTCGTTGCATTTTTCAACTGTTTATTCCCAAAATCGTTGTTTTCTTCGCTAGACTTATGTAAGCGTGTGGGATCTGTAGTTACGAATGTGATTCAGAAAGTGAAGCGACGCTTCTGATTTATTCTCGAACAATATTCACATTTATTTTTGCTTTTGTTAAACGGGTTGAAACAAATTTTTACGACAATGTGTACGAAACTGTTGAAAGTAGATGTGCTTGGTATAGTAGTGCTTGAGATTACCCAGAGAGTTTGATGAAATTACGAATGGGTGTTTTCTTCCCATTTTCAGCACTTTTATCCTTTTGTTGTGACAACGTCATTGCTAAAAAGAGTCTCGCAGCCGCTAACATGTAAAACTAAATAAGCTTATTCCCCAACCCTTTGTTTTCTAGATTGAAGCTCTCGTGGGCTTGCAATCGATTCACTCGTGCGCGTTTTGTTATGATAACCTGAAAAGTATCCTCAACAGTGGCCACTACTTTTTCATCTTTCGAAGCCATTTTGTAAGCAGTAATCTTTGGTAGAGATGTGCTTTTTCTGAACCACAAAGTAGCTGTTGCCAGCAGATTCAAAGTTGTTAACATATTTATTCAAAGTCTAAACCTTTTCGACCCATTCTTTAGGACCTCTTCAGACGAACTAGCTGATGCACTTAACATTCATCTAGAACTTTCGAAATAAACGATACTTTAAGTAATCTAATGTTGTGATGATGAATAGTCTATTCTAACAAGCTTACACGAGTAAAAACTCTATCCAAAAAAATGTATTATAATTCTACCATCAACAAGTATAAAAATAAGCCAAAAGAGTTGTGGAAATTTATCACTTCGGTAATCCCCAACAAACATTTAAAAAGTTTGTCAATTCCAGAATTGATTAATGATGGCATAGCCACCGATGATCTGACCGAAATCTCCGAACAGTTCAATAACTATTTTGTTAAAATTGGAATGACTATAGCTAATAATGTCAACAAATCTGATGACAGTGATTTTAAATCTTATCTCAAGCATTCCATATCGTCCACGATTGTTCTAGATCCTCCTCAACCTGTGAAACTTTTTAATGTGATCAACTCTTTAAATCCTCATACAGCAAGTGGTTATGACAATATCTCTGCTTATTTCTTAAGATTGGGTTACGACGTTCTTGCACCTATATTAACAGCGTATTTTACATGGGCCTTTGAAAAGGGAATCTTTCCATGCACCTTTAAAACCGGTAAAGTAGTTTTCATATTCAAAACCGGCAACAAAAACAGCGTTAATAACTACCGTCCTATCTCCTTACTCCCAAGCCCATCAAAGGTACTAGAAAAGTTAATGAAAATTCGTTTTGTTAAATTTTTCGATAAATATGACATCCTGTACGATTACCAGTATGGATTTAGAGAAGGACATAGTGTTCTGCATTCGCTTTTAGATGTTACCTCTTTTGGCTATGATTCTCTACAAAATAAAGAAAATATTGCAATGCTGCTCATGGACCTACGTAAAGCCTTTGACACGGTTTCTCATAATATATTGCTTCAAAAATTGTATCATTACGGAATTCGAGGACCTGCCCACAAATTATTTGAAAGTTACCTTACTTCTAGGAAACAATTTGTATCAATAAACAACGTCAACTCTTCTGCTCAATCTATTAACATTGGTGTACCTCAAAGTTCTATCCTTGGTCCCTTACTCTTCCTCATTTACATCAATGATCTCCCTAATGCAATCTCTTCCAAACCTCGACTCTTTGCAGACGACACCTGTATAATGCTAAGTGACTCATCCCTTCCAAATCTTGAGACTAAATGCAATACTGAACTGAATCAACTTAAAACTTGGTGCAATACTAACAAGCTTGAAATAAACCCAAAAAAATCTATTGTTTTCCTTATCCCTTTGAAACTGAATTCGCCTTCCTTAAATTTGAAGATATATTATGACAACTCCTAAATAGTTTGCCAAGAATCATGTAAATATCTCGGTATGAACTTGGACTCGAAACTTTTATTTAAAAATCATATCAAAAATCATATCAAACAAATTGAAGTCAAGGTGGCCAAAGGTGTTGGTATCTTAAGCAAGCTCCGTTTTCTGTTTCCCAAATCCACTCTTCTCCTTCTATATTATGCCCTTGTACATCCGCATTTACTGTATGTTCTCTTTCTGTGGGGTTACACCTATCAAACATACACTCAAAAACTCCAAATCCTTCAAAACAAGGCCATACGGGTTATTTGCAGTAGCAATCGTTTTTCTTCAGTTACACCTCTTTATTTCGAATTAGGCATTTTGAAATTTAATGAACTTCTCAAATTTGAAATTGGTAAACTAATGCACCGACACTCTCATAACCTTCTTCCTCCTGGCATATCGTCTCTATTCACAGATCTCTCCACAATCCATAGTAGACAAACAAGATCCCAAATCCAAAAAAGTCTTTACATATCCAAATTTTCAACTCAACGTTGTCAAAGGTCTATTAAGTTTCAGGGCACTAAAATCTGGAATTCGTTTTCTCCTGAATTTAAAATCCTCTCGTTTAGAAAATTTAAATCTAGATTCAAAAATCAACTTATAGCTATTTATCACGTGGTCAATTAATCTTAAGAAACTAACATCTGTACAACTTGTAAAACGCTTATTCCTACAAGTGGATTGTAAGAGCTAATTAAAATTTTAGGGACACCATAAATTTTTATCTCGTTATTTTTAAGCGACCGAACAATGTCTGGGGTGGCTGCTTGACTCGAAGACCTTCCATGGTCACTTCGCAGTCTGCCGTCTCGGCAATATTGTAGCAACTTATTGTTTGTTCATTTGTTAAATTTGAAGTTAAATTGTGATTTTTCGATTTGTGTAACTTGTGTTCTGTTTTTTATGTGTCTGGTAAATAAATAAATTACTACACTACTGCCACTACTACTGACGATACGACACAATACGTGCAATTGATACATCTTATTTGCATTACGTCAAAGCAAAGCATAATGATGATCTATTCTACATAGTACAACGCTAAATAACAATTCTACATATTTAAGGCCAAAATGACACATCAAAAAACCATAAGCAAAAATAACACCAACATTAAAAGACATTGAGCAGTAACGAAGAACCACTAGCATATAGCTGAAAATTTAACTTGGGATTTCGTGTTTTTATTAAAAGGGCTTCTTGCATTTTAATTTCGTATTCATTATTCCTTTTTTAATTGCTTAAAAATCGTTTAAGTTTAAATTTTTCAATTTACACTCTAACTCATTGGAGTATGGTCTTAACGTTTATTGGCTGTTTGAAATCCATTCTTTCTTATCCACTTTTAATGCACAGCGTAAAGATATTAAATTCATGATGGAAAAGGCTGCTAAAACACTTTCATTCTAGGATGTTGAAATGGATTTAATACGTAATGAGTTTGAAAGCTGGGTCCAGCGTGAAAAAACAAATACTGGAGTATTACTGAACTGCTATGCTGTATGTTCTTTAAATCATGGAAAATCGGTCTTAATATGAGCTTACTAAAAAGAGCCAAAACCATTTGTTCAGATGGCATGTTATATCAGAAATATGCAAGTTACGTTCCACAATCCTAAAAAATTTATACCCTTACTGGTTTTTAAATTTTGAAAATTGAAAAAGCAACTCCGAAGAAGAAAAAAAATATTTATCAGAGTCCCCAGCAACTCAGAGAAAAAAAGGAAAAATATTTTTTGCTTTTCCAGGCAGGGAAAATTCTGTGGGAATTGTGAAACATCAGGGAAATCTCAGGAAATTAAAAAATTTGACAATCAGGGAAAAATCAGGGAATTTTTTCAACTTTACTCACCAGTTAACTTTTTTTTTTTTTTTTTTGACTGATTGGGACTAGTTAGATTCAGTTTCATTTTGTTTGTAGTTACATGGTTATGGTTGGATAACGTGGTGACTAAATGTTGCTAAATTGTTAGCATCTGTAGACTTGTATAACGTCGTAGTGATTTGGTCGTACCTATCATCCAAAGTTAAAAACACCATAAGCCAAAAAAGGAGTTGCGCCCCTTGCCTCCAAAGCCTAATTGTTCTTTTAACTTTTCAGTTTTCAACATAAAGCGGATTCTAATTTCAATGGTTTATAACTTGTCTAATATCAAAGTTATGTGTGGTATGTAATAGTTATTTAGTTATAACACTTTTGTTATTTTTAATTTGTTAGTGCAGTCACTACTGTGTTACTGAGTATTTATATATTGCGAGTTTTTTAAAATGTGCATTATATACTTGCGCAAGTTTCGAAAAGAGTGGTGACAATGGGTGATTACAAGGAGTGGATACAAGAGCGTGCAGGCGATAAAAAAGCATATTGCAAGGTGTGTAGAAAGTTTATTGATTTGAGCAACATAGGCCAAAGAGCTTTGATATGACACATGAAGAGCAAAAAGCATTCTGATTCGGTAGCAGTACGATTAGGAACAAGTGCACAACAATTTATTGAAGCATGTTTTAGCACTAGCAGTACTAACAAAGCTGTTGATAGTACATCTGTTACTGATAGTCACATGGGTAGCTCAGAAGATAATGATGATGGAAGAAGTTTAGTATCAGCACACGTGATTACTGACTACGCAATTACAGCGGAAGTTAAGAAAGCTGAAATTATTTGGGCAATCAAGACTGTTGGGTCATATTTGGGTATTGCTTCTTACTTTACGCAGAAGCTGGTTGACAAAAATCGAGCATGTGAGTGCTACGTTGCTAGTTTTGATGAGTCCTTGAATGAGGTTTGTCAACAAGGACAAATGGATATTAATAGTCGCTATTTTCATCAGGGTAAGGTCTTGTCCCAATATTTAGACAGTCAATTTTTGGGTCATGCAACAGCCATTGATTTGCTGCAAGCTTTTAAGAAAGGAACTTCAAAGCTAAATCCATATAAGCTGTTGCAAGTCAGTACAGATGGCCCTAACGTCAATTTAAAGTTTATGCAAGAACTTGTTAATGACAGAAAACGCTCTGACCCTGAACTACCCGGTATGTTACAGCTTGCCACTTGCACCTTGCATTCTATTCATTTGGCTTTTTTTACTGCTATTAAAGATAGTGGGTGGGGTTTATCAAAGTTGTTTCGTGCACTGTGGTAGCTTTTTCACGGTTCTCCTGCCAGACGTGAAGATTTTCAATGCATAACTAAAAGCAATCTTTTATGCTTCAATTTTGTTCTACTAGATGGATTGAAGATGTACATGTTGCTGAAACGGCTGTTGAAATATGGCCTAATATTGTAAAGTATGTAAGTGAAACTTAAAAAATAAGCGCATTCCTACGGTGGCTTCATTTCATACTGTCCACGAATATACAAAAGATTCGTCAGTGCTAACAAAGCTCCAAGTGTTTACTTCTGTCGTTAAGATAGTTGAACCTTTTTGGAAGGAATATCAAACCGACAAACCAATGTTACCTTTTTTGGCTGCCGATCTCCTCAAGGTGTTGTGCGATTTATTGTGTAGATTTGTGAAGGGGTCCGTTTTAACTCCTCTCGAAGCTCCAAGAATGTTTGAAAGTTTTAATGTGATGGAAAAAACAGCATAGTTATCGCTTGACCATATTGACTGTGGATTTGCAGCTAAGCGTTCTCTAGAACACCTTGTTGAATCTAAAAAAGTTTCTCCACTTTTCAAAGCAAATTTTTTATCGACTTGTTTAAAGCTGCTCTACTCCGCAATGGCCCATAAAATTTTTGAGAGATCTCCGCTGAAGCATTCGTTTGTGTGGAACCTTCAAGCTCGTGATCCTTCTTTTGCCATACGTAAAGAGGCTGCAGCTGAATGTATGAAAAGTGTTTTGCTCAAGTTGATAGATGTTAGATGTGACAGGATAATGAATCAGTTTCGACAATTTCATGTTATTCTTGACAAAGATAGTAAGTCAGAAGTGGATAGTTTTTTTATTCTGGGGATGACTTGATCAAAACAACTGCATTGAAGGATTTGTTAGAAGTGATTCAATTCTTTCTAACACTGTCACACGGTCAAGCATCAGTAGAAAGAGGATTTTCTGTCAATAGCTCTCTTCTTCAACCAAATTTGAAATTACTCTCTTTAGTAGCACAAAGAATGATTTATGACACAGTAATACTAACTGAACAACCTATTGCCAAGTTTCAAGTTATCCAGCATTATTAAGATCGTGCAGCTAGGCTAATCGCAGATATACTGATTATCTTCAACAACACAAAGTCGAACGAGCAAATGAAGAGAAGAGAAAGAAAAGAGCAAGAGAAGAAAATGAGCTAGTTGCAGCCAAGAAAATGCTCAAGCAGCTAGAGAGTGCTGCACAATCCCTTAGGCCTTACTACTGAAGCTGACCAGCATGCTTTGAAAGCTGAGAACAAGCAGAATTTCACCCTTCTCGCCAAATCTAATGCTTTAAGATCAAAAGCTAAGCTAATGCAGAAAGATATTGACAAGCAAATGTGTGTTGTAAAAACCTTGAGTGAAAACTTAAAGTTTAAATTGAAGATATTAGCGTTTCTCTTGAAGATTTTATGAAGGACCTGTGGTTATGTGATAAGGAGAGTGGAGTTGAATTTTTTTTTTTTTTTATTCCATTGTTTCAATTCATTTTCTTTTAAATGTTCAATCAAATGTGCAATATAATGTGATTTTGGTTTACCTACGTTTGCCTTGAGAACATAAAATCATCTTGTCAGACTGAATGGTGTTTGACGGACCTCAAACAGTGTGCTGCAGAATTTGAAAGTGAAGTGAGTATCTGGTCGCATTATAATGTGTGGTCCCAAGTTCTCAACACAACAAAGTGTCATCTAATTGGCACGTGGTTGGGTGGCTTACGTATATGTCGTAGTAAAAAAAGAAAGCGGTCGTATTAAAAAGTGGTCTACAGGATTCTGTTCTATAAATTCAGTGAACTTGATTGTAAAACTTAATTTGAAATTTTTTACGCGTTTTTTTGTACGCTTAGTGATCAATCTATCGATCAATAACGTTAATTTTGTGCAACTTTTTTGTAAAAATGATGAATACTAATTGTGAATTGCGCGGTGCTTTGTACCTTGATGAGCTCAGTTGTATGTACAGTGTTCTGCACGGGTGGCCAACCTTTTAATTTTATGCGCCAATACCGTTATTGATTCAGAGGCTCTACACCAACGTTCACTTCCTTTTGATTTTTCAAAACGTGTGGTTAGAGATACATTATTTTTAAGTCATAATAACGTATGCACACTTAATTTATATATTTGTGAAGATATGCTTCATGATTACCTGGTATGTGTATGCAACAAGCATTACCCAATATTTTTAATAAAGATGGCAGATATAAATTTTGTGGAGGAAAGCAATTTGCACAGCATTTTTTAATTTCCATAATCGTGTTATTTGGAAAGAAAAGCACTGCATTGTGGTAGTTTTGGAATAAACTTATTGGGTGGTGATAAGCCGACAAACTCATCGAGAAGTGTTGATTTGTTTCATTTCAAAATATTTTTTGTGCTTTATAATGTATAGTAAATTGGTGAGCTCTGTGCTTTTATATGGTGAGCTGAGTTTATGTCAAATTTTGTTTAATCTGGTTTACCGAATAGCTTAGCTTGCTTAATGCCGTATAGCATCGAAATGTTTTTCTTAACATGGTATCAGGTATACATTAGTCTAGTATTCTTTTCCGAAATACGTTGTATAACTTTTAAGGTTAATGTACTGTTTGTCAAATCCAACTTAAACGGTTAGTATTGTGTACTAGGATTGACTTGAATAGCTCAGGAAAGAATCAGGGAAAACTCAGGGAATTTGAAATTGAAAAAATGCTGGGAACCCTGATATATATCAAATTGGAATAGGGCACCTTATTTTGGACAACCAACACATCAGTTTGTAAAACGCTTTTTAGCTATGGTAAAAACAATTTTTAACGTTGAGTTAACAGTCTATTATAATTCTATTAAAACTGGTTCTTATTTTAATTTGAATGGCTTAACTCCTCATGCCTTGTTGTCGACTATTGTTTATAAATTTACATGTTCGCGTGATGCAACAATGTCATACCAGGTATGACAGCACGGCATCTACACGCAAATGCGAATGAGCACTTTAGTCTCCACTCTCCAAGCAAATTAAGAGAAGGCGGCTGTCAAAGACTATATTCTAATGTGTGAAGTGTAAATTGAAAAATTTAAACGTAAATGATTTTAGGGTAATTAAGAAATGTAAAGACCGGCTGTTAGCTCAGTTGCTAAGCGCACACGCTATCGGTGCGGGAGGTCTGGGGTTTAGATCCTGGGTCAGTCAAATCAGCACTGTGTCGCCAACGATTTGCCGCCGCTGCGACGTTTTTTCGATGAGCCTTAAAAATGTATAATTGTCAATCAACGTTGTGCTGACATTAACGTACAATTGTTAATTAACAGTTTTAGCCTTAAATATGTATAATTGTTATTTAACGTTGTACTGTATGTAGTTCGTCATTACGCTTTGCTCTGACGTAATGTAAATGTATGATGTATCAATTGCATGTATTGTGTCGTATCATCACATCATTAGATTATTCAAAGTACCGTTTATTTCGAAAGTTTTAGTTGAATGTAAAGTGCATTAACTAGTTCGTCTGAAGAGGACCTAAAGAATGAGACGAAAAGGTTTTGATTTTGAATAAATACAGTATGTTAACAGTTTTGAATCTGCTCCCAAAAGCTACTGTGAGACTTTGTAAGCGGTTTTCTTTTTCCTGATCATCACGTTTACTTGGTCTTAGCTGTTTGCATTGAAAGTAACACGTCTTATGAAAAAGTGACGATCGTTTTAATAAAACTCTTTAGTTTAATCAATTAAGAGTTTTAAAGATTTCAAGCTTAAAGTGATTGCAGTTCTCTAGACCCACTAGCAGCGCTGAACGTTTTGTAAATCATTTTGTCGAAAGTTGCTTATAAAATATGTCGAAAGTGACTAAGACTATGTACCTTATTAATTTAAATCTTTGAACACAAAATTGCTGCAGCTTATTAAGACTTGCGGAAACTTAGACTCTGTTTTTCTTTGGTAATGATTAATGAACCATTCTTGACGTAAAATATCTTTCAATTTTCTAAGCAAAGGTTCCATGTATTTGCTCCATATCCCTTCGCGAATTGAGAAGCCTGGCTTCAGTCTTTATTGCTCGTCGTACGCTTCACGCAGTTCGTAACCTCGCTTTTTAACATTTTCAGCGGCAGTTCGATTCATGCACTGTGTTTTTATGCTCATCTTCGTCTGATAGTTTGCTTTCAACTTTTTGACACCGTTGTTTTTACCGTGATTTCTATCACTAATTAGACGAAGATATTCGTGATGGTATGGTGAAGTTTGGATAAATATTTTTCAATTTTCGCTAGGAACTAGAGGTTTTGAGAGAGCGCTACTGCAATTGATTTTTGACAAGTTAAAGTCGAAATTTGAATTCGCGTTCTGGTCTCAGTGGTTTCTGGGCGTTTCGCAGAGTGTTTTCGATTTTCGAAGCATGAACCGGATAAGCTAGAAATGTGTATCAAGCTTTCAACGAATTGTAGGACGTCCTAGATCAGGGGTGTGCAACCTTTTCGCTATTGCCGGCCGCATTACGTTTGTCAAGAAAGTACGGCCGCCAATAATTTTTAAAAACTTGTGTATTGCGTTAAGGCTAATCTATACTTAAACTCATTCGTTTTAAAATCTTACTTGAAAAGCGCAGTGTAAAATAATGTCAGCTTAGAGAATTTTGTTCATTACCTAGTTTGCAATTCATCGTACATTAATGACTCCCGTGTAGTAGCGTAGTTAGGGGAAGGGGGTCAATGCCCCCCTTTTGACTTTGCCTTTCAGTAAAAAATAACAAAATTAATGGTGCCAAGTGACTGAAATATGCCAGACTGTTTTAATGGTTTCTGTAGTTTATGGCCAGGGGCGGATCCAGGGAGGTAGGAGGAGGGGTATGCATCCTCCCACCAGCCATTTTAAAGAATGTTTTAGATATATACAATTTCTTCATAATTTCGAACTTCTTCGATAGCGATAAGCCTTACGCCTTAAGCATGTATGATCGAAAATGTGTGAACAAAATGCATCATATTTGGCGAAGCACTCGGAATTGGGGTAAAAAAATTTAGACGAAATTTGCACGAAAATTATTCAAAAAGCTCTAAAATAACCATTACGGTAAGTTAATTTTCAAAATTTTTCCGGGGGAGCATGCCCCCGAACCCCCCTAGAGCCTTTCTTGTTTCTTAGTCAGCTTCATATTCAAAAAGCACTAAAATAACCATTACGGTAAGTTAATTTTCAAAACTTTTCCGGGGAGCATGCCCCCGGACCCCCCTAGAGCCTTTCTTGTTTCTTAGTCAGCTTCATGCTAGTTCTGCCGGGAAAAAATGCGTTTGAAAAAATGTGAAAATTATGCCCTAAAATTTCTTGCTATGCCACTGCTTTTTTAGTTCTGCATACGACCAAATAAGCTTGCGAAATAGGGAGTCTTGTTAGATACCATCAGCTTTAGTTTAGATTCCAAATTGCTGTCTAGTAACTGGGTTCGGTACTCGCCAAACGACGAAAATCTCGCAAAGATCAACTAGTCGTATTCGTATAAACGTGATTTATGGGCTACAATTTTATCGCTTTGCATTAAAAAGGTTTACCGGTACTTGTCCACTACATCATCAATGGAAAACGACACGCAGCATTGTTACAACATCAATCATGAATCGACATATTTTGTTTGACGGAGGCTTGCGCAGGTCAGCATAACACAGGGTCGCACGTAACGGCTTACTAATGCGTTAAAGAAATCCACGGTTTAATCCATTAAAAACCGCGGATTAAATTTTAACTTATTTAATCCTCGGTTTAACTCGCTGCTATACTTAATCGTGCTTGGTGGAGACCAAATTAGGGTTGATCCGAAAATAAACCGTGGATAAGTTTAATTTGAGGATAATCCACCTTGGTGCATTTCACCCTTAGATTGCGTTTTTGCCAGACTTCTCGAATTAAGTTTTTACACACTCTGTCGACAAATATGTTTTGGCGCTTTTTCTGTTTTGCGCTAATATATGTTAGCATCTGCTGCTACATCGTGTATTTTTAAATGTATGTCCCGGCCGCACGAAATTTCAGTGACGGCCGCAGGTTGCACACTGTTGTCCTAGATAGTTTCCCCTCTCGCTGGTTTCGTTTTTATATTGTCTTATTTTAAAAAATTGTGTACATGCAGGGGCGTATCCAGAAGTTTTTTCAAGTGGTGGGAGGGGGCGAGAATGATTTTTTGACGCAGTTTGTGACGGCGTGCAGCAACAGCAGAATTGGCTTCAAACAAAAAGAAGAATAAAAACAGCTCGAAGGTAGTCCGGAAACGTGCTCCACCAGAAGACTTTTCAAAAATTACTCAAGCTATTGCAATTTTGTTGCTTTTTTAAACAGCGTTTAATGGAATTTTTAAATTTCTCTCCCCCAAGTCTGACTTGACCAAATATGAAGCACTTTTGTTGGCCTATTTTCGATCTTTTGGTGCTTCGTTACCAACTGGGTTCAATACACCTGGCCAAGCTTAGCTGATATTACTATAATGTTTGTGTGAAATTTCGCTACAAGCTCGTAGCACTTCTTTCTCCATATTGTCGCAAATTGAGCAGACTGGTTGCGGTTAATTAACCCTTGTGATTTTTGGTGTCACGAGTCGCAAAAGAGAACATGATCACTGCAGCTGTGCTCTTTGCAATGTTAGAACATATACATTTGGTTCGCTGTTGTGCGGTACTCAATTGAGCAGTTTGGACTGCAAACTACTTACATACTCTGCTTTAATTTCAAATAATAACGGCACAGAATCAATAACGAACGCATAAGAAATTTTTAGGCACAAGTAGGCTGTATTATGTTTATTTTAACGATCTTGTATAGACCGTTGATATAAGTTTATCTGCGTTGTGTAAAGATAGTCGAAATAACACCGAGCATAATGCAAAAATTTAAATGCTGCGTTGAAAACTAAAAAAAATTAATACTCAATTGGTTGCCAACTCCAGCACAAGTGGGTTTCCTGATGAGCTCGTTTCCTTGCATTAACCTGTGATTCAAATCATTATGATCAACCAAAAGTTTAGGGTTTGCCCCCTTACGTGCTGATTGTTTGGGCCTGGTACTCGGAGGGTAAGGTGTTGGGTGCTTGGATGATTGCAGTCACTAGGCGAGATATTGCGCCGAGCAACACAGTTTCGCTAAACTCTGATGCGGATTCTACGATTAGAGAATGGGAGAGCACAGGTGAAATAACATGAATTCGGGCATTGGTGGTTGATACAAATTAGTACGCTGAAGCATAGCATTTGCTAATGCATGAGCTAGCTTTGTGAGAGCTTCTATGTTTCTACGAGTATTTTACCTTTTATTTTTTTTGATATTTTCGGTAGTTTGTTTTCGTATTTTTTTTCGTTTAATGTGGAAAATGTACAAAGTATAGGTATTGCTGAGAGCAGGGCAAAAAGCGACAACCCTGTCGTTGCGACTACTTGAACTTTATCGCATCTAGCGCATTCAGTTGCATCTTGCAGCAGAAAAAAGTTAATTATCTTGTAGCGAGAGTAAAGTTCTGACGTAATTTTTGACGTTTTGGTGTTTGACGGGAGAAGTTTATTTTTTGTAGGAGTCGAGAGGTGCTGTATTGTACCCTCGATTGCTGATGTAATTGGTATCTGGATTAAATCAGTCGCGCGCATTGATCGTGATAGCGCCACATTAGGAATTTGTATAAACAGCTAATTATCAGAGCTTGTGTCTGGATTGTGCTGTATGTTCAACTCGTGATTTGATTCAGTTCTAGTCGATTAGCCACACAGTTGAATCTCCGTTCGTTTTCCTACGTCACGGTTTATTTTTATTTCTGGTCGATTAACGCACTGAAAAAATTGCGATTTTACAACTTGCACATTTTTTGCAACATACGAATATCGTGGTGAGATATGCATTTAAAACAACTGTACACGAATGACTTGTCTTTTGTAATTACTCATTGAAGAGTGTGCGTGTGCTTATGACAGCAATATTTCCATAACTGCTCCACGGAGTTTTCAACGCACTGTCAAGGTTTTAATGCACATCTTGAGCGTTTCATTTCACTTTCAATATAATTATGCACCCTTTCATGTACAAATACTTTTTTTTGGTATTCCGCTTCGGGGGAAGCCATAAGTCGCCATCTGCAATATACAGTGTGAATGGATTGGTTGTTTGTATACGGTGTTAGCCGCTAGAATCTGTTACTACGTGTGTATTTTCATGCAACTACGAAACCTTGAGCTTGGATGTGCGATGCAATACTGAGTGGGAAAAGTGAAGTCTTAGTGTTTTGGTTTTCGTTCACATTTAACTTCACTTTTCGTTTTAATGCCTTTAGTAATAAAATTTAAACGTTTTGCAATGTTTGCTTGCTTAAACACGATCAATTGAGGTTTGAGTTCGTGACATGTTTGTAACTGGTGCTTTAGCTGTTCAGAAAGTTTTCGTTAAAGGTTGGTAAGAGGCCGCTGCTGGCACGTAATTATGAGCGCACGCCTGGCATGGTAGCCCGCTCTAATCAGCTGTGTGTTGGCGTGTAGCTCATTCAGCGTTCGTTTACTTTCACGCTTTTGTATATGCTAGCAGTATTGGTCGTTCTAGGAGCTTATTGTGAGAATGAGAATATTGTCAGATAAACAACTAAAAGAAGTATATGAAGGTCAGCCTGATTTGCTATACATTTACACTGGCAACTTGGTCGTAGAAGCAGGACGTTGTTTGTTCTCGTCTTATGTTGCATAATTTTTTGGAGAACGTTGATGCATGCGCTTCTTGTTTCGTGTGGTTGCTGAGCGACTGAGTGTTACGGTATTACGGTAGAAGCAGTAATGATATATTAGGATTGGACCCTTCCACACAATGTCGTATAGCAGTTATATTTGTCTCGTAAGAGGGAACACCAAACATGTTTTTACTTTTAGATATTTCGTTAATTTTGTTACTTTTTTTCACCCGTCACCCCAATTCGGTGGGTAGCATGTACGCTAGAGTGTAGGTAAGTTAAGACTCACTTCGCTGTAAATTGAAGTATGAAGCCTATTTGAGGATAACAATGTTGGATGTTGAGCAGAGTTGACGTTAGTATGTGAGAGTGACTGGTATGTCAAGGTTTTGATGCGCAGCTTCGATCAGGTTAGTTGCAAAAGGATGAAGTAGTCATGCGTGCATGGAAGCAGTGTGAAATCACGCAGCTATAGTGTGGCCAACATGTGTAAGGAGTTGGATGAAAGAAGTGAGTCCTGCAGAATAAATAAACGCATGATGCTAGTTATAGGTTGATGAGGATTCCGAGATCTGTATCTCGCCAACCTGCTGCATTTTATAGTTTTGTTTGTTTCTTTGCATTTGCATTTTTATTACTTTTTGCTTCCCTTTATAGTTTTTCTTTACCAGTTGTGTTCGTGTTCTTGATTTGTTGGCTTAAACTATTCAACTTTGCTTAATTATTGTCATCTCTTTTTCGAACATTATTTTTGCTAGCTGTGGGAGCTTACTGATGCATCGTGTTTACTTTTTGATTTTGGATAATGTGTGTGTGGTTGAACTAAGTTGTTCCTGGAATAAGTGATGCTGAGCGTGATTCTCCTGTAGTGAAGTCTTCTGCTTGGTGCTTTTATGACAATACATAGGAAAGTTCTTGAGCAGAAACGTTCGCAGAAATTTCGATGCTGCATTTTCTAGATGTTTTTACCGATGATGACATAAGAGTGTTGAAAGTGTTAAGATGTTGTTGCAATGGTAATGGAAGAGAAGACCATCGCGTTACCTCGTCGTCTTTCGAACGAGAGCGTAACCTCTTTAGACTTGAGGAACAAGAAGAAACGTCTTTTCTCCATGTTTCATAGTAAGAAGTCAGACAACAGTGTTAAATCATCAGGAAGCTTTATTAGTTATTTTCGAAGTCGCAAGCAACTCACACAAGCTAGTAATAGCAAAAAAATCGATCGTGCTACCCCTGATCGAGGCCTCTTGCAGTCGAATTCGCTGCCAGATGGTGATATGTCTCGTGGAAAAGCAAGCAAAGTTTTTAACACATGGAGCGTGCGGCGCTCCTCAAAGCTCGATCTTTGTCAAGCAAAAGACGGAAAATCGGACATTAGCACGTCAGTTTATGCTGGTGAAATTGCGCCGACATTCGTCGATGTGTTCGCGCATGCGGCGTCTGATGTTAAGCTAAAACCTCCAGCAAGCAGCGGCTTGAGAAACTCTATCATATCTGAGAGTGACTTCATTGATGAGACTGGCTGCACGGAACAGCTGACAGTGTCTTCCTACTCGAGCATAACTCCGCGCACCTCCAACTTTCCTCATTCTTCGTCATCTGTTGAACCTGTGCTGGTTGGTGAAACTTCACTGCTGTCTCGGCTTAAACAGAAAAGACGAAGTATTGAAGATAAAGCGGATGCGTTTAGTGGGATTACGTCATTGTTCTTACCACAAGCTTGGATGAAAGGGCGCAAAAAAATGCTGCGGAGTGTTGAGGAGGAAGTATTTGATACCTGGGACGGACGCAGAGCATCAACGCTGCCTCGACAAATCAGAAAAGGTAAGTTGCTTATGGGCATCACTTCGACGGTATTGCTGTATTTATGTTCTGTGTAATTTTACAATCATCACATTCACACGCACCCAGAATTTCACTTGGTTTGTTCAAACATCTCGCACTCTAAACAAGTTCCGTAGATTGAATGAATTCACTACAACAAGCATCTAGCGCTCTTATATTTTTGATGATGCCGTTGTGTCCGATCTCCTTCTTTTGTGAGTTAATGTTAAGCGAGGAGAAACTCTTCAAATCGTAAGCGTTGTACAGTAACGTGACAGTAATGGAACCCCAAGATAAAGAGTGGAAAATAATAAAAAGAGTTGAAGGTGATTCACTCGGGGGACATGAACATAGCGGACTAGTAGAACGTGATTACGACCTTCGATACATCCCGTTCGACCATCGACATCGTAAACTTAAGTATTTTTTCCAACGATCTATCTGTAGTATTTACTTACCTTGCTGCATAAGTTTTTCCAAGCTGAAGACAAGGCAAATAACTTCGCCGATTCCATTGACAAACCTTCCCCACGTTTGATGATTCCATTATACGGTGGTGGAAGTCCATCGTCTTTTCGTGGCGATAAGATTGTTTCGTGCGTAATTAATGCTATATACAAAAAAATGTGTCGCTTGTTAGACTTGGTGGCGTTGGAATGCGGTTGTTTTACCAAAGTGGGATTGTGCGTTGCGCTTGATATATGCTGGAGGTTATTTTTTTAAGTAATTAGATAAGAGAAAATTTCGACATGAATTGAGCGAAGAGAGCTTTCAGCAACCACCGGAAATAAACTTTTAGGTTCTAGGCAAAATAGCACTAATTTTACAACCAATCTTGCGTATCACAACTTTAGAGTGACGATAGTGAATAATACACGCTCGCAATTGCTCTGCATGAATGCAATGCCGTACGCGTATTTGCCGAGGTTGTTAAGAGCTAATGGATACTTGCCAGCTATTTATTGTGCTTGCGCTTATATGGGTATTAATCACACTAACGTTTGTACACATAAATCTTAGTAGATGTTTATTAGGACTTGAAGTTATATCGATGATTGTTGCATGTCGATTGCTTCGGAGTCTTCATTAACGTGAAATAAAATTCATTGATGTGACATCGTTGAAGATTTCGTGGCTGAGTGTGGCATGCGGTGTGAGAAGTTGTAGTTGATGATGCAACAAGAACCTTGCGTTTAGCACATAAAGGATGTTTTAATTTTCTCTGTGTTAAAATAGCGTGAGCCTTCACGATATTACCTCGTGCTTCACTGTATCACGCGAGAAAATGGAAAGTTTGCTGCTAATTGGGAGTTTCTGTTGCCATGAAGTCGTGAGAAAGTTCACTGAAAAGTTTCATTTATGTACAAGCGGTTTGAACGACAGTGATGTAATCGTACGTAGTGAATTATTGACATATAATACTTAATATCTGGGGATGAATGACGATCTTTTGCCAACAGTTTGCTAAGCATGCTGCAACCCCAACTCCGCATTGGCTCAGTTTCTCGGCAATTTCACATCCAATTCTGATGTTTAGCCTGCTCATTTTTTGAGTTTGCGTTTGAGTGCTTGAATTCGCGTTTGAGTACTTCGTTCCGTTTTGTCATCGCTCCGTAGCATTCGCTCTAGCGAATGGGCGTCTTCTACAATTGCTTTTACGTCACTATTCATTACAAACCGGTGATCCGCGCCAACTTGTTTTCACCTGGATCGTTGCTTTCACTCAAATGTGTGGCTTTTTTCTAATACTTCATAAAATTTATGGTAAAAGGAAGTTGCAATATAAAACTTGTTCACAGGAATTTTATATTGCAATCCAGTGGTACTCAACCTTTTTTGAACCAGGACCCACAGTTGTCTTTAAGTTTCAGGCCCCACCAAAACTGCGCTGTGAAGCACGGATTTGTGTTCGTTCTTTTTTATAGCTAGAATGCTTGTTCAATTACAAATGAACATAGTGTGCTGCAATTTCATCTGCACTAAAACCAAACTTCAAGAAGCTTGAGTATTCATGAATCCTTTTCTCCTTACTTTCTGCTGTCAACTTGGTTTTAGCTTAAACTTATTAATTTACTAACAATCAGAGACACGGCTGGCTCTGATATTGCTGGCAATGTGGAAGATCAGCAATTTTTTTTATGCTAACCAGTATGCAAGAAATTGTGACGTGACGAAAACAAGCATACAGTGACGCGATGAAACAAGCATACGGTATATACATTATGAGACTTGTGCACAGCTCAGATGGCCGAGTAGTAAGAGCGTCTGCCTCTGGAGTTGTAGACTCTGGTTTGATTCCGAGTAGGGTCAAACCAATGACTTTAAAATTGGTATGGACAATCTCCCTGCTTGACGCTCAGCATTAAAGGGGCAGTGGGGAGAACAAGCCGGCAAGTTTAACTTGTTGTGCCTTTGGGAAAGGCGCTGAGCGGGATTCCCCCATCTTGGTGTGGTGGACAGATAGACGGCAACTCCTAAGCGGGGTCCTTATAGCGCATTGATCGCTTTCTCATGGTTGTACGATAAATATGCAACTAGATACAAAATACCTCAAAAAAACTTCCCATGTTTTACGTTGGGAACCTCTGCTATAACCAGCTACATGAAAATACTTTAGTGCTGCATATCTAGGCAGATGCTGGGCGTTTGAAAACTTGCCCTACTGCTCATCTGACTCTTGCATGAAGATATTATAGGTTCGATTCTAAGACTGGTTAAATTGAAGACTTAGAATTGACATTTACTAGAGGCAATCGGTGAAGGTAATCAGTGATTAGCTGAAAATAATGGATTTGGCTTTGAAAACTAGCTCCTGGCGTGTTAAGCAAGTGAAAATTTTTTTTAATGACAAACTGACGAGTTGCCCATGGAAATTTGGTGACGGTACTCATTTTTTTCTGTGCAGAAATAAAGAATTCAGATATCATTTTCTTTTAATACGACTGTTTTTTTAACTATTTATTAAGTGAGTGGCATTGCTGTAGATCGTGATTGCAACTTTGCCTTTTCATTCATGTGACAGCCTGAAATCAGCTTTTGACAGCTCAGATGGCCCAGTGGTATGGAGCGTCTGTCTCTTGAGCTGTAGACTCGGGGTTTGATTCCGAGTCGGGTCAAACCAATGACTTTAAAATTGGTATTCACAGCTTCCCTGCTTGACGCTCAGCATTAAAGGGACAGTGTGGAGAACAAGCCGGCAAGTTTACTTGTTGTGCCGTTGGGAAAGGCACTTAGCGGAATTCCCCCATCTTGGTGTGGTAGACAGATGGCCGGCAACTCCTAAGCGAGCTCGTATAGTGCTTTGATCGCTTTCTCGTGATAGGAGGATAAACATGTAACTAAATAAAAGAAAAGGCTTTTTGCCAATATTAAATTAGTTGATTACCCTGAAAACCACCTATCGTCGCTGATATTGAAAAATATTTCCGCAACGTTCGGCACGTAATAGCGTGGAAAACAAACCAACAAGTTCAATTATTATGCTGTTGGGAAGAACACTTTTAGTTTCGAGTGGTGAATATGTGGCAGGGTTCCAAACGAACTCATTATAACGCATGTGTTGCTTTGTGTGATGGGATGATGAAAATGCGCAGAAAGTAGCTTTTTACGCTGTTCAAGTTGACCGTTTTTGATGACTACATTTATGCTGATTGGTGGTATATGATCGACGAAATGAAGCGCGTTCAGGTGCAGAGGCTTCATTCGCTGTAATGCAGTGAAATTGTGTTAGCTCCGATTTCATGATAAAAATTTTGCGTGACAGACGGATTTGGCCGGGTGTATAAGAGCGCAATGAACTATGCATATCAGTTGGCAGATTGCGTATGGAACCTAATGCTTGGCAGATACCAATCATGGCAAAACCCGATGTTTGGGCGCGAAATGCGTCATGCGTCCGAGCGCATTTTTTGGCCATTTTTGAATTATGTAAAAGCATTTTTTACAGAATGCTGTTTTGAATTGTTGCAAATTATTTTCAGTTTGCGACGATCTTTTTATAAGTTTTAATTGACGTTAGTTACTCTAAGGCTAAAGTGATTAAAGAGCATGTGTAGTTACGGTAACGCTATAAGAATCTGGAACAAAGTCAAGGTCAAGTTGGCGATGAATTACAGTTCATTTCCATGACAAATTATCAAGTAGTTTGAGAAGGCAAAAATTCTAGATTTAAAGGGGCAGTAAACCCTAACTTTTCACTTTCGCTTAAAAAATAGCAAAAAAATATTTTCTGATGATGTTAGATTTACTTCCTAAAACGCCTTTGTTTAAAAGTTATTGTAGTTTTTTGACCACTTTGGAATGGAGGTGCACACTATCGCGTTTTCATTGGCATCCCTTTTGTACGGATTCACTTTGTCAGTGTGCACTTTGACGTCGTAGTGTTCTCTGCGAAACAGCGGTTGGCTCAACGTGCAGATAACAATGGACTAGCGGTATTTAACAAATATGAATTAAAAGGTATTAGGCTGACTGATAACAGATATTAGCCAGTCAGCAATCTGCTAGGCTATGGGTACTGTTATCTTATGTAAAACTGGCAGGTTACCGGACAGCGGTAACCTGTACTAGGCCTACATGGTCAATTTCCTCATTTCATGTTGATTTTAAGAATATCTGCAGTAGCAGAGTAGCCCACCGATAATTCAGCGTTCTACTCACTGGCTAGCCAACTGATGGACTCGAAAATACTTCAGCTTCCGGCACTGATTCCACAGTTGCACCAAAAGCACCTTACTTAAATTCAATATAACATACTTGTGGAAGGTAGTCCAATGTCGAAACCTTGGGAATATAGGCTCTACCTCGTATTTTATAATGTCTTATTCTGTTTTGTTCTCGTTAACAACAAAATAAACTTGATTTGTACTCATTTAACATCACGTGACTCATGTGCAGAAGTGAATGATGTAATTTTCTTAGAGGAGCAGCTATTTTTAGAAGCTCGGTATCTTCTAAATTACCCAATAAAAATGCCCCGGGTCAGTGCGAAAATTTTTTTAAAAATTTTCTCTAGCGATTTTTTTTTTCATACAATAAACAACAATGTTGACTGTATTGCCCTTAAGAAGTAAAACGTTGATGCATTATAGGCCAGCAAAATGAGAAGAGTTTGAAATGGAATTATGCGTGAGTTAAGAAAAAAATCGTGTATCGGCTGTTATTTCCACGCAAAATTCTCAATCCTTAGTTTTCAAGAGTGACTTAGTGTTTTTTCAAAATCAAGTTTTTTTTAAACGAAATACCTTAAGTTCTTAATAGGATTCTGCTATATTTTAATCACTGATTACCTTGTAATTGCATTATTTTCACTTCACGCATTTTGTTGTAGAACAACATTGCAACCCTATAATGTTTTAATTTTTAGGTCTTTTTATTTTAGAGCCAAAATTCACCACTTGAGAGCGCCCGATTTTAATCTTCAAATCTCCACGGGGGCCCTTTGAAAACAATGGTTCACCTGAAGATTTTTAGAGGTTTAGAGATGGGTACGCAATCTCCATCATCAAAAGTGTGGATTGCGACATTTTATGGAAGGCATTGTGTGAATCGCAAATAAGCACATGTCTCATCTTCATTCTTACCAAGGAAGGCTGGTGAGAGGAGCTGGAAGTCATTCGTTTAGTCACTCTTGAAAGCAAAAGATCGAAATTTTTGCGTGCAAACACCAGCCTATACAGGATTTTTTATTTTCTCAAACATAATTCCATTTCAAATTCTTTTCATTTTGCTCGCCTATGTTGCATCAACGTTTTACTTTCAGATGCAGAACTTTTACCTTCTCAAACTACTAGATAATTTGTCATGGAAATGAATTGTAATTCATCGCTAACTTGACCTTGACTTTCTTTCATATTTTTTAGCGCTATCGTAAATACACATCCACTTCAATCGCTTTAGCCTTAAAGTAACTAACGTCAATTAAAACGTATAAGATCGTCGCAAATTGAAATTAATTTGCAACAATTCAAAATAGCATTCTGTAAAAAATGCGCTCGGACGCATGACGCATTTCGCGTCCAAATGTCGCAGACGCAATCATGGTTACCAGCTATACCACAAGCACATTGCATCAGTTAGGTTTCGATAAACGATCATCTACTGTACATGATGCAGTTGTTCTTTGAATTTACCTACCTGTATATAATCTTTGATTTAATTAGTTATTATTTTGATTAGATTTTATTTGAGTTTTCTGCGTCACGTATATTCTCGCTTAGTTTTCGAACTATTCGGTCGTGCAAATCAAGAACACAGCAAGTCCATTTTTTCAGATTTTGAAATCTTTCACCATATGGCAAAAATTTTGATACCTTACCTTTTCACCAAATTTAGAGGGAACTAACTAAAAAGATAACCGACAGTAGTCCAACTCCCTTGCTTTTTACTTTTTTGTGCCCTGAAACAAGGGAATGAACATCAAGTCCATGGACTCACTGTGTTTTGTCTGGTATTATTATGCATAATGAGCTCATTGAAACAATCGTTTTGGACTTATTGTGTGGAAACAGCTAAAGTAAAAAGACGTTAAACTTCAAATGTTCACACAGTTGATAAGTATAGTCTTTGGGAAGTCTCTAAAAATTTGAACATAATCCGCCGACAATTTTTACTAGAATTAAAGAAGATTAATAGCAAACAGTTTTTTGCTTTTTTCTCGAAAATTGCTTTTTGGACTTGCTATGTCATTGATTTGCACTGCTGTATTGCATTTTATTGTGGAAGATAACGACGCCGCGAATATGCGCTTTCAAATTAAACTAAAAAGTTCGATTTCTGTTAAATAGGCTTTGTACATGTTGAGCTTGTGCATAGAGAGCGTGAGAAGAAAAATGAAATGAAGCTGCGAAATTTAAGAGCCCTCTTAGAAAGTATGTGCTTGATTCATTCCTGTTACCGCATTTATTCATCGTGGATTTTGAGCAACTGATTAATGCGGCTAATATGTTGGAAGGAATCTGGAGGCTGAGATGAAAGCAAAATGCTGACAGCGCTGCTGACGGTTTGGCACTTGACCAATCATTTATTTTCGTAGAGAATATTATAATATTACTAGTGTCTGCTGCTGTTGTGTGACGACCTTGTGAGACCAAAGAGATAGCAATGTCGTCTTAAATACTGATTTGTTTGTGTAAGAGCTTTGAGCTTCGTTCACTTCCCCGCTAGATTCGCGGCATTGCTCATTTCGTTGCTTAGCTATGTGTCGAGTGTATGTTTGTGTGGTTAAGGCGTAGAACAGATGCACTCGTTTTAGGAAATATCCCTGATTCGGATAAGAATGAGACAAGGTAAGTTGTATTGTTAGATTAAATTTTGTGGTATTTCGATATCTTTTGATGTCATAACTCAGGATTGTTTTTCAGAAAAACTATAACGAAAACAGCAGATGTTGATTTAAGTGTTGCTTGTTCGGTTGGAAATGCGTCCCCTTGCGTGTTTTCTGGGGGCTGTGGTGTGTTTTATATCCTACCTTTGTTCTCTCATCTGATTGTGTGTGACGCGCGGTAGGAAGTATAAGTGCTTTTTTAGTTCTAAACCAGGCGTTCTAAAGTCTTGTGCGTGATGAAGAACACTTTAATATTGTTTTTATGCTTTTATATAATTTACGATTAAAAGAATTTTTGAACAAGACTTACTTTTTTTCATCAACATGGTGCGTGTACCTATACGCTGAATATAAGCACCTTTTCTACTCACCTGAATAGTAGTTATGTCAGTCGAGACACCTAAAACAACAAGACGACGGCGATACAAGTTGTGCAAGGTTGAAGAGATTTAGGCTATTTCGAAGGTACATCCAGTGAAACTGTAACTTGACTGGCTGGGACAAAAGTTTTCATTGCAACTGATGGTAGTGAAAGAAAGATTGCTTGGAAGGTGCCAAATCTTAATTGTTTTTGTCGGTCACGAAGATAAAAGGTTGAGAATTTTTAATTGGGTTACGGCCTCGAGAAATGTTGGAATTGAGAGGCTTGCCGCTTGTTTGCATTGCACTCAGTGGGTAGAATCCACACCGACCTGTAGTTTTTTAATCGACCCATGGATATTTTATCTACTACGTCAGAACATTGGGACCAGGATTTTCATTTCCGAAAAACAATCTGCTTACTCGTGGTTACATGTTAATTAATTATGCGGCGAAGGAAAGATTTATTTACAAGAAAACAAGTAAAAATTTTATTGTGTGGAATCAATTCAGAATATATTTATATTGAAACTGATCTTTTATTGCGACAAGCGAGCCGGTTCTCGCTGAAAAATCTTTTTCTGGAGATTCTTTTGCTCGGTTGGTTGCTTGTTTTACTGATATATGAACTTCGTAAGATTTTTTATTATTTTTGTTATTGCGCTATTGTGCTGTCCTTTGAATAATGTCTTGAAATTGAAATAGGACTCTTGAGAAGCGAAAAGTCAGCAAATCAATTTTTAACAAAAAAATTTTGGAATTTGGGTTTGCACTTGTTGATCAATTCCAGCAATTGTAATGCACTTCTACGGATGCTATATCGTAGTTATTGTAATGCGTGCTTCGAGGTCGTTGAAGGTAGAGTTTAAACTGGGAAGAAATGAACAACTTTTTTTCACACGATCGAACTTGACATTTACCTGGGTTTAAATCCAATCAAAAATTCCCTTTCTGTTTGAAAGTCGATAGATTTGACGAAAAAAATCAAGACCAAGTTTTATAGCCTAGTTTATCGCGGTATGTTTCATAGAAAGCATTGATTATATTTCTGTTGGGTTTGTCGTTGACTTGTTGATCTCAGTTCAAGTTAGATATAAGTAGTTTATTGCTATTCTCTTTTTACAGATTCATTCAACGCCAACGATGGTGCGAAAGGTTTGGACGCTGTCAAGGTGAGTTCTTGTGCTGGTTGTTTCATTTTATATATTTGTTCATTACAACGACTTTTTAACGACATAGAATTACTTTTCTATTTACTGACTTTCGTGCTGTTTGTTTTTCACGTAGGTGGCTTTCTGGCTGATTGTACGAACTCGCAACATCATGTTAAACAGTTAAGGAAAGTTTAACGTGGTGCGTAGTATAGAAATATTAATTTTGAATCACTTACGTTCGCATTTAGTAGAGGGGGTGTCGCATTAAATTTGAAAACAGGGCTTCACTGGCCCGTTACTCGAATTGCGTTCTCTTCCACTGTATGTGCAAGTTAGGTAATCAAAAAGTAATGCAATTTTTTTGGTTTGTTTGAAAAATATAGAGCAAATCATGTATCACAATGAAGCTGCATGCCAGAGGTTCAAGTGTGCTGCTACTCCTCAACACAGTCATGGTCGCTTTCAATAGCTTTATTCCACCTTCAAATGCGAGCATGTATGCCAAGTTAGTTAATCAGGTGACTGCTTACGAAGCCAGTTCTTCGGAGCGATTTCGCTTTTTCATCGCTGCCATAATGTCAGCTAGGTTGGCACCTTCAGATTAGGCCTACCATATACCTAAGGTGCAATGCTTTACAAAGCAAAGATATAAGCAGCGATGAAAAAGTGAAAAGTATTAAACGCGAAGGTGACTACGTTGAGAAGTAGCAAAGTGAATCGCCAACTTCCAGCTTCATTTTGATATTTGTGAGTACCGTTCTATATTTTTCACGTAACAAAATTGCATTACTTTTTGACTGTCCTCCGCACTTAAATACCCGGCAATAACTGTGTGTGGTTTAGTAACCAAAAAATAATTGAAGTAAAAAATGATTCCCGACTTGATTGCCTGTAGTTGACGCGAAAGTGATTTCAACCTGGTGCATCAGCACTTGTCAAAAGGAACAACAGGAACTGGTCGAGAACAGGTGGTTAGGGAGCTTACGGTTTTGTGGCAAGTCCATTAGCAGCATATTTTAAACCAGTGAATTGAGAGCTTCTGGATCTTCGTTGGCAATACTTGATTTTTTGTGATTGCAAGAATCGATAAAACATTCGTCCTTGGCAGAAGCACTGGAGTGAAATTTTTCAATTTGCTGAGGATAAGAATAGAAAATTTTTAAAATTATGTGATGCTTGAAGCTGACTGGTTGCAACCGGCTGTGATCTGCGTTTGCCTGTGTAGTAGCACTTGCATAAATATATCTAATGGTTAAGTTTTGCTGGTCCATTTCCCGATCTGGAAGTCGCACGGCATTTTAGGAGCTGTTGCTACTGTTATAACAAAATTCAATGTAGGAGGGCTAGGTACCGGTCTGCAAGTAGTATGTTGTGTATCACTTTTCATTGAACCATTTCATTCGGATTGCTTTGTTGCACAACATTATTGCATCAGTATGCGTCCACTGTGATGTTATAACCTATGACCGCTACGTGAGTGTAGGACTAAGCGTGCGGTAGTGGATGATCTGAAGTCTCGGATAAGTGAGACCTTGAAAAGCATTGATCCCGATATGCTTGTTCGAGTTTGGCAAGAAATGGAATACCGTTTTGACGTGTACTGTGTAGCCAAATCTCACATGTTGAACATTTGGGAAAAGTTTAATGGATCGTTTGTTTCTTTGATTTTTGAGTTCAAAGTTTTACTGCGAAAACTTAAGATCACTAGCTTGAAACAAGTTTGGCTTTCATGTTTGCTACATTTATTCGTTGTCATAAAGTGACATACTGAGGTGAAACACCCTTAACAGAGATCAGCCAAGACTCGAGATTGCTAAAAACAGGTAAGTGTAGCGTCGTGCGCTATGGAGAAAAACGAAAATACATTGAAGAGTGCATTAACCTTGGCTTTATTTCTTTATTGACCATTGGTGTTGAGAAGCCGCAGTGTGTGTTGTATGCCATTTTGTTCTCAATGCGAAATCATTAAAACCATCAAAATTGAAGCGCAATTTAGAAGCCAAGCACCCCAACATGCTAAAAGGATGCAGTGTACTTAAAACGCCTTGCAGCTGCTCTCTAGCGGCAACAAGTTGACGTTGTTGGAGCTTTCATCAGAAAAACGTGGCCGTACTTCTAGCGTCCTATGAAGTCGTAATTGAAATTGCCAAAGGAAAGAAACCTCGCACTTTCGGGGATGCAAGTGCGGCGAAAGTTCAACAAACTTCTCTTTTTACCAATATCAACAAGAGACGCGTATCGAGTACGTTCAAAGATGTAACAGTGCAGGTGATACAGGATGTCAACGCTTCTTCGATGTTTTCATTCCAGGTGGACGAGACAACAGATGTTAGCTCATGACTGAGCTTCTTGTGTTTGTCAGGTATATCAATTCCAGTGACGTCAAAGAGGAGTTTCTTTTTCTGCGGTGTGCTGGACACTACTATGAAAAGTGCAGATGTTATGAAGAAGATGAAAACTTTTTTTGAATCTGCCTAACTTGAATAGACAAATGTTTGTGGAGTTTGCACCGATGGCGCCCCTTTTATGCTAGGATCGCAGTCTGCCTTTCAAAGGCAAGTGAGAAAGCTTGCACCTGAAGCTAACAGCTCGCACTGTTCCATTCATAGATATGCGCTTGTCAAGAAAACATTACCGGCTCAACTCACGGACAGATTGAATTTGGTGAAAATCGTAGATTTTATTCAAGCAGTAGGTCTCAGCTCACGTCAGTTTCAACAAGTTTGCAAGGATATGAACTGAGCCCGCGAAACGTTGATTTTCCACACTGCTCTTCGTTAGCTCTACAAAGCGAACGTTCTTAATCTCGTTCATGAGATGAAGGATCAGATTCTGGCATTTTGAAAAGAAAGTTTTTGTCGTCCTTCGATAATGACAGGTGGATTAGCAGCCTGGCTTATTTGGCGGATATATTGAAACTTCAAGGGAAAGACACAAATATTATGTAACTCCAAAATAATGTGAAGGCATTTGTCTCAAGATTAGGAAAAAACGCATAGGAAAAACAGATGAAGAGTTCAAAGATTTAAAAAAATTGATTATGGCACAGCTGCAGTTCGTGGAGTCCAACTTTACTTTCTAGAACTCGAGCAGCAAGAAACTATACTTGTGCAAAATCCATTGTCCGCTTCTCTGGATGCAAGCGGCATTCCTGATCACGATGAACATTTCGATCTTACGAATGACTGATCTGCTTGCTTTCTATGCCATGAAAAGTCACTCTCTCAATTTCGTTGTGAAGTGATGTACTCCACAGATTTCTAACATAGCTTTTCAAGTATTACAGTCATTTCGCTACGACGTATCTATGCGAGAGTGGATGTGAAGTCGTCAGCATATAAAAACAAAGAAAAGAAGTAGAATGAATATGGAAGAATACATGAGACTGGCTTTGTCTTTGTCTAGCCCACGGTTAGCTTCAAGGTCAACCACCGCATTGATTTGTTAATAAGGGCAAGAAAAGCATTTTTAGTGCTTACTTTATAATTATTCGTGTAGGAAAGAATATATATTTGTGGTCGTGGTATTTGTGAAAATTTTTAAACGGGCCACCAAGAATAAAATGCTGGGGGATCACTGCATTCGAACTGGCGCAACTCAACATGTTGAGTCGTATTATCTTCGCACCTTGATAATATTTCTGAGTCTACTCCAATTTATGCCTTTGTTATGTTCTCTAGCTGTCTTCCATGTCTTAGAATGTCCTTGTTTTGATTCCTAATAAGTTTTGTCTGTTTTGACTTTGTTTCTTTGTGCTGCATGTAAGATTTGTATCCACATGAAATAACTCACTGTGTGTGTAAAGTTGCGAACTGACGATAATTGCATTGCCACTGTTTCACCGCGTTTCATGGCCTTCTTTTTTGGTTGTTTTAAAATACCGGATGGCTGCTGCTTCATTGCCTACTCAGTCAGAGACTCGTTGATCTTTTTGTGGAGTGATTTTGCGAATCAGGATATCGCTGGGTGTCGCACCACGTTCTGTTGTAGCGCACTGCTGTGACGTCAAGAATCGTTTTGGTCATTTGTGTTGTTGCGTCGATTAATCAAGGGTTGAAAAGCACGAATTCTCCCTTTCATTGCCCTATCACGCATCTGGACATTTTATAAGCTTCGTTTGTGTTTATTGCCAGCTAAACTTAAAATGTAAGTGAACCTTTGTGCCGCATCCTGCAGCACTGCTTTCCCAACACTGCCTTGTCTGATTTGCCGTCGTTGCCTGTAAGTAATGAAGCAGCTGTTTCGATCCTAAGTTTGGAACTAAGTTTTTCAGTCGGTTAACACAAATAATTATCTTATAGGCTGGTTATGTAGGGTTGTGATAAAAGAACTCTGTGGCTTATATATTTTCTGACCATCTAACACAATTGATTGTTTGATCGTTATCGCGTGTGTCGGTAAGCATGTGCTATCAGTATTTGGACTTCCGCTATCGCTCTACATTCACGCGTTCTAACTGCTGAGCTGCGCATGAGTTATGTGATGACGTAGATGCTTCCTGTCTGAAAGCAAGTGTTATTCTGGCGTGAGCGAGCTGTCAGTAACCACCAGCACAGATGACTGCTGGATCTAGTAATTGGAATTAAGGAATTGTCGCGTTTTATAGCGACTCGCGTGGCTCATGGATGGGGACAAGTCACGTGATCGTACCCAATCAATGCATGGTTCACGGTCAGCAGATCTGGCCACTAGTTCAGTGTATAGTCCCACGCCATACAACAAGGAGTCAGTCACCATAAGGCGACATACAAAGAAAGAGGTGAGATGTTTAGGTAGTTGTGATACCAGGTAGCGTGGAGCATAATATCAAGTTACTACTGTTTTGTCTTCTTATTATCATTTGTGACAAACTGCGTATAAGCTTAAACAGCCGCCCAGTAATAGAATCATGTATTTGTAATTCCCCTGCAAGTGGATCGCAAATTTGTTTCCGATCTGTTTGCTTGTCTATAAACTTGTCCGTTTTAAATCATGAAATTACTGAAAAATGACGTTATAAAAAGTAGTTGGTTGTTGCAAGCAAGCCCGCTAACTTACTCAATGTGGGGAAAATATAAAAGGTGGCAACCGTGCATGACGTGGAGGTGAATACGGGATGTGAGGATTAACTAGAGAACGGCTCTGTTTCATCGCTAACGTGACCTCTAATTGGTGTAGTAAATAAATAGTCTGTCGTTCGTGAAGAGGTTACGACTCAAAATAGTGAACTGAGTGAGCGCTTGACGTTGAGCTTGTGTTGTTGGAATAGAGGAAAACTTTACAAGCAAGTTTACTGTTTATCGCTGTGAACATCGTGCTGTGAAGAACAAGTACACGTATAACAACATGAGAAACCGACGCTGGAGAAAAGACTGCGATCAATGTCGCAGCAGGCTTGTGGTAATAGGTGACTAAGGGAAGAACAGTAATAATGTGCATGGAGAAGCTTAATCGAAGCAGAAAGGGAAAAAAAAACGATGTTCAAATACAGCAATCATCTGGACCAGGGCTGGGCAAACTACAGGCCGCATGCTAACTATAAACTACAGCTGGGCAAACTACAGGCCGAGACCATTTTATGCGGCCCGCGGGCACTTACAGAAATATAGACAAACTCCTATCGTGAATCAAGCCGAAGACCTTTTTTTTTTGTTCATCACTGAATTTTAGTAGAAAATAGGACATCTGAAGGCGTGTTACCTTTTTCTTCTTTTGCTCTTTTAATCAGTGCGGCCCTCGGCTTCAAAATTCTTTCAAATGTTGCCCTTCGTGTGAAAAGTTTGCCCACCCCTGATCTGAACTATACTTGTTCTTTTTGACGTGACAGAGTTCGATGTCAGTTTTGTGGTATTGATCCTGGACTGCGCAATAATGTGATACAAATCCGTGGTTGCCAGTGAAGTGTTTTTCATTCATGATTATCTCTTGTTCTGAAGAGTCCGAAGCAATGATCACCCATAGCGTTTTATTCAATGCTGTGATTGCATAAAGCATGCGAACATTGTTGGGGCCATGCATCGCAGCCTATTACGTATAATGTGAGCTTGCATTTGTCATCATGTCAGAAAGTATTGAGAGTTGGTAGATCAGTCCTTTATTAACGCTACGCATTGTCTACTCTTGAAATTTCTAGTAAAATGAAACGTAGATCACTGAATTATGCGCAGTATTTTAACTAATATTTCAAGCCATGCTGTATACTGCTGGTATGCTGCAGAGTTGTGGGGATATTCATTGATTACGCTTTCGACAGAGCAGTGAGGCCATGTCCACGTCAGATGCGAAGATTCAAACCAACTTTAGTAGATCTTACTGTATTAATATGGTAAAAACACGTGCGAATGGACAGCAGGTTGAACACTGGACTATTTTATCCTTTCGACCTTATTAGTGTGTTGGACTTGTAGCATAAGATTTGATGCAAGTGCTTCCAGCCAGGTAGCTCTGCTCCTGGCTTACAGTGAATGCAAACTGGCCATATCAATTGTTGTTTCTTCAACTTCGGCGAGATAATTGAGATGGGACTGAGTCAGGCACATGTCCCAACGCTGATGTTGCCGACCCTTCGTGAAGAGTTCACTTTACGGCTGGAAGCGATTCTACACATACCAATTCGCTGCCGACTCGAAGAGCGCAAGCTCACTTGCAATTACTGCTCAATTTTCAGTTCGATAATTTGAAAATTCTTTTATTTACAGTTGTTATCAAAAGAATGCATACCTGGCAGAAACTGCTAGTAGATGCCTAGCGAGACGTTCATGCTTGATAGAATACTTTTCATGCAAGCTTTAGTATTTGAATAAACGTTTCCATAAATGTTTTTAGTTAGAGAGCAAGTTTTGTTGAGGAAGGTGGCATGTGTGTGGATACATCTTGCATATTTTCTACAATTTTTTGATCAATTTAAACGAAAGCTTTCAAATTCAACCCAACTGCTTGCCATTCATAATGTGAGTGCGTGGGTTGGAAGGAATAATGGTGGCCTTGTTATAGCTTGCACGCTTATCCCTATGCACCTTCTATTGGTTTTGCGAGTTCGATTCCCCACACTTGCTCTCGATTTGTGACTTTATTAACTTCGTGCATAGGTTGAAACGGATGCCTGCTCCGCTTTGAACTTCGTAAATGCTTACGACTATCTTATTGTGCTGTTCTTCCTCTTCAGTGGATTGTATTGGTTCAAAGCTTAAATTTCGAAAGATAATTACAGCATTCTTCCGACGTCAGATTTGTTTTGATATAAAATATTTGCTGTAAGGAAAATCTGAAAAAGTTGTATTTCATGAAAGTTGAGGAAGCCAGAATGGTGATATTCTGAAGTTTAAGGCTTTGATTTACTTGAAGTTTTTTCTCAAAGTTGCTTATCCAGTTGCTTGAATTTACCACTGCGTTTGCATTACTAAACCATTCCTGACAGTTGTATCGTTTTTGTCTTGAAAAGTAAAACTCTGTTTCTTCACCGTGCCCAGCGCAAGCAGACCAGCAGTGTTTGCAGTTGCACAATCGCTTATAAGCACTCTTCTATTATTTGCAGAGACGTAGTATCTTGGCAGAACGACCGAAGAGCATGATGGTGAACAATAGACAAGCTCAGTATTCGAGTAAGTGTTTTGTTTCTAGTGGTTAAATTAGCTAATATCGCAATGCAAATGTTAAGGTGGTAAACCAGATTATAGGCGGAACTTAACTTATAATGATCGAAAGGGGAAGTACTTCTTTAATAAAAATCTTTGAAATGTGACGATCATTTTCATATCAAACTCGGTGTAAATCGTTCAAATTAAAACTTCCTTTTCTAGTGGAGGTTTAGTGTTGAATGATAGAAGAGGAAGCTATTTTGAAGGAGCAAATTGTGGTAGTAGCACTGCATCTTGCCTCTGCTTGAACGCTTGTTTCTTAGAGACTTCATATCTCATGTAGTTTCACCATTGTTAACGAAAATAATTTCGGTAATGTTCAGGTGGAGCATCTCCTACTGTGTTCACTCTTCCTTCCAATTCTACAAGATCCAAGCACTCCTCGGTAGGTCTCTCCATTCACTTCAATTGCGTCTACACACTGCCTTGTTTTTGTTGGACATTTTTCCTGCCGATGACTTTTTGTCCAACCTGTTCTTATATCTTCATTGAAAATTTTTTGCGCTTTGTGAAAATACCGGTTATGTGAAATTGAAACGCAGAGCTGTGTGAATGTCATGTTTTTAACAAAAGCTTTTTCGCCAGCACAATGCACAAATCCCATGTGTCCCCACTTCTACGTTCTAACCTGCTTTCTTTTAGAACATTGTAGCGATTAACACCAATGATGGCAGTGATCCTTGTCAAACGAGGTAGGTTCATGTGCTTCTGTCCGAAATAAAAGTAAATTACAGTTAAGAACATGAAGTACATCGACGTGGTTTGTCGTTTGAAAATAGCCGGGTATTTTCACCCTTCTTGATAACAAAGATAGTGCATTGTGGGTAAGTTCCACCGACACTGTATATTTTAATGAATCCGGGCACTATTGTAAACCTCCCAACACTGTGGAAGTTTTCGTTACCATTTGACTTGGCGTAGGAATGCATCCTTTTTTTCGTTATTTCACTTTGCGTAAGAAAGTGCGTTGATTTGTCCGTAAAGTGTGTACAATTATTACTTTACAAACGGCACCCCATGCAGAATAACCGTAGATTGCAACTTTTCATTTTCTGTTGGTGCTCGTTTCACGCATGGATGATTTGATAGCGAGTTATGGTTGTACCCGCTATAGTGTGTGTGTGCGTGCGTGTGTGTTTGTTGAATATCGGCAACGCACAGTGAGACCAGCAAAAACAATTATGAGCTTGAGTATTTTCAGACCTCCTTGTGATGAAGAAGATGGCGTCACTTCGCGTTTCTATTATAGGTTAGTGAGATCCAATTTTGTTCAAATATAATCTTAATTGATCTGACGTCATCGAAAAACCTCCGCAAGCACTGACGTCATGCGTTGGTGTTGATGTGTGAAGGCGCTTTAACACTATATATTACAATAGAAATGTTCCAAGCAGTTCTGCAGGTGTTTAAATCTTCATATTTCTTGTTCATTTCGTTGCACAAAATGCATCAAGTATTGATCGAAACTATTTAGTAATTACATGATCATTGAAACCTGGTTCTTAACAGGCAAGTCTGTGAAAAATCCTGAGCTGATGGTTGAATACCTTTGTGTTTGCTGGTACAACGTGTTTCTCAATCTGAAACGAAGTTTTCTTCGGTTGATGGCTGACATATCGCAGTCAATTTTTAATGCTATTCGTGTTGTCGCTTGCCGTGTATCGGTCAGCGCACCTTCAGCCTTAATGAGCAGTGCGTCAACGTACATTGTAGTTTAGTGACTCCAACCGCTGGCGCTGAGGTGCCTTGTAAGCGTTTTGCCTCGGTTAAAATAATACTACGTGTCGTTTTCATTTAATTAAAATTTTGTCAGTGAGGATAAAGTGGATCGACCAACGCGCTTATTTTTTCTGTGAAGTTCAGTGCTGTTGCAAAACTATGCAAAGGCAGAATAAAAAGAATTTTCAGTAATTGAAGTTGAGATATGTGCTGCACTTACTTGCTCTCTGTGGTTTCTAGCATTCACAATTCCTAAAAAGAACTTGACTGAAACAATCAATTCCCAAAAATTCTTTCATAATAACGTTGACGCTTACGCGGACATGCGGTCGATTTCGCGTAAAAACCTTGAATTTCCACCCGTTGTTTGTTTTGACTAGGATCGAAATAGATTTTACAGAGTGGGATTAAGTGACGTTGGATAATTAACACAGATTTCTCTTAAGCTGCTCAAAATAAGTAGATTGGCATGAGACAAGAGTGATTTCATTTGTCATATTTCGCGTTGAAGTGACGTCGATCAAATGAGCTTGGCAAGCATTACGGGCTGGCGGCCGCCTCTTTAGTAAGTCTAGCTAGAGCCAGAGTGACGAATAGGTTGTGCGCATTTAATAAGTGCTGTACATAATGCGAACATACTCTCGCGATTCATACTGAAACACACTAAGTAAGATTCCAATGCATAGCAGTTGCTGTACCAAGGCAAACTGCTTGTGATTATTTGCGAAAGTTTGATATTGTTTTTTGTGTTGTTTCAGCGCTGCGAAGCAGATCTCTGGATCTTGTGAATCTCTCGATGAAGGTGGGTGCTTAAATATCAGAAAGCTGCTCCCTGGTTGATGCAAATAGTCAAGATTTGTCGCCAGGATGACATAGTAGTTAGGAGCGATGTTTTCACGACGGCCACGATCGCAAGGTTAATGGTTCAACACCCACCCGAACCTCGTCATTGCGTCCTTGGATAAGATGCTTCGTGATAATTATCACTGCTTGGTGGAATCTAACAAACCAAATTAAATCAAAAGCAAAACTCAACCGGTAGACTTAGAAACAAAGACAATTGCCAAACCAGTCTGGATGTATAGCGCATTTGTCGCTTTCTCGTGAAGGAAGATAAAAATGAAGAAATCAACATCAATGACAGGAACAAAATCGTTGATTATCGCGAAAAGTTGCACGGTTGAGCGGAGATGAATATGGTCAAGCATTGTTGTTTCACATCAACAACTTAAACAGAATTTTTTGCCGAGTTGGAAGTGAAGCAGCATTTTTATAATACGAAAGGCGTTTTCATGCAAATTGGTTATCACAAATGTTTTCCTCTATCACTTATTACTCCAACTGTTCCTTTTGTTTTTTCACTGACTAACTCTTCTGCTTCACGTTTTACACGAGTACACCATTTTCGCCGTTTTAGAAAAGCCTTGACTGTATTATTTGTTGGAATGAAAGCGATTCGTCGTCAAACAAAATATAACGTGGAAAGCAAAATGACAAGATAAATTGAAACTAGGAGTGTTTCAAAACACTTCGTCATTTGATGAAAATTTTTTGAATAGTTTTCATTCTGTGTAAGACCGGCGATAATAAATTTGATATCGATAGTGGAGCGTTAGGTAGCTGAGGTGCGGTCAAATTAACCCAGTGCTTCAATTCAAGAAAAATCTTGTAAATTAACAAAATGATTCTTCTATGATTTGAATGTGTTAGTGGCGCTGGACAGTGAACTGCAATCAGACCCGGATCTACTGCGCGCCGATGATGCCGATTCATGGAGCAGCAGTTTGGATAAGAAAGCAATTAAAAAACTATCACTTTCCAAGAAAGATGTCAAACGTCAGGAGAATATATTTGGTGAGTGTTGTTGCTGCCACCTAGTGTGTGTCTTCTCTTCACATCTTTTTTGCGCAGAATTCATCTTGACCGAGCGCAACCACCTGACAACATTGAAGATCATGCAGCTCATCTATAAGCGAGGTTTGATCAATGAGCTGGGAATAGACCAGTCAACCATCGATGAGCTCTTTCCATTGATCGATGAACACGTTGATTTTGCTTCTCAATTTGTTCATCTCCTCACCGAACGACAGCATACAAACAAGGTAACCTCTGATTGTTTTCACTTTCGAGTGAAATTCGACTAGTTGTACTGGTTTAGGTTGTGAGTGGGATCGGCGACATCTTAATCAAACAATGGGAAGGAAACAATGGGGATACGATGAAGCGATTGTTCGGAGATTTTTGTTCGAAACAAAACGAAATCACAAGTTGTTATAAGGATTTATTAAAAAACGATAAAAAGTTTCAAGCTTTCGTCAAGGTATGGTTGTTTGAGGTTGTGGCGTGAAATAGTTGTTGGCAGCGCGGGTGTTTTTCATTTCCACGAAACACATGTTCCATTGCGGCGGATCGATCAAATGAAGAGAGTAAGAAGATGAGAGTATCTGTTTTTGATGGTTTAGATTTGTGTGTTAGGAGTAAAAAAAATCAAATCTTCATTATCTCCGCGGCTTAGTGCCTGGACAACACAAGAAACGTCGTAACAGTGGCGAGCTGTTGGCGACACTCTGCCGATTCGACTGGCCCGAGAATCGAGCTCAAGACCTCCCGCAGCGATAGCGTTTGCTTAGCAACTGAGCTAACCTGCGGGTCGTATTGGTAGTGGCCGCTTTCTAATGGTGGCGGGCAACACTTTGGTGGGAGTTTAATGATTTCGGTTGTCTGCCGTGTGCTGCATCCTATATTGGAAATATCTTCACCACATACAAAAAAACTCTGCTCTTGTTTCAACTATTATTGATAATTAAACTGAATTGTACAGAAATGCGAAAAAAATCCACTCGCTCGTCGCCAGGACGTTCCGGCGTGTGCGCTGCTCATTACCCAACGACTTACTAAATACCCTATAATGCTGCAAACGATGCTGGACAACTCCAATAAAAAAGGTAATAGTTACGTACCACAAACATAATATTTTTGTCCAATTATTTATTATTTGATGTGAATGGAGCATTCCCTGTGATGAAAGCATATCCTTGCGCACGTAGTATGGCACTGTGGAAGTTGCCATGTGAGGAAAGAAAGGCCGCCTGCGTTGTCCATGGTGGGATGTGCTGCGGGCCTGAGGGACAGTGATGTTGTGCCGTGTTTGTAGTGAACAGTGGTCCCACGCCTTGTGATATGCCACAAGATCTTGTGATTTTGATTTCGATCTTGTGAAATTTGAGCGTAATCTTGTGATTTTTCATTGAAACAATGTTTGGTCGGTATTTCAAGAAAAAATGCTTAAGTCGGATGTTTCAATAAATAAAAAGTTTCCAACTCGGCATAAAAACAATTTTCTGTTTATACATGGCAACATCATTTGATCACGACATCGGATTCGGAATGCGAAATCATAAAAGCAAAAAAGACCCCGGTAACAAGCATGAGGCTCGTCGTTTGTTAGGTTGGTGTCAGGTGTAATGACTCATGGAGTCATGACTTTCATCCGTGCAAATATACCGATTAGCCGATGACATTATTATATAGCCCTCCGTTAGCATGGCCATAGATGTCTCATGCCTGGTGACGGTAGACCTACTAGTCTGTAATTATAGTCCAGCCTAATATCTACAGCAGATCGACTTTAAAATGTGTGGTGCTAATACTGGTACAGGTAACCTGTTGCAGTACGTAATATTATCTGTGAAGGGAACTAAACAGTGAAGATAAGTGTTAGCTGTGGGCTCAGTGTTTAAGTGAAGTTAGTGTTAAATCTGAATTTAGACTGTTAGAGGGGTCCTGTTAAAACCTGCAGGTGCACAAGGACCGCCCTTGCAAGTGAGTTAGGAGCACAAGGACCGCTAGGGGCGCAAGTGAGTTATTACTTTGCATGGCTTAGCACCTACAAACTACTTGATCGATTTAATCCAAATTTCAAAGCCCACTCGATAACTCAGAAATTCGTCAAAATTACTTCTGCAGAAGCCTTTCGTTAAAACAAGTGCTGTGGTGATCGCTGTTTCGCTAGAGCAGCAGCAGACTTGTGGAATATTTTACCCGAAAAACTCCAACAATCGGACCGTACAGCAGTTTTCAAAAATAATTTAAAAACACTTTTGTTCTCTTTGGAATATTTAGATTAAAGCGCTGCGAGCCTTTGTGTAAAGTGGATGCAGCGCGATAGAAGTGTGCTATTATTATTATTATATTATTATTACTAAGGGCTCTAACTCTTAGTAATAACTCACTAGTCAGCTAGTGGTCCTCGTGCTCCTATAACTCACTTGCGAGAGCGGGTTTTGCACTTCTGCAGGTTTTGGCAATACCGTTTAGAGGTGGATTTTTGGTAAAAAGTTACTGTTGTTTTGAGCATATTCTGATAATTGCGGTTTTACCTACAGCTAACACCACTATTTTGTTAATATGTCACATTCAGTCACAAGCTGGTGTTATGTAGAAGTCGGTAGCGTGGCGCAGTGGTTCGAAGCGTTGTTTTTACAACAACCATAATCGCAAGGGCAATGGTTCAACTCCCAACCTAGTCTCGTTGTTGCGTCGTTGGATAACATGCATCACAATGATTATCTCTGCTTGGTGGAATCTGGCAAGCAGCAAATTAAAGAAGTCACAGGAAGTTCAACCGAAAAACTTGGAAACCAAGGCAACTCCTTAGCGAGTCTGGATTCGTCCTACACATAGCGCTACCGCCCCTTTCTCGTGATAAGAGAGTAAAGATGAAGAAATCATGATCATCATCAGTTGTGTATGCGGTATTTTTTATCCAAGTGGCATTTCTTTTTGCTATGCCGTTAAAGTTGCGTTCAATCTGAATTTTGAATTGTGTATTTTACAAATTCGTGTTCATTTTCACTGATGTTAAGCATGATTGCAATTTTATCTGAAATTATCGTGTAGTGTGCTTGTTTTTTCTTTGATATTGTGCATTGCGGTTAGTGTTTTGTTAAGCTTTTGAAATTGTTTTATCTGTAAATTTTAATGTCTCACGTTTTTATCGACCTAAAGTTACTAGGCTTACATAAAATTAGTTGTTTTAAGTTTTTGGTAACATTTGCTTTTTAAGCTAATCACCTCTAATGAATGAAAATTTTGTGACTGAGTAATCATTTAATTTTTGTGGAGTTCAGCATTAGAAACAAACACGTTATAGCTTTCTTTTACAAAGTGTATGTAGTTCAAAAGTCATAACTGCTGATTCAGATGTGATAACAGACCTCAATTTGGCAGTAAAAGTCAGTAAAAGTTTGGTTTTATAAACTTGTGATTTTGAATCCAAATCTTGTGATTTTTTTTCAAAAATCTTGTGATTTTTAAACACTTTCTGTGGCAGCATTGATAGTGAAGCAAATCCTCCGCTTTGAGGCGAAGTTCGCCGATTTTGTTGCCAAAAGAGTCATTTTCGTGAATCGTCTAAATCCGATGAGACAATTTAGGGGTGCATAATCAGGTTGTTTATGTGAAACTAATCGATAATTTGCAATGGCTTTCGGTATTGCGATCTAATGCTGTAATCAGAGTATGATTGAAGAGTAAAATGGTTTGTCTGATTCATTAGATCTAGCGCGCACATTGCTCTTACACAGAAAATTGTTGGCATGACGTTTGCATGACCCAAACACATGATGTAAAATCCCTGCCCCAAATTTTTTCATATTGCAAAAATTGAATTATTTTCTGACTCTTGGTAATAAAGTAGTAGTAGTGTTTAAATTTAATACATTTATAAACTTATGGATTACTAAAGCACTCCTGATCATTTTTTTCAAGCATGGGAACTGCAGTCCTTGACATTTTCGTACAATTGTTAATTGAAATCTGGGAAATTGAAAAATTAGAGTTTCAACTGCTTGATGCCTTGATCACAAACTGCACATAACTATTCATTTTGCAGCGCCGCGTTGACTGGTCTGATTTTTAGAAAATCGCTCTGCTAAAAAATAAAATCAAAATTAAATTAATAGTAGCCTACTTTGTTTACCATCATAGGCGTACGGTGGAGAGTTCGTGAGCGCGCTTCTCAATATGACTGCGACACAAACTTAATGGTCTGTTATGCAGCAATGGTATTGATTTAAACATATTCTCAATCGCTGCGCCATGGCAGCCTCAATGGCAGTGTGGTTGCAGCATAGACGCACGCAGGGGGGAGGAGGCACGGTGCCATGACCTCCACTTGGCCCTGTAATTAGCTGCTGAAACCTAACTGTCGGCGTACAATTACTTAAACTAATAGTGGTTGTAGCCTTCTTTTATTTTAGCCCAAGTCCTGCTTTTAGACATGGACTACTAAAATATTTTTTTGCATTTTCTGTTGTGACTGCACTCACTGCAGGTATCGGTATGCCCTTTTTTCATAAAAAAGTCTGCTGAAATGAGTGTTTTTATGTTTTTATATGAAAAAAACGTAAAAATCCGTTGGTGGCTGGGGGCTCTGCTTCCAGACCCCCGGTTGAGGTCGTACACATCGAGGATCATAGGTATGAAAACATTATTAGGTTGGAGTAGTTTCAAAAGTGCTATGGGCTCAAGCAGCTTTTTAATTGAAACCCGTTTTTATGCGAAAAAAGGTTTGTAAGCGAAGTAGTTTTAGAAGACAGTTATTTTGACTCTCCAGCCTCCACATAGTGAATTATGCAAAATACGAATCTCATCTCTCCATACAATCAAGACTCTAGACATACCAAAGCAAAGCACCTGTTGGGGGGTCTGGGGGGCAAAGACGTTGATACGCGTTTTTGAAAATCCTCGCCGATTTTCACTCCACCCGTTTGCATCACTGTGTTTAAGTTGTTGATGCAAGTAATGGAAGCTTGAAGTACTGACATTGAATGATTATTCGACTTAAAGTGTTCGTTAAATGCTGCGTAGGTTAATATCCCCCGCGGAAGGTTAAGGGATCCTCATTTTCGAATGGAAAGTGTGAGGAGTACTGGTATTAATTCGAGACGGCCTTATGTGTTATGTTATGCAGAGTCTGTCTCCAGCTTAAGTGGTTGTTAAAAGTAGCTCTAAATTGGCTGCAGAGCTGGCCTCAATCAACTTTTTTTACAATGTTGAAAACTCAAAGCTGTACCAACCACATGAATAAAAGTCTTCCTTTTTTTGTGACTTTTTTGCCTCAAATGTGTGATAAGATGTCGCCCAACCTTCGTCTGTTATGTGATTTATTCTCGTTGCTGATGTAATTTGAAGTGTTCGCGTTATTTGAGTCAAGTTGCAAAGGTCGCAGGAGTGCTAATGTTTGATTGCTTTAATAATTTTTTAAAATCTAATCAAAAATGTTTGTTCGTTCGATGAATAAAAATTTATCCATTTTCCGGCCTGCAGTTTGTCATTTGTTGCAGACCACAAAGATGATTATCAACAGCTGGAGAAAGCCCTGGAATTATCGCGTGAAATCGCCAAAGACGTCGACGAGCAAGTCCAGATGCATGAACGCGAAATTCTACTCATGGAAACATATAATAAGATCGAGTCCAAATCAGCAACAACTCTACTCAAAGGTAAAATGGTTTAAATATGAACTTCCAAATTCGGGGGAAGAGCTTTGTTTAAAAAATCATTCACCCGTGATTTAAGATACGAAGTTTGATAGAAAACCTTCGCTTTTTAGATGGTTAAGTCTGTTACTTCTTCCTTGTAATATGATAATTGATTGGCCTACCTGATCAGCAATTATGTGGTTCCGGTGCCGTGACTTAATCTTATACTGCATATTAGCAGCAGCAGTGCGTACACTTTCAGCATAGCGTATTGGCATGGCTGATGGTGGTAGCGCTCCTACGATATAAACTCAGCAGCATGGATGCAGTTGCTTGTGTGCCAGGTTGTAATTGCTTTCTGTTTCGTTGAATAGAAGGCAGTACACTGTAGTTAATGGTATTAAATCATCATTAAGACCAATTTGTTGTGGGGTGCCTCAAGGGTCCATCTTAGGTCCTTTACTATCTATTGACAAAATTTTTGTGTTTTGCTGTCACTCACTAGGTTTGCATTTTTTTTTATTGATTTCTAATATATCAAGATTTTGAAACCGAAGTATAATTTTATTACTTTCATAAGCTTGAACAGTTTTTATCTAGACCATTTCAATGTAACATTTGCTGCTGAAATTATTATCAAAGAAAATAATTGATTGGAATAATCGTGCAGCCGGTGAGGTGCAAGATCTTTTTTTGCGGATATCAATCTGACGTCATCAGGGTGCACTTTTATAGCAAATTTTCAAACAGGAATAAATATTCAGAAAAGATAGAAGCACATGAAAGGCGAAAGTCAATCACATCAGCTTGTTAATTTGCCTCCTCTGTTGATGCAAATCATTTGTTGCAAAACATCACGAGAAGAAACTTCATGTCGCACTATTTTCCGGAAAAGTGATGAATTATTTTGATGCTTTCTTGTAACATAAGATGTCCGGTTGCGATTGCTGGTGATGCAAATTCGATTTTAAAACGTATAACGACACATATTGTGGCAATTTTTTAGAATTGCAGCTGTTCTCTACATTTCAGCCAATCACAAATATTCCTTCTTTGAATTACCGTCAATCTTATGTAGAATTGGTGGGCAGAGCCCTTTAACTCATTGCGAGATGTTGTAGTTGTTCATGGCGGATTCGTGGAGTGCAAACTTCCACCAGCATGACTAGTCATACATCATTGTTACGTCACTTTGCAAACGTTTTATTGTGAGTGTTTTGCGCGGTCAACCAACCATCATGTTCATATTTTATCGAGATGCTGATGCTTGAAGTGCTACATAGATCGCTGTCATGTCGGTGTGGCCACTAGTCACAATTCATCTCGCGTTGTTGTAGCACTGGTCACAAGCGGTGTAATCACATGAATGGTCCATCACGCTAGTAGGCCCTCATTCGGTGTCCGTTACTTTCGGTTCAAGGTAATTGTAATATAATTGAAAAATTGTGTAGTGTAATTGCAATTAAAATTACTCTTTTTTGTTGCAATTGATCCGGCTATGCGAACCTTGTTACTAGTCTCAGCATGAAGTAGAGTAATACAGGAGCGTTATTTTGTTACAGATCGTCGCTTTGATCGTAAAGATTTTCTTAAACGAAGCAGAAAGTTGTTGTATAGCTGCACCTTGCAGTGGCATAAAGAAAGCAAGAAGTACATTGGTAAGTTTTTGCATTGGAATAAAACCGACGGTCGGTTGATCTCTTCCATTGTGCAGATGTCTTCTTTCTGCTGCTTACTGATTGCATTGTCATGTTACAAGAAAGCAACGGGAGATACACATTCCCCTCTGGACAGGTTTGCTTGTTGAAATCACCTCATCTTAGTTCTGTGTTTAAACCTGACTTCATTTCAGCCTGCTGCGGTTCCCTTACAGAAGATGATTGTCCGCGAGGTCGCGAACGACGAAAAATCACTTTACTTAATGAGCATGAGAACACAACAAATGTACACACTTAAACTGACGACCGCGGACCACTGCAAAACATTGACCAACAAAATACGACTCGCGATTGGAAAGTGTCCCGATGAAGGTGGGTCATCATTGCTGCAGTGTTGTCGGTCTATGATTAGTCGTGTTAACCAAAAGTAGATTGGATTTGATCATGTTTCAATCTAGAAATAGGGTCAAGGCTTTCACCAGGAACTTGATATTGTCTTCCAGTTTTACGATTGTTAGCTATTTACAAGAAAACGCGGAACATATGAATGAACAGAAAGTCTTTCAAGGAAACAGTAACTGTGCCGGCGGAATAGTTGACCTTGCGACCATCGTAAAAAGTACACTCTTGGTAACCACGTTATTCTGTATGACTAATAGCGACGTCAGATTACGAATGTTATTAAAATTGAAGATTCGCAAGTAACTTGGCGCAAAAATCTTGCCAACATCATGGTTTTGTCGGGTGCCTATCTCTGGGGCGAAAACAGTTTGAGCGACATGCATTTGAGCGAAAGCAATAGAGCGAATGATCAAGAAAGCGATGTACAATTGGAGCGAAACAGAAAAGAGCGAAATGCACAATAGAGCGAATATTATTGAAACATGTTTTTACTTGCAATAAAACCAAAGACAGTTAAACTCAGACATGGGCAAACTACGGCCCGCGGGCCAAGTCCGGCCCGCCGGTCCTTTTATTCTGGCCCGCCGGCACTTACACAAACTTAAACTCTCACCGTGAATTTAGCGGCAGACCTTTTTTTTCCTTTAGAGAACATGGATGGCAGTGATTTTCAAAAAATAAGCCTCAACGGTGCAAAATTGGAATAAAAAACGAGGTGAAAACCTCTTATTTTGGAGATCACATTCGTACGTGGACCGTGATCTCCAAAAAAAAGAAGGTCTTCACCTTGTTTTTCAATCAGCGTGTGGCCCGCGGCTTCAGCAATTTTTTTCCAAATCTGGCCCTTCGTGTGAAATAAGTGCCCACCCTTGGTTTAACAGTTAAAATCAACAAGCTACATCCTAAAAATTAAACATTTCAAGGTTGTATGAGCATCCACGCAGAAAATCTAAGACAAGCATGGTTTCACGTTGTTCGAATAAGGTTTGTAACGCTAAGTTGATCCTCTTGTATTTTCATTTTTTCGGAAGTGGCCTTGTTCCAGAGATAGCTTGTGATAAAACCGTTTGTTGTAAACCATTTTCCAGCCGGATAGCAGTGATTAGCTTCCAAAGAGAGGGATGTTTGCTTTGTAGAGAATCTTGGAACGCGCAGTGCCACGTCTCTACACTATTGTTTGTTCGTGGTAAACCATTTTCCACTCCCTGCGTCATATTCCACGTAGAAATGTACGTGTTTAGTACCATCGTTGAATTCGATCTATTGTTTGTCGCTCTATTACTGTTCACTCTATTGTGTGCTTGAGCTCGCGTTTGAGTACTTCGCTCTGTTGTGTCATCGCTCCGTTGAGTTTTCGCTCTATCGTGTTAGCTTCATGGTATGTCGCTCAAACGTTCGCTCTAGCGAATGGGCGCCGGTGTTGTCGAATATATTGCTTAGATGAAGGAGTTACGTCAGAGGAAGAAGGCGAACGTCGCGGTCATGATCAGCGGATGGACAAAGCGAAGCAGATGATCAAACAACTTGAACTCACAGATCAACGTATTGTTCGAACTCTGGAAGAAAAAATGTCGTTCTTTCGTGCTCTCGCAGAAAGTGCAGGGCGTGGAAGTCATGTTGGTAGGTTTTCCGGTATCATCAACACTTTATATGAGTTCACATTTTCCTGATTACTTGTGAGAAGATGGGAGACAACGTGTTTTGTCATCTTCAACTCGTATGAAGCCCAATGAGGACAATTTAAATTATTTGGAATAAGATGTTTATGATTATGACGAGCTTTCGTGCGATCAGTGCAGTGTTTTAATTGCAGCCGATCTTCACTTTTCATTTCCTGATTATTCATCCACGACAGACAATGGGACTTTCCCTCCTGGAACCCCCATCCTACTGAAGGCGATCGGTCAAGGTAGGTGCTGCTTGCTAGCTCACTCTTTGATTTGACACTCTTCTATGTTTCAGTGCACAAACTTACTCATGCGTTTTATGGACCCGGAGGCATTTCCCGCCCTCCTTTTTTCGGAGGAGAACATGAAGGTCGATCCCTCCCGAAGCGATCCGATACTTTTGGAGGTTTTGATAATGGCAAGGATCCCTCATCATCTCGAGGTAATTTCCGCTCATCACACCCGACTCTTATTTTATTTCAACTTCGTGATATTACTTCAGCCAAGATTCTGAATTCCTCTCAGAGCGACAGCAAATTAGCGGATCTGGAACAAGTGAAAGATGAATTATCATCGTCAAACCGTGATTCTGGCTTCCATTCGCAGCTGATCATGAGCCATGCAGCGGATTCGCAGGGAAGCATAGCAAAGTCATGGGTACGTCGCTACGCTTCTGCTACATTCATGCTGCAATAGTTTGTGTTTGATTCAGTATGTGGCGGACGCGATTTTTTCTTTAAGGATCCCAGGGATCGTCTGGTTGTTCCTCTGATCGACGAAACTCCTTCTGATGATCAGTATCTTTCTCCGACATCGGATCAAGTCGCCGCTTTGACCAGTCTCGCTCAGATTCTCACCGACTATCAATCGTTTGCTGCTCAACAAGATACACTCGTTGAAAAGTAATTGATTGTCACTTATGTGGTCAATCCGAGCCTTCGTTTTGTCAAATTTTTTAGCTTTCTAGCTGCCTGCGTTTTATCGTGTCATGTAGTAGCTGGGGCTAAAAGCGCACAAACACGGTGCGATGTGGATCGGCTGTTAGGTGGTTGTAGACAGATTATGTTAGTGTGATGGATGAAAGGAAATGATACGAACTGCTTTGGACGCAGCCATAACGACGCTGAAACAGTGAGGCACGAGTTCAGTTTGAGTACATTTTTTTGCAGCGATGTTTTAGCTTGCTTTAATTTATAAATTACTTTCTTTATTGCAGTAACAAGCGAAATATCATAAGAATCTATTTTCGGTAACGTTGTAAAAAAAATAAGAAGAGAGTCAAAGTTAGGTGTAGACAACGATGCGTTCATACGATCAGTCGTCCAGTAGCCTGAGAGGATAATGTGATCAATTGACAAAAGAACGAACAACAATTTTTTGAATTCAAAGTAAAAATATCAGTGCGAAATGAGCTGGCAGAATGAAATGATTGCTTGCTTGTTTTAGTGATCACGGTGGTAGATTGATGCAAATCCACGAGAATGTATGTGCTCACACGAACCTTGACCCTTTGTCTTCTTGCATTAGATTGACGAATTATCTTTTCAAACTGAGTCCGTAAACACTGCTTCCATCATCATCATCCAGTTTTAATCCGGTTTTTCCTCGTGTCCGAAGGTGGCCGGATGCACCTCATTCCTTCAGCAATCGCTCCCACTCCCTCTCTCCATCTCGCGCGATCTGTAGCTTCCTCCACCCTCAACCCAATCTTCTTTATATTCTCCTCGACTTGTTTCTTCCGTGTTTGCTTAGGCCGTCCTCGCTTTCGTGGTTCATTCACTTCAAACATCATTGCCTTCTTCAAAATGCTCTCATCATCCCTCCTAACCACATGTCCATACCATCTTACTCCATTCGCTTTAGCCATTTTATCTAAAGTTTCCTTCAGACCCAGCATTTTCATCAGCTCCTCAGTATTCTTTCTATCCACTAGTTTTACTCCACACATTGATCTCACCATAGCTCTTTCAGTTCTTCTCAAAATTACCATCTCATTTTCCCTCAAACGCCGCGTCTCACTTCCATGTAACATTGCTGATCTTACGCAACTACGATACACCATCCCTTTCATTTTCAAAGAAAACCTTCTCCCAAGTAACAACTCTCTCCAAGATAACAAAAACCCTTCACAGTCTCCACTTCATCACACAACACCTCCACTGGTTCTTCCTTTCCGTCTCCAATATCTTCACATCTTCTACGTACAAAGTGTTGTGTAAAACTGCAAGATACTTTTTTCATTTTGGTGCATCTCGCATAAATCCACTTCTTACAGAGCGTGCACCACACCGCGTTAGACATAACTCTTTTCCCACATATTCCACAATTCCACACGGATCCACCCTGCTGCGCACAACCTCCCCTTCTGCACCACTCGCCATCATCTTAGTCTTTCTAATATTTATTCTCAATCCCTTGCTTTCCAATGCATGTCTCCACCTTTGGAACCTCTCCCTTAGATCCTCCAAATTTTCGCTCATGAGCACAAGATCATCCGCGTACAAAATTTTATTCAATAGTCCCTCTCTTGCATGTTCTGACACTGCATCAACCACAATAGCAAATATCAATGGTGATAGCACAGACCCTTGATGCACACCAACCCTTACCCCAAATTCCTCCGAAAAACCCGATCCAACTCTGACTTTCGTCCTTGAGCCCTCATACAAGCTCATTACTGCTTTCACCAACACTTCTGGCAAGCTTTTCTTCCTTAATGCCCATTTCATCACTTTTCTGGGAACCCTATCAAACGCTTTTTCCAAGTCCACAAAACACATGTACAGCTTTTTCTCTCTTCCACGAAACTCCTCTTGCATCCTTCTCAAAATAAACAAAGCATCAGTCGTGCCCTTTTCAGGCATAAAGCCAAATTGCATGTCACCAACCTTCAATAATTCTCTTATTCTGTTTCCATGTTTTAAATTTTAGTTATAAAAGTTTAATTGATTTTCGTGTGAGATGTAGTATGGAATCGATCCTGATGTAGAAAGTATTTGGATGTGATATATTGTTCAAGCAGAACCACTCCATAAATTTTTTCCGAATAGATCCATTAAATCTTCTTGATATAATTTACATGCTGATTTCACTTTGATAGGCTACAATTGCAACTTTTGGGCAAAAAGCGCTCGACTGGTGGCGGGCTTCAGGAAGCGGAATTAAAAAGAAATCAAATTAAACAACAAGAACAGATGGATGAATTGCGTAAACAACAAGTAAGCTCTATTTCCAGCTGGTTTATGTTGCTCTGTTCATGTCCGATATCTACACGAATGAAGACAAGTTGCTATTTCGTTTCAGCAACAACTTCGATACGAACGTGAACAATGGCAGCGACAAGTCGAGCGTTTCCAGCGATCGTTTGATAATGAAAAGTTGGAGTTTGAACAAGAAAAGCAACAAATTCTTCAAGAAAAAGAGGAAAATGAGAAACAACGTACGGAAATCATGAAAGCGAAGGAGGATTATCAACGTGAAGTTGTGCGATTGCGCGCGCTGCAGCGTCAGACTCAGCATGACATGCATACCTCGTCATCAGCGTCATCGCTTGCGTCAAACAAAAACAACAGCAGCAACAATGCGGCCGAATCGAAACTGGCAGTGGCAAGCAGGTCGCATTCGACTTTGCAAATTGCTACCGATGATGTAGAGCAGCCTCCTACTCCGATGTTCAGTGAATCGGATTATCCTCGAACATACCCTCAACCTAAACGGGAAGCAACATCGAGCAACCAACCACAACTTCCTATCCACATGCAGTACAGCATCGTCAATCAACAAGCTATCGCACAGGTAGGCCTATGTTAACGTTCAAATATACAAGCAGTGTATATCACCGGCCCGTCCGTGTAAATAATTTCGCTCTGCGACGAGCATTTATTTTTAACTTAAACCACAGGCGCGTCATGAGGAAGGGGAAAGTTGAGAAAACTCCTTTAGATGCTGTTTATTCTGATGTGGTTTGAAAGATAAGCTAAAGAGCCAGTTTGATACGGAATGAAGAACGAAAACGGTTCTTCGGGTCCTGAGAGCTGCGTTTCCGGGAAGTAATTGAAAATTCGCCTTCTATGGTTGTAATTTTAGTGCGCTTTTGAACAACTTTTAGGGCAATGTTTTAATTTTTCGCCCTTAGTTTTGACTACTTTCCCAAATAAGATTTGTTTGTCTTTTATGTGTTGAAGCTTAATTAAGGCAGATTTTATTATCGAAGGGGTTCCAGTTTTGGGAAAGATTGTATTGGCAATTTTGTGCTTCGAATCACAACTTTCTCAATGTCGCTGAAATACTTGGTCGAAATTTGATACTGTGGGTTCGCGATCAAACTTAAAGTAGACTAATCTCATGGGTGCTGGTACCAGTTACAGTAATAAAGCTCATACCTACGGGTATCTCGGAGGCGTCGTTGTGCATGCTCCATTTACTCGGAGATGAATACGTTTGTTTTCCTGTCAGTTGTGTGAAGATCTCTCGTTTGTTATTACTTTTCTCTGCGTCCGTGGCTGTGTTTCAATTGGTCTGGGAGTAGTGGTTTTAAAATACAGGAAATTTGAAAGTGGAAGAGGTAATAATTCCTGGAAATTAATAGAAGTAGGAGGAAGTTTGGTGCCAGCTGGAAGATGAAAGTGATTAGCAATAGCGACATCACTACTCAACTCATTGTTAATGTTAAGAGTAGAGCAGGGATTTAATTTCTTTTTACCGAGAAGGTTATTTATGTTTTTTCAAGTTTTCTTAAAATCATTTTTGGAATTTTCGTAAACTAACGCATAGGCTTCACTTTTTTTCTTTTTGTACGAAAGTGGATGTTTCTTGTTTCATTACAGTTAGCTTTAGAGATCGAGTTTTTTTGGGTACAGAATTTTTTTGAACATTTTTTCTTTCACAATCAATTGTTGTTGCAAATCTTTATCAAACCAGTTATTTTTACTGCTGCTATTTGAGTTAAGGAAACCGATTTGTCTAACTCCTGCTGATACTCGTCTATCAAAATCTTATATGACTCATCAGTTTTGGTTTCATTTAGAACAGGGTTTACGTCAATATTTCCCAGTTCGAGATTGAAATTTCTCATATCATTGAAGTTTCTTGCAGGGCTGTTGGAAGAAATCGATTTACTACTAGCTGCACACATAAGTAAAGGCAAGTAATCAGATACAGAATGCAAAATTATAGCAGATTTTATATGATCAGAATAGTAATTAGTCCATTCTTTTATCTTTTAAAGCCTTTGTAAAATGGTGGGAGCAGTGAGGCGACCTTCATTTACTACAAGTATAAAAAAGAGAAGTTTAGCTTAAACTCATACATCATCTACACCCCACATTTCCCAGACGCGACGAAATTGTGATCGATAAAAATTGATACGAAACACTTGTCATTTCATGATCAAATCAAGCTATTTTCCTGCATTAAACGAGACAAAAGCACCATGCACGTTTGGTTCGACTAGTTACTTACATAGACGAGTTGATACTGAGTGAGAAGGTTTGAAATGAACATTACTTCTCATCTAAAACTGGCGAGTTCAGAATAATGCTGGTCAAACAAACTGAATATTCGCGTGCCTTTTGCGTAATCACGTGATCAGAAATAAAAATTTGAGTTTTTTCGAAAATTCGCAACCGTCGTAATCGTCCATACAAGCCTCGCAACCGTCGTAATACGTCCGTGCAAGTCTCGCAATCGTCATAATACGCCCATACGACCCTCGCAACTGTCGTAATACGCCCATACAAGTGAGAGGATTGACTTGGTGCGAAGTGGATGCTTGACCAGACCGCCTCGTACGGTTTGTATTTTATTAATGCTGGTTTCTTTCCATGGCGCTAGCACGCTACGAAGGCTTTTGTAGTATGTGATCTGCCTTGATTAAAAATGTCTTTCGTTTGGGTTGATTTGGGCATTTAATGGCTCAAGAATTTACCGAACTTACGAAGTGTCATGAAACAAGTTTTTAGGATAAAATCGCAAAGCTTATAATGGTTTCGGTCATAGCCGACCTCGTCGGTGAACTTGAACCTGATCACGAGTAGCATTTGTGATCGATCTACTTCATTATGACAAAACATTGTTTATGATATTCGAATGTTTACAGCGACCGAAAGCGCAGGATGTATCGAAACTAGCCTCAAAACTCGCAACTACCAAGCAGGGAAGCAGTAAATCGACTTCATCGGAGAAGGGTTCTTTCCATCAGTTGATTCCTGGCAAATTATCCGGACGACTTGGGGGTCAGACGCACGGAAATCAGTCGAGCAAGAAACATCATATTGTATAAATGTGAGTTTCCCATAGATGGGCAAGTTAACGCAAAACGTTAGCTTCGTTAAATTCAGCTCCAATTAACGGAAGTTAGGCTAATTAAATTCGTTAAATCGTTAATTTTGACTTTAAGCGGCATTTCTTTTCAAAAAAAAAACTTAAATTTTTTTCATATTAACGTTTGCGTAGGCATTTAAGCTATTTTTCTATTCACAAGCAATATGTTTTGTTGTTTTAATCTCGCTTTTTGACCTCATTGGTCGCATTTTGCTGGCTTATCGATGTCAAACTTGGCCAACAATAAGGGAAATAAGCGTTTACAAAAATTTATCAGAAGTTAATTTAGACCGTTAATCGTAAAAAGAAATTTGACGAATTAACTAGTTAATGAAAAAGTTAGCTTTGTTATTAACGATTAACGAAATTGCGCCCACCTCTGGAGTTACCTGATTTTACGGCTAATTTTAAAAGCGAAACGTTCCGAGGTGTACGAAGGCACGGCAGTCGGCAGCTTCTCACAAAAAGGAAGGTCAACTTGTTTGAATGAGCAATGTTATTAAAGGCGTTTGCATGAGTTGCCGCCTCCAGAGTTATTAGGTACGAAATGAGGCTCTTAGGTGAGAGATGGTGAGGTTCATCTAGTTGATATTTAAACTAAAATGGTTATCGCAGAGAAAAATAATTGGGAATTTCGTGAATCCGTATCAATATGCATGGGTAGTACATCGAAGTCGACTATAAATTACTTGCTTCTTCTAGCAAATACATTTGTGGACACTCCTGTTTCTAGCGAATTTTCGTCAGCATGTTGTGCAGTTCTCACAATGTTGGTGCCGTGCGATTGCAAATTTTGATATTTTGCAGCATATGGAATGAAGGAGTCCGGATTCCACTCGACATCCGTCTTCAAATGTGCAGTGCTGCTCGTCCAACGATTTCGTGGGGAGAAGATGTTCTTGAAGCTTCAAGGTTTTAAACCGTGAATGACAATTGTGACTTCTTGACATATTTTTATACCCTTACGCTGCGCGATTGTACAGTTTTTATTTATGTTTTAAATTTAGATAATGTTGTTGAGCTTCGGAGGTGTGACTGCGCGCACCGATCAGGCGAACTATGCACTGCTTTCCGTTGAATGGAGAAAGCGGGTTTGCAATATTTTTTTATCTTTTCTGCGTCATGTGGTGTTGTGAACTGACCGTATTGTTTCATAAACCTTGACGTCATTGTGTGCGTGTTTATTAGTTGCCCACTAGCGGCAGGAGCACTGCAATCCACTTCACCTGATAACCTTCAACCGACTATAATCTCGGCATTTATAAGGAGTTTCTTCACATATTAACCAGTAGCAGATACTGCAATCTTAGTAAGACTGCTGAAATGAGACAAAACAGAATTTGTCGCTCTTATCTAACTATAACCAGTAGCGTCGGGAGGGGTTGAGAATGACGTCACATTTGACCATACGTTGTAAGTTGTAATAACAAGTGATGGCCTCAAATTTAACCCTTGAAGTATAAATAGGGGCCTGTAAGGCCCGCTAGTAACCAAATTCAGCGTAGATATTTTATTTCAGGTGTTGGGATGTCATGTATCTTTATAAGCTTCAAGTGCTTTATTTTGTTACTCCTGAACAGCAATATTTGGTTCGTGATTATTTTTTTATTATTTTTTTTTTAGCTTTTAAACTCCATCCTTAAAGTGTAATCAGGGGCCTGAGAGGCCCGGTGGTGTTATTTAGTAAAGGTTTTAAGATAATATAGTTTCACATGGCACAAAGAAGTAGGGTAAGGTGGGGTAGCGAGCCCACCTTAGCGACTTTTGCTCTCTCTCTCCCAGAATACAAGGTTTTTTTTCATTTAATTTTTGTTTAGTTGATCATAAGGTTCAGGGCTATCTATTCCAACAGTCATTTTTGGAAAAAATTGCGCTCTGGTTAATTTATTAGGGTTAAAAAAAAAACTCAAATCTTGCGTTTTACCCCATGGGGTAGGGTAATACGCCCACCCCCAAATTTCAAAACGCCCACCGGTGGTGTTTTACCTATACTCCCAAAACCATTTATTTTACCCTCTCAAAACTTGGCCAACAATGAGGGAAATAAGCGTTTACAAAAATTTAACGGAAGTTAAGTTAGTCCGTTAATTGTAAAAAGAAATTTAACGAATTAGCTAGTTAATGAATTAGTCTTAGGGTCACGCAGCCATGCCTAGTCTTTTTGACGGGCATGCTTCAACGATTACCCGTTTTTGCTGCGTGTGCCCTTTTCCGCGCTTGGCCAATACTTATTATGAACGTGTGTTTCTAACGTTATGGAGTGCGGAAATAAAAACGAATTGATTGATGAAAAAGTTAGCTTTGTTATTAACGAAATTGAGCCTACCTCTGGAGTTACCTGATTTTCGGTCTTGCGTAGCGCTGTGTGATTATATTGCACATACAATAGGCTGCTGTAAGTGAGTGGATGCTTCTAGAAAATTCACCAGTGTTACATTCTTAGCCAAAAAATTTGAAATTTGCTCAAATGTAAATTAATGAGGTCTTGCAACAATTGGCCTGTTTCCGTGTCCACTCAAAACGTAGGCCGAGTTCAAAGTGGGCTTTTTCAGCCCACTTTTTCCAAAAAACCTTGCGTATTAAGACCAAGTCTTTACTGGCGTCCAAGAAAGCCCACGATTTTTGGACATGGAAACAGGCTAAATGAACGATCTAAACCAGGGGTTCCCAACCTGTGGTACGCGTAGCGATGTACAAAAACGTTTTTTTTTCGCTTGTTTTTTTCCGTTGTTTTTTTGTTTTTTATACGTTTTTTTTTTGTGTTTGCCGTTGACAAAACCAAAAAAAGTTTGTTTTTAAAATAAAGCAAGGCAATCAGCGTCAAATCGCACGACTAACATGACAGACTATCGCACATGTCATTGTACAGAGTGTTCATAAATTATTGCTACAATTTCAAAAATTCGCCACAGTCTTACTTTTTAAGATATTTTCAATTGGTTTGTTTTATAATACCGGTAAAGGGAAATGCTTCAAGTTTACGTAGATGCTTGAGTATACTTCTACATGTACACCATCAGTCGCACGTAGGATATCTGATCGATATTCAATTTCTAGCCATGTTCTTGCTAGCTAGCATATCCACAGTAACTGTATCAAGTGCTTCAATTATTCGTTGTTGCAAATCACTAACTTATCCGACTTGGGTTCCGTAAACGATATCCTTTACATAGCCCCACAGGAAAAAATCAAATGGTGTGATATCAGGGAAACGTGGCGGCCATGGACTGGGACCATCACGTCCAATCCATCTTTCTGGAAATGTGTCATTCAAAAATTGACGAACTGCAAGACCCAATGAGGGGTGCACCGTGCTGCTGGAAAATAACTAGTGGTTGATACTGTTCAAGCAGTGGTGACACACATTCTCTCAAAAGGTCAAGAGAAATTTGAGCTGTAATTGATTTCTCAGTGAAGAAAAACGGACCAATAATTTTATCATGCATGATTCCACACCACACAATTAGTTCAGGGGAGTCTCGTTTAAGCTCGTAGCTTTCATGCGGATTCTGTGAGCCCCATATTCTTGAGTTGTGTCTGTTTATTAATCCAGATACGTGAAACGTTGACTCGTCACTGAAACAAACACGTTTCAAAAATCCTGGATCTGAATCTAATCTGTGTAGCATCGTCACTGTTAATTCTTTTCGTCGTGGCTTATCTTCTGGCATAAGGGCTTGCAGTAACTGCACTTTACTGTATATCGTAAAACGGGGTGAATAGGAATAATTTGGAGAGTTATTTGATCACAACTTCAATAGTACTTAGGCGATTTTGGCAAACAAGGTGTCAAAATGTGCGTATGAACAATGGCTAAAAGTGCGAATAAAAGAATTGTTGTAATTCAATCATGTTTGAAAGTTAGAACCAAATGATTGATGTTCCTATTCACCCCGCACTTTGGGGTGAACAGGAACACCTATTGTTTTTGAATGCTTGTTTCCAGTAAACCCAGCTAATGTTGCAGATAGAAGCAAAATTATGTTTTGTGGCGTTAAACTAATACCGTACAAATCAACCGCAAATGGGCGTAGTAGAGCAGTAAATAACCACAAAACTGTAATCAAACGAAGTTTTATTATCATTCTTGAGAACAAAATCAAAGTTGAAATGTAAACGTGAAATTGCAGCTCCACAACCCCGGAAAAAGGGCGCATCTTCAGTGCCTGAACTCGATTTCATTTGGGGGAACAACCTGGAACGGATAGAGAAGGATGTCTTCGTGTTAGACCACATCCCATGAGAGCCTATTTTCAAGCATCCATCTTTCTGCACAGATACAATTTGGTCGGGAAAAATTTCCTCTTCAAATGCAAAAGCTACGTAATCACACGCAGCTACTCCTTTTGCCGTGTGTTTCTCAATCTCTTGATTCAAACGCAGTTGGTCGTTGACTTTTCATATTGGGTTTTTTCGCCCTTCGACAAAGCACTGCAATAGGGATCCCCTGATTTTTTGAGTGCAGCGAAAGTACATTTCTTGTTGTTGGTCCGCCAATGCTTCATTAATTGCTTCCGCAGTATATTTCTTGTAGGTGTTTCTTCGGGGGTCAGGTTTGTAGATTCTAGTCATGCTTTTTGGCCCGTTCCTATTCACCCCGAAATGTCAAAAAAAAAATGTGAAAAGAAAAAATATTTTATAGCTGGAAAAATAGATAAAATTATCACTGATATTATCGTTACTCGGAAACTACTTACTATGGTGGAGGTCTAGAGCAGTGACTCAATTCTCAAACTCGAATTAGCGTCGTAAAGGAATGAAAGTTTTCAACTACTTCAAAATACACTAAAAATAGCCTCTCGAAAAAATCAAAGCTGAATAAAAAATTTACAAGACTTTGGAGTAAACACTTTCACAAATATACTCCCCATAATAATGCCTATTCGAAATACAACATAAGTCGGCAAAAACATAAAAGCAAAATTATGAAAATATGTAAAATATTCCAGTTTGAAAATTTTTTCCTATTCACCCCCGTGTTCCTATTCACCCCGTTTTACGGTACGCATAAAGTCGCAAATTTTTATGCAAAGCTTTGGGAATAGTGGAGCGTGGGATCTGCAATTGGGTATAAGCCTGCGAATAGACTTTCTAGGGCTTCTGGTATATGCCATTCGCACAGATTCAATTTCTTCTGATATTTGAGGTCGGCCAGCTCCCTGTCTCTGCAACACACTTCTAGACTTGTTCCAGTCTCCATAAACTTTTCACGCCATGCTCGAATGGTGGATCTTGCAAGTGGCTTGCACCGGTACGATTAATTCGATAAAGTGGTGGTCGGCAACCTGTGGGCCACGGCCCAACTGTAAACCTTTTAGCTATTTTTCGTAGGCCGCGAGCTATTCGGTTTTACAAAGTCTTTGTTGGCCGCATGCTAGCTGCAAATAAAAAGTAATTAAGCCCATACAACTAATAATAAAAACCTTCCCTTTGATGCTTTGCGCGTAAAACAATCCAATTCTTTTTCTCCCGGCGGTACATGGATACACCGGCCGGTTAGCTCAGTCGTTAAGCGCATGCCATCGGTACGGGAGGTCTTGGGTTCGATTCTCGGGCCGGTCAAATTGGCGCAGTGTCGCCAACGGCTCGCCACTGTTGTGAAATTTTTTCGGAGCTGTGTTGCCCATGCGCCAAGCAGCGGAGATGGGCCCTGCCACTCGTTACACGCTTCGGCGTAATACCGCGAGCATAATGAAGATTTGATTTTGGTCCATGGCTACAAAAGCAAAACCCGTAGTACCATGCACAAATACGGGTGCTGTGTGTCTGTATATCTTTCATGCAATGCTCGCTTTGTTTCTTCAGTTCTATCAATGCGAGCGAGTGAGTAGAAAAAAAAGCAATCTTTGCATTTTCTTTGCTTTTAAAACAACGCATCGTTTCTTCATTTTGTAGTTTGTAGTCGTGTTGTATAATTTATTCGTTTTGTAGTCGTAGTTTTAAATGTAGAGGGCCTTCAATAGCTATTGAAAAGGTGATTTGGTCCGCGTTAAAAAAAGGTCACCGACCCCTGCGATCAGGTATTGTGATCTAAAATTTTGTTGATTTTCACTACACAGTAGGCCTACATGAATAATGACGTCCGACAATTTCACTATCTGGTAGTAATTAGGTTATTACATTTCCATTGATTTGCTTTTTGAGAGGTGAAGTTTCGTCACAATTAATGACCATTCTAATTAATCAACAGGGCTCGCTAAAGTCAAAATCTTTTCAGGACCTTGTTCCATGATCAAATGTGTACTAACGTTCGTTTCAAGGGTTCACGAGTCTGTTTTGGTCGATTTTATCAGTCAAAATAAAGTCAAAATTTTGCATAAAGTCAAAATTTGTCAAAATTGTCTTTATCAAAAATTTCCTTACAAAAACGAACAAATTTATAGTTTTTAAATATTTTTTTGAATTTTTGAGCTGCTATTAGAATTTTATGTGCAGTTTTATTTGATTTTAAACTTTTGAAATAGTTGCAATATTTGCACTATCGTCACAATAATGCGTGCAGTAATTGAGAAGGAAATAGCACTTATTATGCATGAAACGTCATTGTTGATGCATAAATACATAATTGCTAGACAATTAATCTAATCCTATAAAAGCCTTGCGCTCTTTACACGTGGTCTTTTAAGTTGTAGCTTGCAAAGCAAAGAATACCAAAACCAGCCAAATCTTCTATAGCGAAAGTTAGGCAACCTTGCCAGGAATATCCGGATGAGTTTTCGGCAACTCCTGCCGGCGACTTGCGATGCAACCTTTGCGACGTGTTAGTCAAATACGACAAAAAGTTTTTTGTGGAAAGCCACCGAAAAAGTAAGCAACACCAAGGAAAATTGGAGACGAAGATCAAATCTCAAAGTAAGCAAACCTTTGTACATTTCGATCAAGTAAACTTCACGGAACAGGTTGTTTCTTCATTCTTAGCTGCAGATATCCCACTTCATAAACTGAACCATCCTTCTTTAAAGTCTCTGTTTGCTAGAATGGGAAAAGTGTTGCCTTTGGAGACTGCAGCCAGGGCATGTGTTGCTAAATTGGCATCCCAAAAAGAGGAACAGATTCAAGAATTACTTTGTGACAAAAAATTTTTTTGATTGTGGACGAAGCAGAGGTTGCTAAGCAAAAGTATATTAGTGTGCTTGTGGGCAGCTTAGATGCTCCAAATCAGACATTCCTCGTTAATTGCCATCCACTTGACAGCGGTCGCAATGTTAATAGCAGTATTATTCTGCACACTGTGGATGACATATTGCGACAACTTGAAGTAAAACGCGAGAATTTTTCATTGTTCTTGACTGATGCTGCTCGATACATGTCTTCGGCTGGAAAGACATTAAAGGAATTATACCCTTCTTTGATGCATGTCACCTGCGTTGCGCACTTACTACATAACTGCGCTATGCGTGTGGGTGCTCATTTTAAAAATATTGATGAAGTAATAGCAACGATCAAGGCAGCAACAATCAAAAACAAAGATCGCAAGAAAGATTTTCATGATGCTGGTCTGCCATCTCCTCCTGATCCTGTAATTACAAGATGGGCAACTTGGCTTAGAGCTGCCTTATATTATAGTGAGAACCTTCCAGCTGTTCGTATCATTGTCAACAATTGGACAAGTGCAGGCCTCTTAGTCAGCAGAGCAAAAGACGCTATCAATGTGGAAGGTTTGGTGTCGGACTTGGATAAAATAAATCAATACCGGACTCTAGTAGCCAACGTAGAGTTCTTAGAAGGAAGTGCCTGCGCAATAACCAAAGCATACGGACTGCTGAAGAATATGCAATTCGATGATGATCTTTGCGCAATTAAAGACTACATTAACAAACGACTATCCAACTCTGATTTAGAAACAATAATAAACTGCACCAACTTGACAATTGACCCAACAAGCTACGCACTATTGCAAAAAGCCCAGCAAACCTCTGCTGCTGTTGAGAGGTCGTTTTCTCTGCTCAATAAATTACTGAGAAAAGACAGAAATTTTGATGTTGAGAACGTAAAAAAATATATGATGCTGTATTACAATAAAACGTCCTTGTAATTATACTGCGTGGCTTTCGTTAAAAAAATCATAGACATACTGTTAGTGTACAGCACAGTTGCGATAGCAACGCAATTTTTGTATTACACACTAATTGATACCGGTACACACAATGGCTCGTCATCCTAGGTTTTAACGTCATGCGTCGCTTTGTTGCATTAGCTTCAACACTGAGTAGTTGAGAAAACGTTCGAAGTAGGCTACCTTTTTCTTTAAAAACTTATAAAAATTGCAGATTATAAAACATATTTAATTAGTAAAGTGCAACAAGACATAAATAATACGCGGAAGCGGTTAAGTCAAAATAAAGTCAAAATTTTACTAAAATAAAGTCAAAAATATATTTTTTAGGTCAAAAAAATGGCCCTAATTATTAGTTAAAATCGCAGTACGGGTTTTGATTTATACAAAATTATGTCATAGGTGAAGTTATATGACGTCATAAAAACTTTGATGAGGTCAAAATCCTTAATGCATGGTGTTTAAACAAAGTCAAGTGTTAAACAATAAAGGTTTTTGGTTGTAAATGAAATAGAATAAAATTGTAATTTATCCAAAAAACCTGATCTGACGCCAAAAACGGTTTGCAGATTTGAAATCTGCGTAACTGATTTGATAAGATGAAGCTGTAAAATCGCTGAATTTTTTAAAAATCTAAATTTGTTGCACTATTACGCTTTGCTCTTCACAAAATCGGCAAAATTGCCATGAAAAGTCGGTAGGGAAGGTAAGCTCATTTCAGTGGCGATTCCGGCACTCGGGTTACTCGGGCTGAGCCCGAGTTACAAAATGATGCAGAGGCGACTCCGGCACTCGGGCTACTCGGGCTGAGCCTAAGTTACGAAATGATGGAAGGCTTGTTATTATTTAAATTTTAAAAAGTAAGCTTAAAGCTTTTTTTAACTTAAGTCGTATCAAGTTCGTTGAAAGAAACAGTCATCGTAAAAAACAACGAAGTGTGCGGTGGCAGTTGCGTTTTTCGCTCAACGATTTGTCTAGCCATAAGCTCTGGCTAGAGGAAAATAGCCCGAGCCGCATTGCGGAGAAAAGAAAGAGACAAATGAGACAAAAGCTTTTTTCCTTATTACATCTTACTCGGGCTCGATCGCATTTGCGTGAGTCAGATAATGCAAACGTTTGTTACGTTGTTTCACACAATTCTTTCCTTAACTTGTTTGTGGAACTCGGGCCCTCGAGAAATAGCCCGAGCTACAATTGGAGAGAGGAATAGAAAAAAGATTTCGTAAGACGCCTGCCATCATGCTGCCATGTAGTAAATGCAGGCTTTTTGTTTGGTCATAAATGTCTGTTCCTCTGTGGCTCACAATGGATAGCTGATAACAAAGAGCTACACAACAAACTCAGTATGAGTTTGCCATCAAATTGAGAAGATTAAACTTTATGTATGAATGAAAGTATTTTGCAACAATTTAACTGTTGTGTAAGTTGCTATTTTATTGCTTTTTTTACCGTTTTTTTTAACACTGTTTATGTCGAGCCCGAGTAGCCATAAAAAGCTAAAGTCGCCACTGGCTCATTTCGACTCAAAATTTGGCCTAGAAGTTTTTTTTACCCACAGCAACAATCCACTGAGCGACCATCGTAAAGTTCAAAATTTCCATGTTTTCATTGCACCCTATAGTACTAATTCCCCCACAAAGCCAAAATTTGCTCAGCACTTGAGAAAGCGCAAAAATAAAGTCGAAATTTTACTAAAATAAAGTCAAAAATATATTTTTTTAGGTCAAAAAAAAACTTATAAACAAAGGAAGGTCCACCTACAGTCTTTACACCAGAACTCAGGGCAAGACAAAATAACTACGCTCCTTTCAAGTAGATTGGTACAAAAGCAGAGATTGGCTGATGTGTGGTTGAGATTTAAAAAACTGTCTTTCTGTTTTCCCTGTCTCTTATTTTCAGCAAATAATAATGTTTGGACTAGAACATGATTTTTTGAAGTTAAGAATGTACCAAGAAGTATGAGCAATCGACCGCGCACTTTCAAAACCAAATTGCTAGACTTTTACAGTATATCAAACCTGATTTCGCTTAAAATGAACAACTGAGAATTAACATCAGCCCTCAAAGTTCCGAAGTGTAGAAAAGCGAGAAATTTTAACTATTTTGCGGGTGGGGAGACAAAAAATGCACGCGAAATTTTTAAAAACTTGGTGCGCTAAAGCTGCAAGACATATCGTTTCCAAATTTTATTACTTTTTCTGTTTCAGCATTTGGCATAATTTCAACAGCTTTTCTTTATAAGTTCCCATTAATGCGACATTGCAACACGTTGTTCGCAATGTCCGGAAATCGCACCGAAGAGGGGCATCTTTCATCGCTGGGAACAATCTCCATCGAGGTGGAGAGACTTCACGAGTTGCAGAAAAATAAAGAGGATGTCTGCAATAAAGTGATAGATATTTTGGTTCAAAAAGATGGACGTATGGATTTTGTAAATAACGAATAAAAAACATTCCGTGAAGTTGTATTTTGATTACTAGGGCACCACTTCTATTTGTTATTAAATACTATGAATAAAGTTTGCTGGTAACATGATGCTAAAATGAAGTGCCTCACCAACCACGAACCTTACCGCACGTCACTGCTTTATACGTGTTTAACACTTAGTTCTTTTTTTCTTTTGTAACAACTAAAGTCAAATCAAATCAAATCTTCATTATACTCGCCGTATTACGCCGAAGCGTGTAACGAGTTGCGGGGCCCATTTCCGCGGCTTAGCGCCTGGGCAACACAGCTCCGAAGAAACGTCGCAACGGTGGCGAGTCGTTGGCGACACTGTGTCGATTTGACCGGCCCGGGAATCGAACCCCAGACCTCCCGCACCGATAGCGTGCGCTTTGCAACTGAGCTAACGGCCGGTTTTGTAACAACTAGTTCTATGCAAACTGTTTCAGTTATGAACCTAACATGTTTATTTTGACGTAACAATTGTTAACGCATTTTTTTTGTTTAAATGCTCTGCTCTCCAACTTATTTTATTTTTGACAATGGGATGAGTAGCATCTTGAAAGGTCAAGTAATTAATAGATGTTTTCATTCATTCCGGCAGCGTGTTTCTATTGAAGCTAGTAAAAATTTTCATGCAGTATGCTCCGAAATTACGCCATTTTAGTGGCTAACGAAACAAAAGAAAAAACGAATGCGGCACATGGTCATATCTCATTACGCAACACATAGTAATCTGGTCATCCACCTGTTGCTTTTGTTTACTCAGCATGTTGCTTTTAAAGCGCACTTGTGACGTCATATACAGATCCGGCATCGTGTCAAATTTTGATTGCATGGTCTCTGGTTATATACGGACACCAGAGCTAATTACACTGCAAAAGATGAACTCAATTATTAAGATATCTGTGTGGTTGGTAGTGGCCGTGTTAGTTGGAGGTCAACTCAATCACTTGGTACAGTCAACCATGGTCGACGCTGGCTTGCTGAGCAAACCTATTGAAATGCACGACGCGTGGTAAGCTTATTGTAGAAATAGAAACAGTTAATGGTACCGTCAAGTGGGGCTATTCTGAACATTTTTTTCGAAAAAAAGTTTCTACGAACTGCAAAATAAGTCATTTTCTCACGAGTTCGTGATAATATTATGAGCTGCATCTTGTTGAAATGGCAGAAGAAGTTTTGGTTTGCTGCAAGCATTTTTTCATAGTCTAGTCCGCTATTTTCTGGTTGTTCATAATAACCCCACTGCCGGGGCTATTATGAACAGCAAAAAAATGTAAGCTCTCAAGCGTTGATTTCGTGCTTTTGTTCAAAATAGCACCGCCATTGGGGTTATTCTGATCATGTAAATGATTAACAGAGCGATAGCATTGGTGTTTTTTTGATATTACCAGCAGGTAGGCTCAACTGCAGTAACTTTTGCTGCATAATGCAGAAAATGTTTTCGGAGAGAAATGTAGCTGTGTCTTTACAACTGGCGTTTTTCGATTAATCTTCTGCAACTGGCATTTTTCCATTACAGCTAGACAATAAAGAATAATTTTGCCGGATCAAGTACTATGGGGTTTCTGTGAACAGTGTTCTATCCCAAATTTTGCAGTTTGACCTAATGCATTTCAAAAAATCAAAAATCAAATCTTCATTATACTCGCGGTGTTACGCCGAAGCGTGTTACGAGTGGCGGGGCCCATCTCCGCGGCTTAGCGCGTGGGCAGCACAGCTCCGAAGAAACGTCGCAATGATGGCGAGCCGTTGGCAACACTGTGCCAATTTGACCGGCCCGGGAATCGAACCCTAGACCTCCCGAACCGATAGCGTGCAATAAGCAACTGAGCCAATGGCCGGTCCATTATAATGAAACTATTACATTTAATTCAGCTCTTTAAAACAGATAATAACAGTGTTCACAATAACCCCTAGCCACCTCCAAATCTAGGTGTTTGAAAATTTTCGCAAATTTATTTTTCAAAGTGTAACCACACCAAAGTAAATCAACTTGCAACGTCATCACCAGCAATGGTGTCACTATATAAAATACTTTTTTTTATCATGAAATCAAACTTATCTTCTTGATACACCAAAGTTAACGCTGATGTGTTTTTAAGGGTTTTCAGACCAAGTTTTCAAGGCGAAAAAGATAGCTCAACAAACACTCCGAAAAATATACTTTACGATCGCTTGTGTTCTATGCGTTTTATACTTAAACAAAACCTGCAAAATAATTCCAAAGAACAAAAAACTTCTCCACAAAATTAAAAACTATCTTTTTTCTCGAAAGTGTTCATAATAGCTCCTAAGTTCATAATAGCCCCGCTCGACGGTATTGTCCCATTCAGATGATTTGAGAAATATCGCCGCTCCCCCGGACATATCGGTTCCAAATTTGGTGTCGGCTCAAAATTTTTCAGAGGGGCAATGAAGATTTTTTGAAGGGAGGCCAAAATTAAGAATAAAGCTCTCATTTGCATGTGAAGAACATTACATAATTATTTTGAGCTAAGTCGATTTTCAGGAGGGGATAAGGTCCCTTTGTTGACGCCCACACCTCTTACCAACAGCAAAATCTGTGTCATCGTGTAGCAGTTGTTTCACCATTGTTTACTATTTGTCATTGCAAGCTGTGTATTCACTTGTATGGGAAATATGCCGAGCGTTTTGATGAGCTTCGGAGCATGGTTGATGGAGATTTTAGAAAGTTTAATTACACGTAAAATAGCCGAAACAAATTGAAACATATTCAGATATGTAGACATTTTCGGTTAAAATACAGTAACCTTTGTCAATCTAAAAAAAATATATGTATACAGTTTAATCGCTAAATGTAAAACTGACGAAGTGCATAAAAAAAGTTAATAGATTTTACAGGTATTGGCTTACGAAAAAAACAACAACACGGGCATTAGAGAGGCCTTAGAGGGGAACAAAACTAAGACAATAAACAAACCACTTACTTCGACCGAAGGGACAATCTCAGTAAGCTATGCGGTACTAAGCTATACAGTTTTGATGCTAAGTTATGCAGCTATAAGCTATTAGTAAGCTATACAGTTTTGATGAGCATATAGCACGCTTAATTTGTTTGATTAGAAAATGAAAGCATTACTCCTTGAGAATTACGCCAAACATGAACCGGCCAGTTAGTTCAGTTGTAAAGGTATTTCTGTTGGTGCGGAAGGTCTGGGGTTCAAATCCCTGATTGATCAAATCGGACACAGTGTCGCCAATGGCTCACACAGCTGCGACGTTTCTTCGGCGTTGTGTTATCCATGCGCTAAGTCGCGGAGATGGATTTCCCCAATCGTCTCACGCTTTGGGGTAATAACGCGCGTATAATTATGAAGGTTTGATGATGCCTCTGAGCCATCAATTCGAATGTTTTTGTGGATCGCAATGCTCATTGTATATTTATTTCCAGCAAGGTCACAAACCAAGGCACAGTAATTCTCGAGGAAAAAATAGCTCTCGATCAGCACAAATAAACTACAGCAAACCTACAAATTTTCAGCGACACAATCATAATGAAAGTGAATGACGCAACTGTGCCTGTGCAATAAAATATATATATTGCAAAAAACTTCAGTAAATCAATTGAACTTGAATCCTACTACAAACAATACAACAAAGAAACAGCTAAAAATACTTGGGCGGACGTTTCGGCTCACATCTGCTGCCATTGTCAACGCTAAAAGCTTACGTTATGCTGGGTCTTAAGCCATGATGCAAAAAAGGAAATTAAGACAGAACTTGGCTTAGTTCTAGCTAGTCACGAGTTAAATAGGCGGAGTATTTTTAGCTGTTTCTTGGCTGTATTGTTTGTAATAAAACCGCTGACAAACTTCCAATCGTACCGTTTGGCGAACTTAAATCTAACTCGCCAAGATCTTAGGCCAAATTGAACGTAATCAAAAAAATCAGATTACGAGTGGGATTCAAACCCACGCCCGCACCGACCAGTGGCGCTCACTAGCCTTGTGGTTGCGGCGAGTTTTTACCGGAGACGCTGAATCACTCGGCCATCGTAAGTGATGCCGGAGCAGCCGAATTTATCGTAGGCCTATATAATGTTAAGACTAATTCATCGTCCTACTGCTAGCAGCCAGCCCAGCATGAAATAAGCTGTTATTATGACTGACAACTGGTAATTATTCATTCCATAATAATGAGGAAGTAATGAAAGCGCATATACCGAAGTAGCTAGACTGGATAGACTTCGCTGCATAAGCCTTCATTGCTTAATTTTCATTAATAATACAAAGTTTTTTAAACGGTTTTTAGTAACCGTAAACTATTATTGGGTGCGAAAACTAAATCTTAAGGTAAACTATTTCTAACTTCACGATAAAAATTACGAGTTGGTCAGAATTAACTCATAGTTCAGATTTGACTGTTAAGTCGCGAGAACGCAAGTTAACTCTTTTGTCACGGTGTTCAACATAATTGTCAATGTGCAAATCGGTAAAAGCTATGATTTAGCATCAGTCAGTAAGTCAACAATGGAGAACATTTTATTAAAATTCTTAAACATTTTCGACCTTACATCTTTTCTGGCCTTCAACAGAAAAAACAAAATTTGAAATCAGCAGCCAGGACGGCATTACCGTATTGGCTCTTCAGGCTGAATCCTAGAGCCTCAAAGTCATGGGGATCATTCAAAAACATTAAATGTATTTTGTATTTAGTTGCACATTTATCCTCCTATCACGAGAAAGCCATCAAAGCGCTATACGAGCTCGCTTAGGAGTTGCCAGCCATCAGTCTACCACACCAAGATTGGGCAATCCCGCTGAGTGCCTTTCCCAACGGCACAACAAGTAAACTTGCCGGCTTGCTCTCCACACTGTCAAACCCGAGGCTACAGCTCCCAAGGCGGACGCTCTTACCACTCGGCCATCAGAATTGTCATCAAAAATCAAATCTTCGCTATACATGCGATATTAAGCCCGGGCGTGTAATGGGTGGTGGTGAGGCTGATCTCGACAGCACAGAAACGTCGCAGCGGTGGCGGGCCGTTGGCGACAGTGTCCCATTTGAATGACTAGGAATTAAACTTAATACCCCCCGCGCGGACAGCGATGTCCACTCCGCTAACCGGGCGTTGACTTTAGGTTTACCACAGAAATAAACCGGAAAGTCGAATTTAATAGCGCCGACCCCCCAAAAATCGAACTTAATAGCGCCGACCCCCCAATCCAGTGTCTATACCATGAGAAATAGAATCACCATATCACAGCGGCAGAACCTCATTGTTAGGCCTGTTTGATCTCCTTGGAGCTAAGTTATTGGAAAGCCCAGGGCCAAGCATCGCGCTTTCACCGGGACCTGGCTCACGAGAAAAAACGCAATCATTTAGGTTGATTTGATTTCTTCATTTTTATCTTCCTGTCACAACAAAGTGATGGAAGGGCTTGCAATACATAGCACGAATCCATACTCGCTTAGGAGTTGTCTTAGCTCTTGAGTTTACTGGTTAAGGATTGCTCCTGACTTTTTTAATTTGTTGCGATGATGCTTGTTAAATTGCATCAAGCAGGGATAATTGTCGTGAAGCTTCAGTGAGGCTTGGGTAGGAGTTAAAGCATCAACCTCGCGATAATAACGGTGCCGATCTGACTGGTCCAGGAATGAAGCCCTAGAAATCCCGCACTGATAGAGTGCGGTTATCAACCGAGCTAACTGGCCGGTTGAACATTTTTCTGCAAAGCCAATTTTTTTTTGTATAAGGAAGTGAATTGTGAGTGTCTAGAGCAGGTTTTCCCAAACTTTCTTGTGCCTCGACCCATTCTTGCGAATCAAGTTTACCGCGGACCCCACTTTTAAGTTGCGTTAATTTTTCACCCAACAGCTATAAAAGCATAAAATGCAACACGAAAATGCAGTAAATTGCGCTTAATCGTAATTTCATTTTTACCAACACGTATGAACCACATGAATGGGAAGGATAGGGTTGCTTCTCACAGCTTTTGTTTCAAATATTTGTGCATAAAATTGTACATTTAGATTGATCGATTGGCGTAGTGCGGTCGGTAACCGGCGATTCTTTGATCCTCAGGTTGAGGCTTTTTGTGGGGATAAACGAAGACCTTTTTTGGGAGAGGGAGAAACAAAGATCTTTTTAAATTTTTTGATTGCCGCAGTGTTTTTGCTCCTCTCAGTGTGTTTAATATTTTGGAATATGGGTTAAGATGGCTCTTTAAGTGCAGTAGGTTGCCGATCCCTGGCGTACTTGTAAAATGCATCAATATCGGTGCGCAAGGACTGGGGTCCGATCTCCGGGCCGGTCAAATCAGACACAGCGTTGCCAACAGCAGTTTGCCATCATTTCGAGGGTTGTTGGGAGTCGAAGCTGTATTGCAAGAGCGCTAATAAAGTCACGGTCGCGGAGATGGGTCCCGCCACTCGTTACACGCTTTTACGTATTACCGTAAGTATAAGAAAGGTTTGATTTGATTTTACATTTACACAATTACAATGCTTTTAGTTATTATTTAGCTCTACCAACAGGATGTAAAAGAAAGTAGGCCGTTAAAGCTTGCATATTGTATCTTATAAACCATAACCGGCGCCAGAGCAGTCGACTTAGGGGGGCCAAAGTTTGAAATTAAGCACAAAAACCGCTTTCTTCGAAAGAGAAAGCTTGTTAATTGGGGGGGGGGGACAAGCATGTCGATTGGGGCGCTGGCACTGTTATAAACTTATATCTTAATAAGCTTGCATTGGGTTCTCTCTGACCTAGTCTATCATCTCTGCTCGTGCGTTCAACTTATCATTGCAGTTAGGCTATTACAACATTATAATTTATAAACAATAAAGGCAAGAGTGTCATAATCCATGACTAACTTCAATATGTACTCAATAATCAAGAGATAGTGGAAGAAAAAAACATTCTTTAAGATTTTTAATCACTACAGTAATTAATTGGGTCTGTGTATGTCCTGCAAAATCATTTAAAAGTTCTTGAGTTTTTTATTTTTTGCGACATTGTCACGGACCCCTGTGCGGTCGTTGCGGACCCTAGTTCGGGAAACTCTGTTCTAGAGGATTTATCTGTAAATGTCAATCAATTCATGCATTTTTGCTTCGTCATTGTCAGCATAATTACTTCCGTCGAAAAGTCGAGAGAAACTGCTCCGCTGTTTGAACAGCATGAATATCTGCTCCATTCTACTAGGAATTTCTACTGCTGGAGTTTCTACCTAATGTTTCTCCCTAGTTAATGTACCATGGTACAACAACAGACATCTGCTTCCTGTTAACATACCACGTACGATTCGTACTTGCCAAAGCATTTTTTAATTCAACGATCGATGATGATGTGATTGATGAAAGTGATAGCACGCGGATCAGCGCAGGCGCATGATCAAATAGTTGTAAACAAATCGTTGCAAGCAAATTTTTTGCATAAAACTAACAGACCTAATTGTTAAATACGATTTATGCCTAAATAATGAATCTTTTTTTCTTAGCAATAATACTGGAAATTGCTTGGTATTATGGTAATAAAAAAATTTGCTGACTTTAATGAAATGGTGATGCTTTCCTGTATCGTTATAAAAATTGCGTTTGGCTGCTGACAGTGACGCATAATACACTCACTGCGAAATTGCAAACTTGGGGGGATTCGGGGGTCACACTCAAAACTTAACTGCAAGGGATTTGGGCGACTTGGAAAAGTAGTCAAAAAGGACCTAGGGCAACTTGCCCGTTCTGCCTTCCTGCGCACAATTGTGCTATTTTAATAAATTCTATGTCTTGTTGTTGCAGTAAATTTGAAATTCTGCCATTGTGGTTCGAGAATGTTCTAGGATGCAAAAAAAACGGGAAGCAAGAAACATCAAAACCGAAACCGAAACTCAGTCTGGAAGGAGACCTTTTTCAAAAGTTCAAGTTTGAAACGAGAAAAAAAAGTTTATCCGAAAAATTTACCGAAAGTATCGACAAAGCTTTTGCTTACGCACAACGCCTGATTTTACCCGAAAAATATGTTCTTCCTTGTTTATTGGGAGATTGCGACATGGATAAAAAGATTCAAAAAGAGAAAGAGCAATACTCTAACATATTTCACAAAAAAGTTCCTCTGGCTCCTCCCGAACATCAGGGTCCGGATGAGACAACTCAAACACCGACGTCATCACTTGGACCAAACGAAACCTAATTCACACGACACCCGGAAAACAAAATGAGCTTTTAAAGAATAATAATAACAATGCAACTGCGTGGATCTACTCCGTAGTCGTAGGCAAGCAACATTACGCACATTTCGAAACAAATTATTGCGGTATCCAAACCTTGATCCCCAACCAAGTAATAAAATCATCTTCTCACGAAGAAAGCAGAGACAAAGCTGCCTTGCTGACTAGTTTTGTAAATTTCTAATAAAGCTGTTTACCGCCCCACGACAAGCGCCGCACGACAAAGGACGCGTTCACGTACAGCGGTTTTCGCAATCTGTTAAGAACTTTTAATTTTGTAAACTCAATTTTTGAAAGTTTCAATGCGTTACAGCATGTTCCAGTGGTACAAAAATCAAGGTGGATCACCTTTTCAATTCGCTGAGACAAAATCTTAAAAATTGAGTTCTCACCGCCAATAGTGAAGTTGTGTGCCTGATCGCGACGCTGTATGTGAACGAGCTTTATAGGATTAGGATTTCGCGTTGAAGTCGATAAACAGCAAAATGAAACAAAATGCAAAAAATTTCCATTGAAGCTTTTGCTGCAGGCTTGAGAAAGTGCCTTAAGTTAATACGAAAAAAAAATAAAAAGAAAAAATAGCGATGCATGTAGGCTATACCAGGGGCGTAGCCGGGGGGGGGGGGGAGGGGACGGGGGCCATGGCCTCCCTCAATTCATCCGGGACAAAAACAAGTATCTTGGCAATTATGATAAATACCTGCCATTGCGCGATTGTTTTCTTGCTGGGCTTTCAATAAGTGGGCTTACAAAGGAGAAATACAATGCAACTTTGCTTTTTGCGTTGGCCAGAGTTATGATGGCGCTGCCGCAACGGCCAGCAAACAGTCAGGCGTCACTTCAATTGTTCAAAACGAATCTCAGTTGGCATATTATTTTCACTGTGCTCTGCATTGCTTAAATTTGAGCGCTTTTGCTGCTATAAAAGTTTTAGCAATACAAAATGCTGAAAACGCAGCACGAAAAGTGGTTAAAAGGTTTAAAACCAGTGCGAAGAAAACAGCGTTGTTGACGTCCTGCATCAAAGAAAATGTCTCTAGTCAAGGAGAAACAAAACGTTATCTTGTCGGCTGATGTGAAACCAGATTTCTAGAACGCCATTTATCGATACCGGTGAAATACTCAAAATTAGGGGCAAAAAATTTCAATAAAGTTTGCCCGAAAGCTGTTTAAAAAAAATACACTAAAATAGCCATTACAGTACGTGAATTTTTAAAACTTTTTGGGGGAGCATGCCCCCGGACCCTCTGAAGCCTTTTTTTTTTGTTCCTCAACTTGCTTCAATTAATTCTGCCAGAAAAAAATACGCTTGAGAAAATGTCGAAATTTGGTGCCCTTTCCTTAAAAAATTTCTGATTACGCCTCAGACATGACTCATTTTCAAAGGGCTTATTTACGCCCGTTTCCGTGTCTATACGTCCATCATTTTTGTATTTACAGTAGTAAATATTCAGCCTAATTCAAAATTGCATCTCCCCAGGACCCCACCCAAATTTTCTGGATCCACTCCTGGCCTAAAGTAAGTACGTATAAATCGAAAATGTGCGAATAAAAAGCATCATATTTGGTGAAAGACTACAAATGAGGGGCAATAAGTTTGATCAAAATTGGTTCAAAAAGCACTAAAAAGGCATTACACCATGTAAAGTTTCAAAAAATTTCCGGTAGAGCATACCCCCGGACCCCTAGAGCCGTTTTTTTTTCAATTTGCTTGAAATTTACTCTGCAGGAAAAACATACGCTTATAAAAGATGTAACAATTTGGTGCCCTCCCTAAAACAACTTTAAATACACCTCTGACATGAAACATTGACGCCCTATTCCGGGTCTAAACGTCTGACGTCTTTGCATCTAGTTAGGCCTAACACTCAACCTAATTCAAATCTGCATCCCCCCACCAAAATTTTCTGGATCCGTTGCTGCTGTTGGGTAAGATTTTTTAAACTTTAGCCCCCCCAATAGAAAATCCTGGCTAGGCCTATGGGCTATACTTCTTTTCGTGAGTTTCCCAATCATTCCCTGACGTCATAACATTAGCTTTAATTTCTTTTATTGTTTGTAGTCGAACAGCCGTGTTGTGGAATGTTCTATCAGGGTAGGGGCAAACTGCGGTCCAGGGGGTGGGCAAACAGCGGTCCGCGATCTGCTTTTCTGCCGCCCGCGGCCGGAAGCCTCTAGCTAATAGTCACCAAAACAATCGAAAAACTGTTTTGATGAACCGAACTTTTTGCGGTGAGCGATCAAATCAATCAACTTTATTGTTTGTGGCCACGATAATAGCAATGGTTGGAAATGATTAATTTCAAGTTTTTGTGATTGCTATGAAAATTTTTGTCAAAGTTTTGCGAGTGCTCAATTTTACCGTTTGAAAGTGGTTACTGTATGTGTAGAGAAGTTTGGTGAGAAAATGTTTCGTTTATTTGGGTCAACATGTGTTTGTCAGCAAAGCTTTTCTTGCGTGAAAATCAACAGGAATAAACACAGTTGCTCCATAAGAGATGTTATTTTGCAGGATTTGGTGTAAATCTCAGCGACAAATGTGAATCCTAATTTTGAAAAAACTAAAGAAGAATGTGATAGACTGCATTTTTCTCATTGATAGAATCTGAAATTCAACTGTGCTTGCATTTGAAGTTGAATAAAACTTCTGTGATTTATTTGTTTTATAATTGTTCATTTTCAATTTTTCACCCACACTTAGAATCAACTAGAATAATATAGCCCACCAACGCGCACATAAAAAGTTCCGCTCTCAGCTAGTCTCTGAGCTCATGATGCCCGCCAGCCGAAACAATTGCTCGCCCCTGAAATAGATTATATGCGAAAGACAAGCTTTCATGTAAAAAGCCACAGTGAATCTCAAAACTGGACCTTTCGGCAACATAGATTCAGCTGTCATCATCAGCAGGGTATGCAAGGCAGTACAAAACTGTAAGAACAGAATTAAAAGAGCCTTTACGGCCTGGAATGAGTCTAGTGTGGATTGGCTGTGCGTAGCAAGTCTTACGAGACTTTTGTTATAGTCGAAACATTAATTTACCCCTTGCAACTTTATCATCTAACTTATATAATTAATGACAGAATTGGATGGTTCAGTTCCCACCTGTATTTCAGTTCCCACCATTTCTATTCCATTAAAAGACTGCACTCTTTTTACATTGTAAAATGAATTGATATCAGAAGATCCTTCAAGCTATCAGGGCTTCTTAACGATGGCTGGCTTAGCAAGTGCCTGTTAGAAGACGGAAGTTGGTTCTTTCATATATATGAACTAATCGATTGCTGGACCTATTCTACCCTCACACATTAGGTTTGTCGTTGGCTGGCTTTGCAAGTGCCTATCAAAGACGTGTAAGTTAGAATTCCAATTAAATTACACCTCTTATATTGTATCATCTTGCTGGATCCTGTAACTATGAATTTCGAAGTTTTGGCTTTATTTCCACTTTTTTAAACTTACCGGGACAATAATGTTTAATAAACCAACCAATCATTTCTAGTCTTTTCGATTATTTAGAAGGAATCTGTGACATCATAATCCGTACCTGTACTATTTCCTTGAAAATTTCATTTTAAATATTTTTGAGAAGAATGCGTAGAAGCTTATAGTCGGGGGTTGTAGTCAGTGGCGTAGTGAGAAATTTTAAAAGGGGGGGGGCATAATTTCCACATTTTTTCAAGTGTATTTTTTTCGGCAAAACTAATTTGAAGCTGATTGAAGGGTCCGGGGGCACGTTCAATCAATCAATCAATTTTCTGGACCCGCTTATCATTGAGGGGTCGCGGGGGCAGCAGCTCGAGTTGGATCCTCCAAGCATCTCGATCCTCTGCAACAAAGGATAGATGCTCTGCTGGGATGCCAAGGCGAGACCAACTAAGATCTTCTACGTAATCTCGCCATCGAGTTCTGGGACGACCTCTAGGCCTTCGACCAATCGGGGTTGAACAGAGCATTTTTTTGGCTATTCTTTCCTGGGACATTCGAGTCACATGTCCATACCAACGCAGTGGCGATCTTTCTAGTTGGAGAAGCAGCGATTCGATGTTTAGACATTCACGAATATCTGCACTTTTAACCTTGTCCAACAAGATCAAACCGCTAATTCTTCGCAAGAATCCCATTTCGGCTGCTTGAACTCGAGACCTCACTTTCTCATTCATGATTCAACACTCATGGCCATAAGTCAGAATAGAAACATAGACCGATCTGAAAATGGATAGCTTTGCCTTGGTGCAAAGCTCCCGTTTCAGTACCACAGATCAGTGGAGCTAGCGCATTACTGCACTTGCTTTTTCGATGCGGATCTCCAATTCGCTATTTTGTCTGCCGTCACTTGTGAATGAGACGCCGAAGTACTTGAATTTCTCTGACTGTTTTAGTGGTACTTCATCAATTTGGAGAGAGCACTGCTTGGTTGTCTGGACAGGCACATGGTTTCTGTTTTTGTTGTACTGATTTTCGTTCCGGCAACAGAGCATGCATCCGAAAACCTGTCAAGAGCTTGCTGGAGACCATTTTGAGTAGAGTCGAGTAGCACAAGATCATCTGCAAATAACAGACGTTGTACAGTGCATTCACCGATCTTTACTCCGCCACAAGACTCACTTTTCTTAACTATTCTATCCATATAAATAAGGAACAGAATAAGTGAAAGAGAGCAGCCTTGCCGTAGTCCCACACTTACTCTGAAAGGTTTCATCGTTGCGCTGTTAACACGAACACAGACCTCGGAATGCATATACGGCGACTTAATCGTAGTTAGTAACTGGCCATCAATGCCATACTATAACAGCACCGCCCAAAGCTTGTCTCCAGGAATGCAATCATATGCTTTTTCAAGATCAACAAAACATGCATTGACCTCTTTTGCATATTCCCACGACTTCTCAAAGATTTGCTGCAAGGCAAAGATCTGATCCATTGTGCTTCGGCCAGGACAAAAGCCACACTGAGCATCCGTTAGTTTAGGGTCGACTATTTCACGGCATTTCTTTTCAAGGCATTTGGCATAGACCTTACCCGGGACACTGATGAGAGATATGCCCCTATAATTGTTGCATTTTCTCTTGTCTCCTTTCTTGTGGATAGGTAATATCACACTCGTTTGCCATTGCTTTGGTGCTTTGCCCAATACTACATGCCACCTTACAAACACGAGTCAGCCAGCGAACACCATATATGTTCATTGCTTTTAACATTTCAGGTCTGATATCATCCTCACCAGGTGCTTTTCCAGTTTTCAATGATTTGATTACTGAATTCACATCTGCTTCGGTTATCTGAATATCTTCCCAAACCTGTTCCTCGTGAATTTGTATCGGTGTAGCATCAACTGGGTTTAAAAGATCACTAAAGCAATCTCTCCACCGATTCAAAATAGCATCTTGATCTTTCAGAGTCACACCATTTGAATCTTCGATAAAGAAAGTGGCTCGAGATCTTTTTCCACGCAAACGGCGAGTGGTCTGCCAGAACACTTTGTTTGCCGTTATGAAATCATCGTCTAACCTTTCTCCAAATACCTTCCAGGCCCTTTCCTTAGACAGTTTTACTTTTGTGGCTGCCGCCTTACGTTCTTCAGAGTACTGCGAACGAAGTTCAAGTGATGACTTATTTGCAAGCCAGGCCTTATAGGCCACTTTTTTCGCACGAGTAGCTTCTTTAACTTCTCGGTTCCACTAAGGAGTTCTTTTCTCGCTACTCTTCGTACCTCCAACACGCTTACGTCCACAACAGTTAGTAGCGGACGTAATGACTGCTGTTCGAAACAAACACCACTCAGTTTCAATGTCTTCAGTAGAGGTCGAAAGTTGAACTTAGATGCAATATTGTTTGCAAATGCAGTTCGTACCTCTTTGTCAGCCGATGATTCCCATTTGATTCGATAAGTTTCTCGTGGTCGAAACGTCTTTCGTTTTTTCAAGGGTTTCAAAGCTTTCAAAGTGCAGACAACTAGGTGGTGATCAGTTGACAACTTCGCCCCTCTTTCAACTCGAACATTAGACACGGTAGAAAACAAGTCCGCCGAAACGATACAAAAATCAATCAGGGAGCGTTGTCCCAGAGAGTCTTTGTACCAGGTGTACTTATGAATTCTTTTGTGCTGAAAAAATGTGTTCATTATGCACAGCCCATTGGTGGCACAGAACTGCAATAAACACCTTCCGTTCTTGTTAATGTCAGGGTCACCATGTTGCCCAATAACACCTTTCCAGGTTGCATTGTCGATGCCCACATGTGCATTGAAATCGCCCAAAAGGACAAGGGATTCTGATGAAGTTGCTTTTCCCAATGCAACCTCAACTTCCTCCAGAAAGGCTTCGTACTGTGATTCTATGTTAGGTGCGTACACCTGCAAGATACACAAAGATCGCTCCTGCAGCCTTAGCTTTAGAAGACAAACTCTTCCCCCCAGTGGTACCCAGTCAACGACACACTCAGCTATGTTGGGGCTCACAAGTAAGCCAACACCAGCTTGAGCAGACATTGCTGCATGAACATCTGAGTAGAAAAGTTTCCACCCACCGTTCAACTCGACAGTTCCAGAACCCCGGCGCTTTGTTGATGAAATTCCCACAATATCAAGGCAATACTGTTGGGCTTCGCAAACAAGCTCCTGCTCTTTTCCCGGGGGCATGTTCCCCCGGAAAAAGTTTGGAAATTCACATGCTGTAATAGCTATTTCAGTGCTTTTTGAATAATTTTCAGACAAATTTTGTTCAAATTTTTTGACCCTAATTCTGAGTACTTCGCCAAATATGACGCATTTTTTTTGCATGTTTTTGATAATGCGTGCTTAAGGCCTGGTCTACACTACAGCGACGCGAAGCTAAGCGACGCGACGCGCTGCTGCCCAAAGCGTCTCTGTCTACACTGTTTTTACTTGCGCCGCTGAGCGAGGCTTTGCGTTGAAGTGACGTAGAAAGTAGCAAAATTATTCGCGTTCGATTCGCACCCAGGTTAACAAGGTGAATTGATTTCGGCAAAATGACCTTTCAGCTCATGCATCATTTTTATCCAACTTTTATTCAAAATAAAAGCAGCAAAAAAACTTACGAAATAGATCATTGGTTGAATTTGCAGTCTGGTTAACACTTAACAGGATCATTTTAAAAAGTCAAAATATCCCATTCAGCTGATGCAATAAAATTTTTGCTTGTCCAATTTTATTTAAATTTGCGAGACAAAAGATATTTAAAGAACATGTTATTAGCGTAGGCCCTATTACCTACAGTACGCTATGTGGTAGCCTGGCAGGTGAATGCATGAGCAGCTACAGGGCGTATTCTCGCACAAAACTGCAACCTCATAGATCAGGAGTTGGCAAACTTTTCACACGAAATTGATACGTTTTTGCCAGAACTTAGCCAAATTACATTTTATGTAGGGATGCCGAAATTATTTTTGGAGTGGGTGCTTAAAATGAATTTTACGGCTGAAATTACAGGACATAATGCCACATTGTTTGGCAGTAACCCTGTAGGCACTATTTCGCAGTAAACCCGTAGGCACCGGTCATAAGAATAAGAACCGAATTCAAGTCGTATTAAATTAATCGTATTAACCTGACTAAAAACGCTCTTTTACACCGGCAAGAACCAATTTTTATGCGTGAAGCAAATTTTAGCCCTGTAAAAATCGTAACTTAGCGTGATGGTTTTTACAGTTTCGTTAAACTATTTTTCTGTCTCAGAATAATGAACGGAGATTCATGCACTCGAAACTTCTTTTTGGTAAAACCTCAGCAGATTCGTTCGTGAAACTACGCAAATTCTTATCTTTCGTTATTTTATCTCTAGATCCAGGTGCTCTAATTGTCATGTCTCGCTACCTCTCACCGACATATTCGGGTCAACACGACTAAATTCAATGCAAAAATTTTTTGTTCAAGCGTTTTCGCCATTACTTCCTCGCAAAAGTTGGTATTTTCTGCAAATAGACACTAGATGCACGATCAATAGTCTGCCTGTTAGCGGCCTCAAAAAAGCACTTAATGCAATTCTTCAGCGTTTAAAAAGAGTTTTTAGGGGCAGTTGTTAAAAGGATAAGCCTAAAAGTTTTCCATTAACAGAACTAGGTATTGTGTAGGCTGAAGTAAAAATAAAACTTAGCAACGGTACACATCAAAAGCGCATCTAAAAAAAAAGATAACACAAATGTTATGGTGAGAAGCACATAATTTATTCAGGTCAACTTTTTCAATATAATGTAGTTTTTCAATATAACGCAGCACATCGTTTAAAATTACATGTTTAATCGTTTAATATTTATTGCAACATACGTATTTTTATGTCCATAACAGCACATCTTGTTATGGACATAAAAATACGTATGTTGCAATAAATATCTGCAGAACAGATTACATCTGAATAAAATCACTAAAATCGTGAAGCCACTACAACCTGTTTCACCGTTGTCGGCTCTTCCGGGGGCATAATGTATCTCATTCAAAGAGATGTTTTACGGTTTTTATTCAAATACAATACAAGCTCTAGCTAGCCATAGTTATTGAGCACTCTGCCAGAGAAGATTGAGCCTTACTCAGACTTGTAGAGCAGATTAAAGCAAATTGTTGAAAATAAAATGTCTTTCTTATTATGTTCTTGATCACAATTTCGGCTCGAATTGTATCAAAGCATTTTAGCAAAATTTGAAATTAAACGCATGAACAATTGTAGGCTACATCTATGCAACGCTTAAAAATCTTGGCATGGTAAACATTGGACAACACCGCAGAATAAACATTTTACATCCAAAATAATGATCTTATTATGTCCACGATAGGTATAAAGTATTGTTTATGATTTGAGATATTGGCTTCATGTTGAGTCGGTTTGTCGAAAACGCAGCTCTGGAATCTGCAGCACGAGAACTTATCCTGCAAGCTCACATGATGGTGAATGAGAAACATTTTAACGCTTTGCATCTGAAAATAAAAATCCAAATTGTAGTTCAATGTTTGATTAGAAACGAAAACCGTTGCTTTATTTATTTAGTCGCATTTTTATCCTCCTATCACGAGAAAGCTACTGAGCGCTGTACGAGCTCGCTTTGGAGTTGCCGGCCATATATACAAGTGCTTTTCCCCACAGCAAAACAAGCTCGCTTTGGAGTTGCCGGCCATATGTCTATCACACCAAGATGAAGGAATCCCGTTATGTGCCTTTCCCAACAGCTAAACTAGCGAACTAGCCGTCTTGCTCCACACTGTCCAGCAGGGAAGCTGCAAATACAAATTTTTAAGTCATTGGTTCGACTCGACTCGGAATCAAACCCCAAGTCCACCGAACAAGAACCAGACGCTCTATCCCACTTGGCCATCTGATCGGTATAAATACCGTAACACTTTAAAATAAAATAAACTTGCAGGTCAATTGTAATATCACAGCACAATAATCAGCAGAGCAACCAACAGTGAAAAATACTGACTTGTAAAAAATGCCTTTAATGTCTTGTTGTTCATAGATAATTTCCTTTTCGCTTTCAAAACTGGACATAAACAATGCCAAGGTGATAAGGGTTATAAAAGACTCCAGCACCTAAATAAAACAGTGTTAGCTAACAATACTAGTAGCACAGTAACACTACAGGTCTTAATCCTGCATAGAGCATATGACTAACAGTTAACACCAGCAGGCAACCTATAGCAAACATGCCACTTTACGATAGTAAGGAAAGCTGAAAACGTTAAAAATTGTTCACAGTGAGAAAATGATGAACTATAATAGCTTATATTCAGAACAGTGACCAAAACTTTAGTTTACAAAAAAGCTGCATTACATCGACTTTGTTAAATATTTTTCTCAATTACCACATTGCTACAGTGTGCTTGTGCGTCACAATTCACATTTTAGCGAAGAAAATCTTGTATAAGCTTGATCTTTTGCAAGATTTTTATACAATTCACTATTGCATAAAAGCAATATTGCGCATAATTCACTACTTCAACCCAACAAAAAAACTGCAATCCCCTTTCCAGTGCCGAAACTAGCACCCCTTGAACTCCCCAACTGGGGGGGGCGCACAAAAAGGGGGCCCCGTAAATAGTCAGTACGCAGTATTATTAACTCAACGTATGATAAAGGTTTCTCAAATAGGCCTATTCTAAGATTCAATATATTTTTTGTCTTAACTCGCGCGATGTGGGGCCCCCATACCATATTTATGCTTTTGGCCATGGGGGGGCCTGCAAATTTTTCGAAAAATAGCAGTCGCAAAACTAGCAAACAAACGTTTAGTGACATACCAAGGGCCCCTCATCCTCATGTGAAAAGCACAAAAATAAGCCTTAAAAACGTTTTTTCTTTGCATTGGTAGCGAAATGTTAGAGTATAGGGTTTGCTTGCAGCATTATTTTAGTGGGTGTGGAAGGAACCTAGTAAAACAGACTACTAAACCTTGTTAAAACTGAGGAATTTCAAAGGCTCAAAACGCACAAAAAGCCTCCAAAATAAAGTCAAATTCCGCAAAATTTTCTAGGGGGACATGCCCCCAGACCCACCTAGCTTGGCATCGCCCCTTCGGGGCTCGCTCTTTTGCATCACCATCCAAGAAAAAATTTTTAGGGGGCCCCGAAAGATGATTTCGGGGGGGGAGGCGCATTGCCTAGTTTCGGCCCTGCCCCTTTCTCCCCACTGAGTCATTAGCATTATACTGGGGGCACACAAACTGAGCTTATGGCATAATAAATCACAAAATAAAATGCAGTAATCCAATCACTACTGAATGCATAACCTACTAACTAGGCAATGATTTGTAAAAAATTAACTGTTTGAAGTTAAGGCTTCTTTGACAAAGTAAAATCAAACCTTCAAAACCAATCACTAACAATTCTTGTGCCATCATATCAGACACTAATGTGGGCAGCGGGATTTCATGCAACTCGTTATACAGTGACTATTCACAATATACCATACATGCAAAGGACTACTTTTTGTTGCAAAAGTTTTTAAATGTGATAGTTCAGCATAACATTGCGTAGTGCAAAAACAACTTTCACCTTACTTTTGAAATTGATTAAGCGGATAGAAAAGTCTTTAATCTTCGACTGCACTCATTATCATCACTGAGCAGAATATATTGCATTCATCACAATCCATAAACCAAAATTGCATATATTAACAGCAAACCATTGAAATAAAATTGGATTTAAATAAGCCGACAAATAATTAGTGTAATGATCTGCAAAAATTATAACATGAACTGTATTTTTCTAAAGTAAGATATTATGTATGTATTTAGCAAACCAATTATTACCACCAGTAACGCAGTAACATACTACCGGTAGGCCCATATTAACTAGTCAAAATAGTTTTACAATACACAGCTCATACCGGTTATGTGGTGGAAGTAAACTTACCTGCACAAAACTTTATCATAGCAGCAGACACATCCTGTATGGGCAACACAATACTAGCAAATCATGCATCTTATAAAAATATTGATTGCATACCGTACTTCGCTGATTGCAGAAAACAATACCTTAATGTAGGCTCTATCAGAAAAAACAGTTGGTGACCGCTGCTGTAAATTTTGTCACAGAAGTTGAAACAATATGGTGTGTTTTGCATAGCATCATAATAGGCTTCCACTTTCACTACCGGTATTGCACTGTAGTCAGTTTTTAAGACATCTACTACTGCTAGTATGCTGTATGCAAGGGTGGAAACTCAAACCGAAACCTGAAAACCCGGTTTTAAAGGAAATTTTGGAAACCCAAACTGAAACTGACACCTACTTAGCCAAAATTTTGAAACCTAAACTTGTACCAAAACCGTTTTTTCTTGAAACGTCAAAACCGAAACTGAAACTAAAATCTGTTCAAAATTTTCTAAGGTTTCAGGTTTTAAAAATTGTCATCACCATCCTTACCAGCACAGTTCCTTTGACGCTGAGCGTCGAATGGAGAAGCTGTGAATACTAATTTTTAAGTCTTTGGTTTCACCGACTCGGAATCACACCCAAGTAGACAACTTCTGAAGAAATTGCTCTCCTAACTCGGCCATCTGAGCTGCTACTTATCATCGTAATAAAACAAAAACGCCAGGAACAAGAGGATTTAAATAATTCGTATTCACAGTAAAATAACTTTCTTGGATGAAACTTAAACAGAAACTGAAACCCAGAAACCGAAGCTGGCGTAAGCAAAACTGAAACCGAAATTAGAACCGATTTTTCAACAGCCGTAAAACCAAACCAAAACTGTTAAACCTGACATCTGGGTTTCAACCCACCGAAACTGAAACTATAACGCCAAATAGCCAGGTTTCCACCCTTGGCTGTATGATTAATGTTTAGTTAGTCATTAAATTGTGCACCAGATAATTACCTAATAATTGATAAAAAAATGGTGAAAAGATGCAGTATTTTTACACAGTACATCTGAAGCAGTGAAATCCATATATTTTTAGTGTAGTCTATATTACCGGTATGAGTCTCGATAAGTACACACTGCAGTGTGTAATTACCATATAGCCTAATTGATAACTGAAAACCTACTTTATCAGTGACCAGCAGAATCATGAAAATAAACAACTTCAGTCCAGATCTTAATGTAGCTTTCATTTTTTTAACTTTTCATAACCGGAAAGTACCTAACCAGAAAATGATTGCTGGATTGATAAACTACTGGTACCTCTGAATTACTAAAAACTTGGTATGGCTTGCATAATACAGTAATACTTCAAAAATCTAGCAGCCTATTGATAATAAAACATTTGATTTGACCTCAGCAAAACTAACAACAAAATTACAAGGTGATGTCAAAACTGTCAAGTATCAACAGCACTGTGCAAGTGCAGATAGCTGTGAATCCAAGATACACACCAGCAACCTACCCATTACCAGCAGTCTAGACTGGCTGACTGATAAAATCTCATAGTAGCCTTGATCCAGGCTAAACTTTTAGTGGTAGTCTACTTTCTCACTCTTTCTAGTAACTAAGTTTATAATTGATGGCAAGAAACTGCAGTTTGGGGGACCGAGGTCAAAAAGTTATCTATTATCGCTGCTAACACTTTATTTCTTTCTGAATACTTTCTAACACTTATTTCACCAACGAACAAGTTAATATTTTGTCAAAATTAGTTTTGCAAAGCTTTTATACATCTCACAAAAACATTTTGTCTTACCCTGTGACGCTAGCCTATACGAGACCTGAAAAAAATGGAGCACGGTGGAGCAACATTCTTGCGCTACCTGCTCCACGAATCGCTACGGAGCAATTCCAAGCTCCACGAAGCATCAGCTCCACGGGGCAATGGGATGCGCGACGCAGCTTCATTGCGTCATAATGAAACAACTAAAAGTTGGCGCATGGCAACGCTTCGTGTCGCTCTAATGTAGACAAGGCCTAAGGCCTTCATTGCGTCACAAAGGAAACAACTAAATGTTGGCGCATGGCAACGCTTCGAAGAGGTTCGAAATTACGGAAAAATTGTATACATCAAAAACGTTTTTGAAAATGGCTGGTGAGAGGATGCATACCCCTCATCTTATCCCCCTGGATCCGCTCCTGGTCATAAGCCACAGAAGCCATGCATATTTCAGTCACTTGGGACCATTAATTTTGTTCTTCTTTACTAAAAAGGGGGGGCATGGCACAATGCCCTCCCTCCCCCGTGCTAAATACGCTCCTGATTGTAACTCTTTTGAATGTTAAAATTGTCTTTTAGGAAGGTTGCTATGCTGCACTGGTGAGACCATAATAAGGTGTAAGAACTAAAATTTACAATTTTAACTGCAAGTTATAGCATAACCCCAGGCAACAGGTCAAAATAAGTAGTGTAATTACGTCATAAACAAATCTTATAAAAAGACTGACGGAGTTAAATTAACAATTAAATAAGTAAAGGGGAGCGGATTTGGAGTCAATGTTAAGCAAGGGCTCATATTTTTGAATAAAAAGCAATTCAAGAATTAATAAGCGAGCTGAATCACCGGCACTGCTAAGAATGTCCGGTTTAGTGAAGTCCGCTTTATGGTCTGGAATAGGATTGTCCGTAAGTGTCGGCACACCTCAGATTTATCCAAATGGAAATGCTCTTTAAGTCTGTTAATAAGATTTCGTCTAGTCTGTCCTATATGCTCAGAACCACAAGAACACATTAACCTATATAATCCCCATATTTCATCAACGTCTTTTGCCAATCCTTCAGACCAGGGGTCGGCAACCCGCGACACACGTGCCAATCATGGCACGCGACGTGATTTTCTACGGTACGCGGAAACGTGAAAATTTTCCCCAAACTTTTTTAAATGTTAACATAATAAAAAAAATTACATTCAGGGCGGAACAAGTGGTTAATTTGCTGTGTTTTGTTTTATTGTTTAGTACTACGGTTTACAATCAATCAAAAAACTAAAATGGAAATGGGCAGGTCACGATCACTACAAGATGTCATGCAATCAATCATAATCCCAGCAAACATCGATCGTTGGCCGTATGTTGGCAAGAAGTTAGTTGCAGCATTGGCACGATGTAGATTACCAACGTTGGCCAGATACGAGGTGCACCATTTTCCACTTCTGGCCAACGTTTAATACTGCCGCTGGCCAACCTGGGAAACCTACTTCTAACCATTATCCAGTTTTACGAGTAAATGGTAACTGTTGTTGTTCAGCAATAGTAACTACCTCTGGCTAATACCGCACTGGCACTATATTCCTAGCATTCACTAATTTTACGTTGAAACTGCTGGTAAACAACGCAAAAACACAGTGTTATCTATGCGACCAACGTCGTCTAACTTTGTTAATTGCAATACAGGAAAAATAGGTAAAAATCGGTATATTGTCGGATAGATTAATTGAACTGTAAAACTATTCGTAAAGTTGATTTTGAAAGTTTAATAAAAAGAAAAATCGACATAAAGGAAAGAACAGACACAAATCCACAGTAGCGAAATACAGAACACAACAACACTCCAAAAAGTTAACTATTTTGATGTTCAGCACTTGAACAGCTTGGTTCATCTTCAACAGAAACATCTAAAAACAAAAAATAATATTTTATTGTAGCGGGAGTCAATAAGCTGCCTAAGTAAAAACTTAAAAAAAAATTACTTGTAATGTCACTCATTTTGCTCCACCCCTGCTCAAAACTGAAGTCAACTTCCAGCTTATGTAATTAAGCAAAACCTGTCTTTTGATAATAAATGCGATGACACGACACAGAATTGCTGAAGTGCCAGATGTCTTTATCACCGATCTTAAAGCATCTTGGTAAGCAGAATATAATATTGTGGTTGGTGCAGCTTCCAACAGCGTATGCTGCGACGAAAGGTTTTCAGCTGCTTAACCTAGTGCTTCACACGCCTGCTAGTGCTATGCAGTTAAGAGACTAGTTTCGGTAATCGATCGAAAGGAAAAATGATATAAAAAATGATATCCATAGCTACATCAAGAAACATCTAAAATTAAATGAAGTTAAAACGTAAATACAACCGCAAACAGCACCAGAAGTGACTCAAAACGTTCGCCCAAGTACTAATTGCGTTGATCTGAGCTATATTGTTGGAAAGACATTTAAATTATATACGAATAGTCCAAGCGTTCAAAATCAAATCTTAATTATATTCGCGGTATTACGCCAAAGCGTGTAACGAGTGGCGCGGCCCATCTCCGCGGCTTAGCGCCTGGGCTAGACAGTTCCAAAGAAACGTCACAGCGGTGGCGAGCCATTGGCAACACTGTGCCGATTTGACCGGTCCGGGAATCGAACCCCGGACCTCCCGCACCGAGAGCGTGCGCTTAGCAACTGAGCTAACGGCCGGTTAGTCCAAGCGTTGAATGTCATTTATAGCTTTTATACAGGGCCGAGCAGATATAAAGTTACGCCTGAATTACAGAGAGAAGCCAGTCTGGGTTCAATTTATACTTTATTTTTTCTTGATGGAATAGACCGAACTTGCCAAGCTATACTCCAACTGCCTTCGTTCGCCTGCATTATTTGTCGAGTAATTTTAAAACACGCATCGGAACTGTTAGCTTTAGGGTCAGGAACTCTTACTTGATTCACGACGGCGCTTTCTTCCACCTTGCCGATCTTTCCAATTTCGAAATCAGTTTCCAAGAGTTGCGTCTATAAGCTGCATTGTAGCATGGCTGTCGCATTTCAGAGCAACATCTAATACACATAACGTAAGATGCAATAGCTTTTGACATTAATGACAAAAAATAGACTAAATGTAACAATAGAGGGGCGATGGTAATTCCAACGCGGAATCACTCATCTGAATATAAAAGATCAATTTTCTTTTACAGTAGGCCTACATGGGATTATCATTAAACAAAACCTTCAAATTAACGCAGTCACTCATCATTACATCGGTACGCTTAACCATGGTAAATTTATCCATGGTTAAGATGCGGTTCTTTAATTTGCTGTTTGTAAGAACTCACATACTGACTGTGTGTGAAGTAGGCTATTATGAACCGACCAAATGGGCAATTGCTTGTCTGCCTGCGGAGCGGTAGATTTAGAATTCGACTAAGAGTCAGATCAAACCAAAGACTTGAAAACCGGTATTCACAGCTTCCCTGCTTGACGTTCAGCAATAATAGGATAGTGTGTAGATCAAGCCGGTAAGTTAACACTTTGCAGTTGGGAACGGCGCTCACCGGCATTCCACGATCTTAAAGTGGTATAAGAATAAACTAAAAGTACCGTGCTGCCAGTGACTCGCCATGCAGCATCTCTACATTCGTAGATGTGTTGCCTAATACCTACGAACTAAATGGCCGAATGGGGCATCACTGACTCGTGACACGCCTCAGTGCATAACACCAGCTTTAAAAAATGAATGAATGATCCATTATAGTTGCGAAAAAAACAAAGCATCAAACTACAATTTTTAATAAAGATTTATGAAAACAAGCCGTCAAAATATTCAGGAGGTCTTTTCTTTTTTAAGCGAGCTAACAAGCTTAATGACCGAACAAAATGCTGAATTGATATGAAACCGGCTAAACTCTTATTTAGCACATACTATATACAAAATAACCAAATATACCGTACTCTGTCTAAATCTAGTAAGGCCTCCAGACAAAAAGCTGTGAAAGATGAATTAGGAAACGTAGCTGTAACTTTCAGTTCAATCGCCTATTGAAAATTAATTCCAGTTGCTGATACTCTGCCTTCAAGCGTAATGATACAGTAAGTTACAGTTCGTTAACTTTAATCAATGAGTGTGAACAATGCTTATTGCAATTTTTAAAAATCTTACCGACAACAACTCTTGTTAAGTTTTCCGGAGAATCAAACGCATATTTTCTGGTCCTGGTAGAGTTTTAAATCTTTTCTTTTCTAGTCCGCGATATAGTATGCATCATCTCGTGAGCAATTAAAGCTGGCATGGTGCGGCTGATGCAATCCGTCATATTTTTTTCACCAATTTGGCTGCAACTTTTCACCTATGTAAAATAAAGTTTTCTTTACCACGATCTCTTAAGGAACTGGAAAATCTCTAAGAAATTTAGAATAATAGATCGAAATGTTTGGTTTATCATCGTTGGCATGGACAGGACCAGGTTTCAGGATTTGATTTGAGCTAAATTATGGCTGTTAATTTGCTTCTTGTTATTTTTATTTGGAGCAATCAAGAAAAATTAATCCTAGCCATCATCAAGACATAGTCAATATCCAATAAGCCACGCAGCTGATTCAGCAGTATATATACCCAATTCGCAGAGTAAACGGCCGAAAAATATCTACATGGCTTCACAATATATTACTCCCATTCAAAAAGGGGCGTCTTTTTCAGCTATGTTCAGTACCCTTCTTGGACCTTGATGCAAAGGTAAAAAAGGTTTAATTTCTGCTAGTAAATCAACAATCTTGAGAAAAACACAACTGGTGACCTCCTGAAATTAGATCTCACATCTAAGCACAAAAATTGACCTAGTGTAACAATCCTAGATATAGCTCTAGTTTCCAACGCCTCAGGAAGTAATAGGCTAGTATCATTAGCTTAACAACACAGATTGAAAAAATGCAACTCACCAGCTCACCATAGCCTTGTAATCATTATTTAATTCTTCATCATTTCAAGCAAAGTTTCAAATATAGGCCTACCCGACTATTTTCTAAGAAGTATGGCGGTACCTGTACTAAAGAACTGACAGTGAGAGTAACCTTCAGAGTTCCTACGCTTTAAAAAAATTTTTTCCGACTTTTTCCATACCAAAACTTGAATACAACATAAGCTTTGTTTGTACACTTAATGTCGTCTGAAATTAAAAAAAAAATCTTTTCAACATCACATGATGAAAATTGCTAGATCCCAACATGTTTTTTTCATTGTGACCATAAAAACACCCGCTACATGAAAAATGCAAGATACACCAAAATTAAACTTATTTAAGAAAGTTAGTGTCTATTTTGCCGCTAAAGGCAAAATAGTTCTTAGGTCTATCTTGGCGGTAGCAGCTAAAATCAGCATCTACTTCCCCTACTTTCGGCAAACTAGACCTAGAAGTTATTTTGCCGTCGCTTTCACTACGTAAAAGGATAGCACTATATACGGTAAAATAAACACTTTCTACAAGAGATTAAAATTAATCAACCGTAAAACCTGTATTTGACCGCCACGGCGCTCTATTTTTCAACCCTTCCCCTATGGTACCAGGGTGACCCAAAAAAAACGGGCCCCAATTCTAATTATTCTAAATACACGGGGCCCGTTTTTTTTGGGTCACCCTGTATAAAAAGGCCTACGTAAAGTATATCCAATTTAATCGAATTACTTTCAACATGGTTTTGTGTAAATTGTCTGCAGATCATTTTTCCTTACTTTTTCAATACTAAAGCAAAAAATCTCTTTTTCCTTGCCATTTTCCGGTCGGAAAATATCATTACAAAATTCCGTACTGATTCCCGACTGCGTGGGAAGACTGAGCCTTGGCAAAGCTGCTGGCCTCGCGCAGAAACTACAGAGCTAAATCCTTTTAAACGCGTTAATGCAGTACAAAGTTAATTGTTGTTCCAAAGTTAATCATGCCTCGTCACTAAAAAAGGATTGCAATTACCTTGTTGCTGCAATACTCGAAACAAAGAAAGGAAAAAAACTGATAATCATGCATCGCATGATGCTTTACACTGATTTTTACTGTTCTTTCACCTTTACGAATGCTGATTTCTTCCATTTCTTTTGTTTGACTCAAGTCTGAACTCTGAAGTCTGACTGTCTGAACAAGGACAATCACGAAGTCTGACCGCATGTACTTTTCGCTAAGGAAAAATCGCGCCAAAATGGGTCCAACACGTGAATGACATTAAATCACGTTGATTGGATGGCAATTTATTTTTTTTCCCTAGAAAAAAGAAACAAGCTTCGAACGATGTTGAAACGATTTACATGCAGGAATGGTTGCTGTACTGCACCTTGGTCACTACGTTTTATTCTTTTAATGGCGAAAATAACAATCATCTCGACCCTAGAACTTTACTTATCAAGAAAACCTTAACAATTTTGACCAAAGAAGACATTCAGATTAGTAAATCATTAATCATGACACCGCTACAAAAATTATTTCTTCTATTTTCCTTCGATAAATATGAAGAATTTTGTCTAGCAATCGCGTTTTACCAAAATCTGGCAACGCTGCTGGCAGAAGTGGTTTTCATAGTTTGTCCATGGATGACATTTTTGTTACAATAGCAATTAATTGGCTGGAAGTTGTTGATTAAATGTTTGAAATATTTATCGGTGACGATAAGTATTTTCATATAGGCAGTAGGGCATTGTCATGTAAGCAGCGTTGGTACTGAATCTAGCCAACATCTTGCCAGCGTACGAGAGAACCTTAGACTAAAATGACGCCGCTTTCGCTTTGACAGACGAAACGCAGCAAAATCGCTGACAAAATATGTTTCATATGCTGAGTAAAAGCAAACACCATGATTTGATTCGGTTAGTTGGTAAAAAATACTGCTTCACGTTGATATTACGATGTAGGCAAAAACGTTGGCCAAACATTGTACATAGGTTGGAAAAGCTCTCCAACCAACTTCAAGCAATTCCTTCATTTTTTAAAAACAGTTTCAAGTAAAGATGCTAAAAATAACAAAAATACAATAAAAAACAATATTATGACCTGATAAGTACTTAACAGGCAAACTTGTCATATGTTGGCAATGTTGGAGGAAACCCGCAGAAGTTGCCGATCTCGAGCCAACATTTCAGATGTCTTGCCAACTTCGGAAAGTTGGCAATGTTTGCTGGGAAAATCAAAATGGAAATGGGCACGTCACGAAGGCTTAATGAGAAACACGGACAACACATGGACTAAACGATTAATTGAATGGACACCACTAAACAAGAAAAGAAGTAGGGGAAAACCGCACATAAGATGGTACGACGAACTGTTTAAATTTAACCCATTTTGGACCCGAGCGTGCTCAGACCGAGAAGAATGGCGAAGTCAGGGGAAGGTCTTTCTCCTGCAGTGGACTGATGTAGGCTGATGATGATGACTATGGTTTAGATTTTTCTGATTACCTTTAATTTAGCCTAAGATCTTGGAGAGTAAGATTCAAGTTAAATTGATTAAGTACTGTGGTTTAGTCATCAATACTTTTTCACTAACCTACTATTATTACGTCACTATTGCATGCATTTGCGTTTTATACAGTTAGTAACCCAGAAGTTAACCGCGTGGTCTGCGGTTTAGAGGTCAAGATCAGATGCGAGGCAATTTCAAGAGTCGTGGACAGCAGATGTTCTTTGATTAGTCTGTCGTAATGACGGAGCAGTATGTACACTCTGCAATGAAAATGTCGCTTGCCTACTTTAAGTATTGAACATCATTTTGAAACTAACCGCGAAAAATTATTCAAAGACGATTCGAAGAATGAAGCTTTTAAAAAGGCAGTTTCTCGTTACGAAAAGCAAAGTAGCATTTTAAAAAAGTCGTTCGCAGTACAAGTTAAAGTACGGAAAGTAGCTACAAAGTTGCAGAATGTGTGGCGCCAAGCACGAGAAGTCTTTTACGTCATTACATAACACAATTTTTTGTCGGCACGCAAACATATATTTGGACATTAAATTTTGCAAATTGGCACACTGTATACAAAACGTTGCCGAGCCCTGCTTCAGACGAAAGTTGTGTCCCATGTTCCAGGTGGTGCCGATAATTCGCACAATAACTCGGTTCCATGTCTGTTTTTCCACCGAGGCGGACAGCTCTTTCCTGTGTTGCGTTGACATGTCACCTAAAAAGGGCAACCGAGCAACAACTGTTCTACAATTTTTACCTTCTTCATGGTGACTCAACATCTTGTCATATTTGCGATTAAAAAATCTCCTGACACAACTATCTAAGAAATAAGCCGACTGCTGATGATGACAACTGAATCTATGTTGTCGAAACGTCCAGTTTTGAGATCTACTGTGCCTTTATTTTTCCTCCTAAAGCTATTTTCGTCCCATATTTATTGTCGATTACACCGTTCAATATTAAGGTCGGGAAGGTCGATCCACCAGCCTCTACTCAAAATAGATTCAGAAACACAAGATAATCATATACTTATATCGCTTATTCAAATAGAATCCTCAATATCAATACACATCATTTTAACAACAGCAGAATCAATAATATTATACCACATTTTTCTTATCTTTCTTTTACCGTGACCAAACAGTGTTGCCAGATTATTTTCATATTCCGCAAATCTTTTGCTTAGAGCCACATAAAAGATAGTGAGCTAGCTAGTAAGAAGAAGACTAGTCAGAATTGGAGGTTAGTTAAAATTAGAGGTTAGTTAATAGAATTCGATAGAGGATCAACGACTATACCCGATCTCCGAATATAAGAGGTCAGTATTTAACACTGCCCCCTAAATTATCGATAAATAACTTGCTCAGGTTTTTTGAGATAATTTGCAACGATATAGTAACCACGATATTAAAACATGCAACTATCACTTTACGGTCATTGAAAAACATATTCAACTCAGCTTTGCAATGTTGACGATTCGATAAAGAAAATATTTACTAGCACAGAAACATATACACCCACACATAAACTTCAAGATTCTGTAACAATCATAATATCGTCTACTTATCCCACGAACCCTTCTAGGTGAACTATAGAACGAATGTCGCGATCAAACTCACGCCCGTCTGCTCCACGAACCTTTGATCGAGCGCACGTTGCCTTGTTTGTCCGCATAAATACATTATATTATTGTCTTTGGGTAATCTCTACGACCCTCCGTCGGAGCATCTAATAACAGAACTAAATCACCTTCTTTCACGTTTGGTCTGACATCATTCCATCCATAGGTGGTGGAACCGGGGGGCCCCTGCCCCCACTTTTTTTTCAGGGGGAGACCTAATTTACGCGTTTATCTCTACAGTACAATATTGCCTCTGCATGATTGCGTTTGAAACTTAATAGGCCTACCATCGAAATTAAAACCCAGGAAAGAGCTTAAATCCAAAGATGTCTTCTTTAAGATGGCCGAGTGGTATCAAGCGTCTGCTTCTGGATCGGTAGACTTGGGGTTCGATTCCGAGTCGGGTCAAACCAATGACTTTAAAATTGGTATTCACAGCTTCCCTGCTTGACGTTCAGCATTAAAGGGACAGTGTGGAGAACAAGCCGGCAAGTTTACTTGTTGTGCCGTTGGGAAAGGCACTTAGCGGGATTCCCCCATCTTAGTGTGGTAGACAGATGGCCGGCAACTCCTAAGCGAGCTCGTATAGCGCATTGATTGCTTTCTCGTGATAGGAGGATAAATATGCCAATAATAACAAAAATAATAAAATTTTGTTTGTGGGGTGGGGGAAACAGAAACTAGAAGCAAGAACCGTGGGTCCGAAGTCCACATAAATTGGACATGTCACATGTGGACAGGCTAGATATGAATTGTAAGCATATAGGGCCGGATTTACGTGTAGGCTAAGCAGGCTGAAACCCAGGGCCTCATCACGAACAATAAAGACCTTTTTTTCCTCTTCACCGATACTTTCAGTGGAAAACAGAACATCTGAGGACGTGTATACCTTTTTTGCTCTTCATTACACCGATATTTTTAGTGAAAACAAGACATCTGAGGACGTGAAGACCTTTTTTTGCTCTTCCAATCAGTGTGATAAAATAGCCTAGGGCCTCTCATTGTTTAAATCCCCGGCCCTCAGGAGCGCATTCAGAGGCGGGGCTATTGTATCATGCTCCCCCCCTCTTTTGACTATGCCTTTTGGTAAACAAGAACAATACTAATGGTGCCAAGTGACTGAAATATGCCAGATTCTTTTGATGGTTTCTGCATCCTACTCCTCTGGATTCGCTGTAGCTTATCGCCATTCGCCAGGAGCGAATCCAGAGGGGTAGGATGAGGAGCATGCATCCTCCCACCAGCCCTTTTCCACTGCACCCAAATTGATCGATAGTTGTAAATATGTATTAAATATATTCAAACATTTTCGCGAAAATTCGATCACGATATCTGGTCTCGGTAACGAGAAAACTGGTAAAATATCGTTAAATTCGTGACGTCATTGGGTACCAACAACCAAGAAATAATGCGACTTCTAAAAGCTTTCAAAAGTTTTCGGCAAAGCGAAAGCTTTCGCTGTGCGAAAGCTTTTAGAAGTTGCATTATTTCTTGGTTGTTGGTACCCAATGACGTCACGAATTTAACGATATTTTACCAGTTTTCTCGTTACCGAGACCAGATATCGTGATCGAATTTTCGCGAAAATGTTTGAATATATTTAATACATAGTTACAACTATCGATGAATTTGGGTGCAGTGGGCCTTTAAGCACGCAAAATCAAAACTGTGCGAACAAAATGCGCCATATTTAGCGAAGCACTCATGATTAGGGTCAATAAATTTAAACACAATTTGCCTGAAAATTATTCAAAAGAGACTAAAATAGCTATTACAGTAAGCAAATTTTCAAAATTTTTCCGGGGGAGCATGCCCCCGGACCCCCCTAGAACTTTTCTTGTTTCTTAATCAGCTTCAAATTAGTTCTGCCGAAAAAAAGACGCTGAAAAAAATGTGGTAATAATGCCCCCTTCCCCTTTAAAATTTCTCGCTACGCCACTGCCGGCCCTGATTGTAGGTGAAGAAAATCTGGTCATTAGTTTTAGCCCCCCACTTTAGAAATGCTTCCGCCATCGCTAATTCCATCGGTGTCTTATTTGTAGCCAAGGTATGTAAGTGCGAGTCCATCGTTGCCAAAAGTCTTCAGCAACAGCAACGACATACTTATAATTGTATCGGAACTGATCGCTCTTATTAAACTCTCGAATGGGAGAATCCGGATGCAGATTCCCTGTCAAAATAGCAATGGGCGTCAGTGCACGCCAGTCTTCTACATCTGAGGTCATCTTCAGGGATGTCTGGTAAATTGGCGATGTTCAGGTCTCTCTGTGTACTCAACTTCATCAATCTTTTGTATTAAGCATCACATCCCTTAAAACTAGTGCCCTGATCGGAGTACAAAACAGGACAATATAAACCCCGACGCGCACTAAAACGTACCAAGCATTGTAAAAAGGCATCAGTAGATAAGTCAGGAACCATATCTATATGACACGCGCGAGAAGCCATACAAATAAACAGCATCCCCCATCTTTTCACATTACTGCGACCCACCCTTATCAGAATGGGTCCAAATAGATCCACTCCTGTGTGCTCAAATGGAAACTTGAGCATATTGACTCTACACTCCGACAAATTACCCATCACTTGACTATAGCATTTTTCACGACCGACAGCATCTACACTCCGGTAAATTACACATACAGTAATGGCAACCATGCACGTATTTTCGAATAGTACTACAGGGTGCACTTTTATCTCATATTAATGTGGTCGCCTGATGCATTGCTGTACATGTCACTTGAAAGCCCCACATAAAATTTCAGGCTAATGGAAGTAGATTTTGCCTTGCTACTTTTGGATTAAAAATTGACACTTTTAATCACTGTTTCTCAACCCCGAGTTTGCGGGCTCAAATAAGTCCATGGAAGAGCGTGGATGAGTCCGCGAAACTTACAGGTACGGTAAGAGTTAAAAAGCGAATTTACCACCACGTGGCCACTGGCCAATCGCAGCGTGTAATCGCTACGTCTGACGATGACTACGCATTCGCGAGATTATTATTAGCGTTTACGAATTAAAAGTGATATACCGGTATTACAAAACATTCGCGAGCTTACTGTCAGCATTTACGAATTAAAAAAGAGATATACAGGGTGTTACAAAAATAGGCAAGTTTTAAAATGGTTTGGAGAAGACATTGTCAAATTCTTGAACATACAACGGAAACTTTGAAGCTTGGTGGGACACTTGGAATGAAAACTATGAAGAAAAATGCTAGAGAGCATAACATAAACAAAGTGATGCAGGAATTGACAGCTGCAGGATTACGTATTGACAATGAAAAGTCACCCAAAAAAATAATAAATAAAAAACGTAAAAGATTGCTGTAAAAACGAACTGAACAAAATACAAAGATCGAAACGGTTTATTTCACGTAGTCGATTTTTCAGCACGAATGTAAAGTTTCAGCTTCCAAATCAATGGTTTTGGGCAGGAGCGTATTTAGGGGGAGCCATTGTGCCATGCCCCCCCCCCCTTTTGACTCTGCTTTTCAGTAAAAAAAGAACAAAAATAATGGTGCCAAGTGACTGAAATATTCCAGACTTTTTTGATGGTTTCTGTAGCTTATGACCAGGGGGCGGATCCAGAGGGGTAGGATGAGGGGTATGCATCCTCCCACCAGCCATTTTCAAAAATGTTTTTGATGTAAGCAACTTTTCCATAATTTCGAACTTCTTCGATAGCAATAAGCCTTACGCCTCAGGCACGCACAATGGAAAATATGCGCACAAAACGCATTCTATTTGACGAAGCACGCAGAATTAGGGTAAAAACTTTAAACAAAATTTACGTGGAAAATTATTCAAAACGCACTAAAATAGCCATCATAGCATGTAAATTTTCAAAATTTTTCCGGGGGTGCATGTCCTCGGATCCCACTAGAGCCTTTTTTGTTTCTCAATCAGCTTCAAATTAGTTCTGCCAAAAAAATAATATGCTCGAAAAAAATGTGGTAATTATGCCCCTCCCCCTTCTTTTAAAATTTTATCGCTACGTCACTGGTTTCGGGGTGTAGACTACAGCAACGACTACAGCAAACATGCATTCGCCACGTGTGACCACTCAGTTGTCGAACAACCTTCTTTTCATACGTATGAGTGACTTGAGTCCGCACATATTTAGGCTAGCTTGAAAATAATCCATGAGCTAAAAAGGTTGAGATCACTGCTTTAAATGCTAATTTTCCATCTGTGCATTAAACGTTTGCTCTATAAATGCTTTGTTTACGACAAAATAGATGCTGCAAGCTGTCGTATCTATTTGGCCAGGTGCTATAAGAGTTGTTTCTACACTAACTATTATTAGTAGAGCCCGCTAAAGCCAATAAATTCAAAATTTTTTCAGGACCTTGTTACATGATCAAATGTGTACTAACGTTCGTTCCAGGTGTTCACGAGTCTGTTTTGGTAGATTTTATCAGTCAAAATAAAGTCAAAATTTTGCATAAAGTCAAAATTTGTCAAAATTGTCTTTATCAAAAATTTCCTCACAAAAACGAACAAATTTATAGTTTTTAAATATTTTTTTGAATTTTTGAGCTGCTATTAGAATTTATGCGCAGTTTTGTTTGATTTTAAACTTTTGAAATAGTTGCAATATTTGCACTATCGTCACAATAATGCATGCGGTAATTGAGAAGGAAATAGCACTTATTATGCATGAAACGTCATTGTTGATGCATAAATACATAATTGTTAGACAATTAATCTAATCCTATAAAAGCCTTGCGCTCTTTACACGTGGTCTTTTAAGTTGTAGCTTGCAAAGCAAAGAATACCAAAACCAGCCAAATCTTCTATAGCGAAAGTTAGGCAACCTTGCCAGGAATATCCGGATGAGTTTTCGGCAACTCCTGCCGGCGACTTACGATGCAACCTTTGCGACGTGTTAGTCAAATACGACAAAAAGTTTTTTGTGGAAAGCCACCGAAAAAGTAAGCAACACCAAGGAAAATTGGAGACGAAGATCAAATCTCAAAGTAAGCAAACCTTTGTACATTTCAATCAAGTAAACTTCACGGAACAGGTTGTTTCTTCGTTCTTAGCTGCAGATATCCCACTTCATAAACTGAACCATCCTTCTTTAAAGTCTCTGTTTGCTAGAATGGGAAAAGTGTTGCCTTCGGAGACTGCAGCCAGGGCATGTGTTGCTAAATTGGCATCCCAAAAAGAGGAACAGATTCAAGAATTACTTCGTGACAAAAAATTTTTTTGATTGTGGATGAAGCAGAGGTTGCTAAACAAAAGTATATTAGTGTGCTTGTGGGCAGCTTAGATGCTCCAAATCAGACATTCCTCGTTAATTGCCATCCACTTGACAGCGGTCGCAATGTTAATAGCAGTATTATTCTGCACACTGTGGATGACATATTGCGACAACTTGAAGTAAAACGCGAGAATTTTTCATTGTTCTTGACTGATGCTGCTCGATACATGTCTTCGGCTGGAAAGACATTAAAGGAATTATACCCTTCTTTGATGCATGTCACCTGCGTTGCGCACTTACTACATTATGCGTTATGCGTGTGCGTGCTCATTTTAAAAATATTGATGAAGTAATAGCAACGATCAAGGCAGCAACAATCAAAAACAAAGATCGCAAGAAAGATTTTCATGATGCTGGTCTGCCATCTCCTCCTGACCCTGTAATTACAAGATGGGCAACTTGGCTTAGAGCTGCCTTATATTATAGTGAGAACCTTCCAGCTGTTCGTACCATTGTCAACAATTGAACAAGTGCAGGCCTCTTAGTCAGCAGAGCAAAAAACGCTATCAATGTGGAAGGTTTGGTGTCGGACTTGGATAAAATAAATCAATACCGGACTCTAGTAGCCAACGTAGAGTTCTTAGAAGGAAGTGCCTGCACAATAACCAAAGCAACGAACGAAAAACTAATGTAAAATTATATTAAGTCTTATCTGCAAAGTAATGTTCGAATGTCCAATCTCCTGAGTAAAGTTCGACCGATTGCACTCTGTTCTGAATTATTTGCTGTACCGATGGTGACGGACGATGATTTTAACTGACTTGCGTTCTCTCGTAACAGGAAACACGCAAAACTGGTTTTGGTTGCAAGTAATATTAGCAGCTTTAACACAGGTAACGTAATTCCAGACTTCGAAGAAAGCGCAGATCCAAAATGCACTCCAACAAATGTATAAAGCGCAAGGACGCACTTGAAGAACGCAGTTTTTCTGTGTACAATAACAGAAATTTAAACATTTATCAGGCAAATAAATTATCATCTCGAAGAAGCACACTTAGTATCACTCACCGTTCGTTGGCAAATTCGCACAGTTGCACGACGAAGAACACAAAAGATTGTTTACACATCCGCTTGCATTAAAACTTAAACTCAAAAAACAAGTCACGTTCGACTCGCTCGCCTTGTTATGCTAATTAAGCAACGTGACTAGGGTTGCCAATAAAAAAATATAAATCAACTGGGGTAGGAAATAAGTTCCAACCGGATACGAAGTGAAAAAACAAAAAAAGGAGCACCCATGAACTTAGAAGCACATTAATGTCGCGGCATGAGGGAAGTAAACCCAGGGAAGGACGTGGGAAAAAATTTAGCTTACAAGGTGCGGAAATTCTTACACTCCCCCCAAAAATGGAACGGCTCGTGATAATGTGCGTTACAATTTTAACAAACTAGTGAACAAACAAAAAAAACACACAGTCACTTTAGCATTCTTTAGTCGGAATAACTAAACATAACTTACAAGATGGCCTTTTTAGAGATCCAATGGTGGTCTTTACAAGTGCAGTTCTCACGTTGTCATGTCTGTCCGGAAAGGTTTTGATAACTTTCCCCAAAGGCCATTGTCCCCGTGGACTAAGGGTATCAAGAAGGAACACGACGTCGCCAGGCAGAAAGTTTCTTTTCTTTTCATGCCACTTGCTCCTAATCAAGATTGTTCGGGGGTACACGACAATCCAACGTTTCCAAAATTCATCTGCGGTAAATTGAACCAGACGAAAACGTTGGCGTGAATAACAGTCATCTTTACCGGTTTGGAAGGGGGATAATGCCACTTCGTGATTGACTCTAAGAAGATGATTGTGAGAGGAGTGGTTTCATTGGGCTCCAAGGGCACATCAGTCAGAGGCCTGGAATTAATGATCGACTCAATCTCTAGCAATATTGTATGCAATTCGTCGTCTGTGAGAGTCTTCTTAGGCATTACCGACGAAAGGATTTCTCTCACAGAACGGATCATTCTCTCCCAAACTCTTCCGGTGTGATTGGCACTCGGACAGTTGAAAGACCACTCTATTTTCTGAGGTCGTAGGTATTAACGTATTCGGGTTTCGTTCCAGCTATCGTTCAGAACTCGTTCAGAACCCGCGAAATTAGTAGCATTGTCACTATACAAATGCTTAATATTTCCTCGTCTTGGTAGAAATCTCCGCAAACAATTAATAAAAGAGGACGTGGAGAGATCAAAGGCAAGTTCTAGATGGATGGCCCTGATAGTCATACAAGTGAAAAGACACCCATAGCGTTTCACATTAGAACGCTTGACTTTAGTAACAAAGGGGCCAAACAAATCAACTCCTGTATGGGAAAAGGGGGCCTCCTTTATCTGAAACCGGGCTGGTAGAAGTTCTGCCATAATCTGATTTTGTGTTCGAGGATGAATGCGCTTACATGTTACGCATTCAGAAAGAACTCGGCGCACTGTCATTTTGGCATTCAAAATCCAGTACCTCTGGCATAAGATATTAAGGGTGGCATTGACACCACAGGGACCACCTGTCTTTTCATGAGCATCTCTTATGATTAACTCAGTGAGATAATGACATTCCGGCAAGATAATGGGGTGTTTTAAATCGTAGGAAAGTTGATCAGCGTCAAGCCGTCCGCCGACCCGCAACAAACCATCCACTATAATGGGATTAAGCTTGTGCAGTGCTGACGCTTTAGCTAGTTGCTTTTTCTTAGATACCAATGCCATGTCTTGGGAGAAGCACATCTGCTGCACGTACTTGATAACATTGCTCTCAGCTTGGCACAGTTCATTAACAGTTATTGGACCAGTGAAATTTTGGGTTAAGCCCTTCTTAAATTTCGATAAAATATAAGTTTTAAACCTAACTAGCCAACAAACTGCCAACTTTAACTGGTAGAAGGAAGAAAAGTGCTGCACGAGTTGATCGATCGGTTGCAACGAAGCGACATCACTTCGCTCACCATACTGTAAACAGCATACGTTAGCATCGGACACGGACAACAAGCAAGAGTCCCCACGAGCTGTGGTCTTCGCTTTTTTCTGTTGTGGCAAATCATAACATTTATAGACCCCATCATTGATCTTCACGTTCAATCCCACTGGCCATTTGTCAGGGCTCAGTTGCAGAAACTGAGGCCCAGTAAACCACAACTGATCGTTAACCAGGGATGAAGCTGTCCTACCTCGTGTAAGGTGATCAGCCGGATTAATTTTCGTGCTGACAAATCCCCAATCGCAGGTTTTAGTGTGTGACAGTACTCTCTGCAAGCGATTTCGTGGAAACAACGAGAAGCGTTTGCAGTCTGCATGCAAGCTATGCAATACAATTGCGGAATCTGTCCAAAAGAAACATTGGCATTCTTGTAGTTCCAATTCCTGTTTAATGATACGTGACATTTTAACGGCATCTAGAGCGGCTTCAAGCTCAAGACGTGGGATCGTGTTTCGGCCAGGTCCGTTGATGTGTGATTTTGCCATAATAAAGACACATTTTATCGATGAATCTGGGAAAATCATTCTCAGGTAGCCAATGACACCTCTGGCAACATTCGAAGCATCCGAAAAAAAATGTAGTTGGCATTGCATTGAGCTGTCAAATTTGGGCTGGTAGCGACGTGGGATTTTGATCTCGCGCAGTCGAGTCAAGCCTTTCGTCCACATGAGCCACCGCTTAGAGAAAATATCGGTAATCGGCTCATCCCAATCAAACCCTTTGCGACATATCTCGCTGTACAATAGCCTGGCCAACAACACAACTGGTGCCACAAATCCAAGGGGGTCATAGAGAGAGTTGGTAACAGCCCGCATACCACGTTTAGTTATTGGAGAGTTTGGCAAATCAGCTGTAAAAAAGAACTCGTCGGTAGCGGTATTCCAACTAATCCCCAACACACGTTGTTGAGGAGCGACTGAAGGTAAATTACTCCTTGCAGCCTTGGATTTCTCCTCCTCAGGGACGCTTGACATCACTCTATCGCTCGAGGAAAGCCATTTCGTGAGTTTGAATCCTCCCAAAACCAACAAAGCTCGCAAGTTCTTGATCAGGTCAATTGCCGTTTCTTCACTGTCGGCTCCAGTGAGGCAGTCATCGACATAAAAACTCTTTAAGATAGTCTCGGCAACTTTGGGATCAAAATTCTTGCCGCATTGCTTCGCCGTCTCTCGCAGACAATACGTGGCACAACTTGGGGAGCATTTAGCCCCAAACAGGTGCACAGCCATGCGGTATACAGTAGGCTTGAAATCAATGTTACCGTCTGGCCACCAGTAAAACCTCAATGCGTCTCTGTCCGGTGGTGAGACATAGATCTGGTGAAACATGGCTTCCACGTCTGCTGTCACCGGAACTAGCCATTTTCTGAAACGCAGTTACACGGCGACTAGAGAGCTAGTAAGGTCAGGACCTTTCATGAGATAGTCGTTCAGGCATTTTGTACCGGCCAAGGCTGAGCAGTCGTAGACAATGCGAACCTTGTCAGGCTTCTTCGAGTTCACTTCCGGATGATGAGGTAAGTACCACGTTTTGTGTTTGACATCAACCTTGTCCTCCGGTACGGGCTCAGCATAGCCAGACTCGAGGACAGCTTTCATTTGATTGCAGTACTTAGTTTTAAGATCTTCATTATTCTGTAGTCGCCTTTTCAAGCCTTTGAGACGTTGCAAGGCCATCATGCGACTATCTGGCAACCTTTCAGCATCATTTCGCCACAAAAGCGGTAGCTGGTAATGACCATTTCTATAAGTTAGATTGCGCACCATAACATCGTACGCAATGGAATCTTCCATCGAATACTTAAGGCCAAGCTCACGCATTTCGTGATGATCATGAAGGAGTTTCATAAAACCTTTTTTATCATAAAGGTACGGATCACTATTTGGTGAGAACATTTCGCCTTCGTCGGTCAGAATCAAATTCTGAACGTCTTGTGTGTCTGACGGCCACACCATTCCTCGAACAATAAAATTCGATGCAGTTGTCGAATCTGTCGCACAATGATCCAGTTTTACGCCACGAAGCATCCAGCCGAACGGCGTCAGAACGGCGTCTGGACTTTGCTGAGGGTCGGGAGAGAAGCGACTCTCCAAGCATCTATGTGCCTGGACAAAATCGTTTCCTATCAGCAGGGTTACAGATCCTTCCTTCATAGCAGGCACGGAAACACCACTGAGATGAGGATGCATCTGTACGCTCCGAGCTTCAGGAGCAACCGTCGGCATAACAGGAATATCGTCTACAACTACGACTTCCGCAAGACTCATATTAAAGGAATTATCCAAAGAAGAAATATTGAGCGTTATCATTGCACTTTCGAGTATATCCGGATCTTTGTCAGTTAACGTTTGTACGATAAGTTTTACTGGCGACGCAGGCAAATCAGATCCGAGCTCTGTCACCAGACGACGCTCACAAAAGGTTCTATCCGAACCTGAATCAAGCAACGCATAAGTATGTACAACAACATTACCTCTGTGCACTTTTACCGGAACAATATCTAGGTAGACCGACTTTTTCCGACACGTTGCGGCGACAGCTTTCGATCGACAAGAAGCTGTAAGTGACTTCGTAATAGCCGCAGTGTTATCTGATGAAGTACTAGGTGAGATCATGCTTGCGTCAGCATCATTGCTCGGAACATCTTGGTCCTTCTTCCCAACGTTGTCTGGGGGGTGTAGAGTGGTATTATGCAATAAGCTACTACAACTTCCTTTTCTACACCGGAGGCCAGACGTACGCTTGGCAGCAAAGTGACCAGTGTTCAAGCAAATTCTGCATAGACCGTGTTTTTTTACTACTTCGCACTTTTCAGAGTAAGATAACAAACGAAACCGCTTGCTTTGGTAAATATAGTGCGGTTCGGCACAATGCAAGCACTTCTTGGGCGCAGGTTTCTTCCCCGTAGTTAATGTATTAAACGTCGAAGACTTTGTTCCCTTAAGATTACCGCTTTTAGTCACATTTTTAGATTGGTCAACCTTGGTTGAGCTTTGAACAAACAGTTTCAACCCAAACACGGAGTTAGAAATTCTCGTTTGTTCCTCAACAAAAAGTGCCAAATCTTTAAAAGTCGCAAGTCGACCAGACGCTAAACTAATTTCTACAGTAGCGTCCACCCATTTTCGCTTTAAATCTAGGGGGAATTTGCTGGCGATGGACGTAAGAAACCCCACAGAGTCCAAACTTGAGGCCACGTTATCGTCAGCCAAAGCATAGCAACACTTTTTCATAAGCACAGTGAGTCAGTTTAGTCGGTCTGCCACTTCCCGCTCCAGTTTCGGAAACGCTAGCAGCTTCTCCTCACAGGCATGTGCGATGATATACGGTTGTCCATATCTACGCTTAAGCTCATCCCATGCCAGATCATAAGCATACTGGCCATCGTTAATATCGGCAAAATGCTGTACATTGTCACGTACTTCAGGAAAGCAATGCTGGAGCAAATAGGACATTTTCGCTTTCGATGGAAGCCAGTCAGCGACATGGCATCGAAATCGATTCGAAAATGCCCAATAGTCCAACGGATCTCCATCGAATTTTTTGACTTCAGGCTTAGGAATTAGCGGGTTGGAATAACCTCGCCAAGGGTCGTAACCTTGTCGACCAACAAAGCGTTGCTGATCGCTAAAACTTTGCTGGTTACGTCTTTCGGAAGTCAACTGGTCTCTGGGTCCGCTTGTGGGAGCAGTCGTGTCATAGTAAGACCGATCAGCAGTTGCATGTTCACATCTAGTTGGTTGTCGGGCATGTGTAGCACCGTAACTCACAGAAGTGTGTGCTTTCATGGGAAAAGTGTGAGCTGACTCATAAGATCTTGGTTCAGCTACATCGGATCTAGTTGACCGACCCACTTCTGTGGCGCTAAAATGAACATAAGCTTAGGAAGCTGGGTGTTCGAATCTTGCCTGCGCAGCATCCGCAAAATCCACGTGGCGGGTATGTGTTTGCTGAGTAGGACGAGAAGAGTCACGAAAATCAGTTGAAGCGGCTGGTAGAAAAGGATTTTGTTTGGAAGGCCAAACAAATGTAGCGGGTCTCGAGGAGTCTCCTTTCTTAATTGACGGAGCAGTGACGTCATCACTTTGCGTAGAGAAGTCGTCATCAGTGTCAATTTGAGATCGATGGAGAGACTCTTCCAATTCTGCCTCCTTGGTTCGCCTATCGTCCTCAGCCTTCATTTTCTGATGACGCAAGCGCTCCATTTCCTCCTCTTCCCGAATTCTTCCTTCATTCTGAAGCTTCTTAAGGCGGGCAAGTTCTAATTTAATGCGTGCTGCTTCCCTTTTCGCACTAGAAGCAGAAGATTTGCTGGATCTAGACCGCTGTGACTTCTTAGACGAAGATTTGGAAAATTTAGCAGGATCGCTGGGCTGTGATGTATGTCGGTCACCAAGTCCATCACTTCTTACTGAAGTATTTGGTTGACCATTCGACCTTGGCTCAGATGCACTTGGCATCTTACTCAACTCAGAAGTTGTAAAATTTTGACCGGTCGGAGCATTTGGGCATGTTGGCTCAGATACGCTTGGCACCTTACTCGACTCAGGAAATTCAGAACTTACTTGAGGTAAAGAATCACCGTGAGCAGCACCAGGATTTTGAAAAGATGCGTTAAAGCTCTCGAACCAATTCTTAACCTTTAATTTGAAATCCCAGTAACCTTCATCTACATCTAACTTAGTAATAGAGGTGCCAGGAATCATGTCACAAACGCTTAGATTAGAGCATAAAGTAAAAAAAATTATCATGGACAGAATTAACTTGATGCATTAGATTAGAAACGCTATCACAGTTATCAGAAGCCAACAAAATTTCACCCCGTTTATACAACTCCCCTAGAGACGCTACAGTGGCCACAATAGCTTTTGTGTCAGAGTTCATGCCGAGGGTTAAACCGCTTCTAAGTTTCATAGACAAGTCAAGTAAGTCAAATAAATATTAATCCTACACAAGCAAACACAGTAAATAAATATGCAGTAGCCAATATCCCGCAATCCGACAGGGTACTCGAAATCAATACCGCAGTAACAACGCGGTCAAGGAATATCAAGTAATAATCAGGTTTAAAATCAGAGTGTTGAAATGCAAAACCTCGTTGCAATTTGCAGCACTCCAAGGTGCCAAGCACAGTTAGATAAATCTTCGGTTCAAAAGGCACTAGCATTTAAATGCGATGAACAAGAAAATTTCCTCGAGTTTCTCAAAACTCGCGCGCTTTTCTCGGCAGTTGTTGCGCTTTTTGAAGCAACGCAGTCAAACGATGATGATCCTTGCGCAATTAAAGACTACATCAACAAACGACTATCCAACTCTGATTTAGAAACAATAATAAACTGCACCAACTTGACAATTGACCCAATAAGCTACGCACTATTGCAAAAAGCCCAGCAAACCTCTGCTGCTGTTGAGAGGTCGTTTTCTCTGCTCAATAAATTACTGAGAAAAGACAGAAATTTTGATGTTGAGAACGTAAAAAAATATATGATGCTGTATTACAATAAAACGTCCTTGTAATTATACTGCGTGGCTTTCGTTAAAAAAATCATAGACATACTGTTAGTGTACAGCACAGTTGCGATAGCAACGCAATTTTTGCATTACACACTAATTGATACCGGTACACACAATGGCTCGTCATCCTAGGTTTTAACGTCATGCGTCGCTTTGTTGCATTAGCTTCAACACTGAGTAATTGAGAAAACGTTCGAAGTAGGCTACCTTTTTCTTTAAAAACTTATAAAAATTGCAGATTATAAAACATATTTAATTAGTAAAGTGCAACAAGACATAAATAATACGCGGAAGCGGTTAAGTCAAAATAAAGTCAAAATTTTACTAAAATAAAGTCAAAAATATATTTTTTAGGTCAAAAAAATGGCCCTAATTATTAGTTAAAATCGCAGTACGGGTTTTGATTTATACAAAATTATGTCATAGGTGAAGTTATATGACGTCATAAAAACTTTGATGAGGTCAAAATCCTTAATGCATGGTGTTTAAACAAAGTCAAGTGTTAAACAATAAAGGTTTTTGGTTGTAAATGAAATAGAATAAAATTGCAATTTATCCAAAAAACCTGATCTGACGCCAAAAACGGTTTGCAGATTTGAAATCTGCGTAACTGATTTGATAAGATGAAGCTGTAAAATCGCTGAATTTTTTAAAAATCTAAATTTTGTTGCACTATTACGCTTTGCTCTTCACAAAATCGGCAAAATTGCCATGAAAAGTCGGTAGGGAAGATAAGCTCATTTCGACTCAAAATTTGGCCTAGAAGTTTTTTTTTACCCACAGCAACGATGCACTGAGCGACCATCGTAAAGTTCAAAATTTCCATGTTTTCATTGCACCCGATAGTACTAGTTCCCCCACAAAGCCAAAATTTGCTCAGCACTTGAGAAAGCGCAAAATTAGCTCCAAAATGATGCGACGTACAATGGTAATATTTAGCAATCATATCAGGTACATAGCAAGCCTTAGGCAGTTTGTACTGATGTACAGCCTCTATTGGCAAACGTGACTTAACGATTCTGCCACCAACACGTAGAACACATTCATTATGATCGTAAAACGGTAGCAAGTTTTTAATCTCTATCAGTTTTGCACGAACTGACTGGTCATAACGCTGTAACGCAAAGTTAAATTCATGCACTGATAATATCTCTATAACATATTTACCTTTACGATTGGTGAAAAACAAAGTCAGTTTGCCAATCATATACATCTATTTAAGGAGATATATTTTGCTATAACAATATTTACCAAAACAAGATTTTTACCAAACAACAAGTGCAACGATAACATATTTACCAAAATAAGATTCTTGGCTAATGCGTTGCGTACCGTTTCAAGCTCAGCACGATTCAGTTCGTATTGCTTTAAGCAGCCCTTTTAAACAACAAAATCAGTTTTCAAGGGACAAATTAATGTTTCGACTGTAACAAAAGTCTCGTCAGCCTTGCTAAGCACAGCCAATCCAGGCTAAACTCATTCCAGACTGTAAAGACTCTTTTTTGCATTGCTTTACCTGGACACCTCAACTTCATCTCTTTTCTAGAATGTACCCTACTTTTAGCAGGCGACTGGCCCCAAGCAACGATACCCAATGAAAGAGCCTGTAACTACTAACCAACAACTAAGTTACCGGTAGCCTAACTAGCCCACATCACTAGAAGCCCCCATGGCAACCCACTCATTTACAGCTGCAGACTCGTTTCGACCTTATTATGGTCTCATCAGTGCAGCATAGCAACCTCCCACCTTCCTGAAAAAAAAAAAGTCTAACCTTCAAAAGAACTACACACCCCAAATCTAGGCCTCTACTCGTTCTGCTCAAGGTAGAACATTTGAAATAAAACCTTCAAGGAATTACTGCATGCTGGATTATGATGTAACAGATTCCCTGTAAACAATCGATAAGAATAGAAATGACCGGTTGGTTTAAACATTGTTTTCCCGGTAAACTGAGAAAGAATTTTTTGTTTACGGTTTGTAATTATATCCATGGGCGTAACCACGTAGGGGCAAGGGGGGTCAGTTGACCCCCCCCTGGAAAAATAACACAAATTTTAAAATGCAAAGAAATGTTCAAAAACGAGTAGTATGACAGGATGGGTGTGGGAGGGGAGTCAGCTGACTCTCTTTGCCAATTCTGAAAAACAATAATATTAAGCAAAGAATAACATATACTGCATGAAAAATGCAGTAGAAACGAATTTAATAATTAATCAGTTCTGGAACAGAAAGTGAAGTCTACGTGGGTCTTTACCAAATTTGTCAATGACCTTTTGCATGAATGACTTTTTGTCTGAAATTATTCGGCTTCTATGGACACTCATCAAGCACAGCCCGGATAATCGGTCATCAGACATGGTCATTCTTAGCCATGTTTTGACCCTTCTTAATAAGCTAAATGATCTTTCAACCGTGCAAGTAGTGGCAGGCAGGGTCATCAAGGTTATAAACGCTTGACGTACGGCAGGATAAAGTTCTATATGTCGCACCAAGTCTATAAAATCCAGTTCTTCTAGATTTTTGGACTGAGAAAGTAGTCCTTGTTTCTGCATGTCGTACCACGAAATGGCCTCGTGTTCAAAATTGTCAAAGCTGTAGAATTGCTGTATGGTTTGGACCAATGCTTTGTACTCTGAACGGTTAGCTTTTTCCAACTGGGCTGGATGCAGCTTATATAACGCAAATGCAGGTGTGTTGGTTTCTGAGAAGCGGCTTTTTAAAGATTGAATTAGGGAGTCCATGTAAGGGACGTAAATGGAGCGGCGATAGTACTCTTCAATGGTTCCACCAATATTCGCTCGGTGCACTTGACGGTCACACTGCCGTGGAAGTGATACGGTGACACCAATTTCTTCGGCTGTAGTTAACGATGGTGCATAAATGTTCTCGGCGAAAGATTTTTCTGCATTTTCTCGATGATTGCCAAAAAGCAATAAAAGTTTGTCGACGTGTTGCTTGACACATAGCATATCCACATGAACTGACTAAAGGGCTTGGGTGACGAGCTCCAAAATTGACGAATACTGGGCAATGATATGCAGAGTTACCAGAAATGCGGGTGTTTCAGAAGCGGTCCGCAAATTGTGCGCATTCTGCCGCCCATTTGCGTTGGAATCGTGCAGCGCTAAATGTTTCAGTTGTTTGTGGATTTCGGTGAAATTTTCAGTAAAAAGCCTTATGCTTTTATATTTGGCGCTCCACCTAGTTTCACATAGCAATGGCGTGTTCGGTACAAGGCGTCTTCGTTTCGGGCTCTCTCTGAAAAATTTTATAATGGCTTTCACTGTTCCAATGGTGTTCCGGACATCCACAACTGCATTCAGATCGTTGATCACAAGATTGAGACGATGGGCTGAGCAATGGACAAACACTGCTAACGGATAACCGCTTCTAATGCGTACCTGCACTCCATTTTCTTTGCCAGCCATAGTGGAGCAGCCATCATAACCTTGACCACGTAGCTTGTTTAAATTTAGACCATATTTATTGCACTGATGTATTATTGTCTCTGCAATCATTTCTGCGTCCATTTTCTTCAAAGGAGTGAAACCAAGAAACTCCTCACGAATAAGCAGATTTTTTTCGTCGAAGAATCTCACTCCAATCGCCAATTGCTCCGTTCCTGCAATATCGGCAGTCTCATCTGCTAATATTGAGAAGCCTACGGAATTGTTTGCCAAAGCAACAATCTCACTTCTTACGGTTTCTTCACATAGATTAATTAGCTCATTTTGAATCTTAGGCGATGTATACTTAGCATTGCCACTTGCTTTCTCCATATGTTCTTTTAAAATTGCATCACCCGGTTCAATTCTAAAATCCAATAAATCATTTAGATTACCAGACTTGGAGTCTTTGCCTCTTAAGGCAATGTCGTGGGTACCACAAAAAATAATACTTGACAAAATCGATTCTAATTTTACACGGCTGCTGGAGACCGTGGCATTGAAAGCATTGTCCAATAAACTGTCCACGCGACGTTCAGGGTGTAGCACAGTGTTGAGAAACCTCGTAGCATCCTCCTGAGATTGACGGTGCCAAGCACTACTTACATGCTTTTGAGCACAATTATGAAAATCATTATACTTAATGCAGGGGGCACTGATGAACGCGCCAGTATAACCACGATGAACAGGCTGAGGAAAGACAACACATACTTTGCACATGGGCCCTCTTAGGAGAGGAGAATACGCCAGCCACTGATATTTTTGTAACCATGAATGTTTAAAACGTCTGCTTCCTTTAGAATCTAGTCGAAAAGCGTAGTCACTTGGAGGCGAGTATGCATTAGTCAGAAGTTCATGCCGCAGCGCACTAGTTATGGATTGAACGCTATTGACGTGATTCCCGATATCTAAATCGTGACGAACCTGAACAGACATGTTGTTGGTTGCTGGATTCAGATGAATTGTTGCACTTGCATCACTGGACGATGGATTGTGAGTCTGTGACGGTGAGCAGCTTCTAAAATCACTGAATGATAAAGGAGAAGCATTGGTGACATTTGAAGTGCTTGGCGTGGAAGAGGAGGCATTAACAGGGTGACTGCTACAGTTGCGCTGTTTACTTGGTGGTGCATCATCTTCGATCTCAGGAGGATTGGCGTTACCGGTACGTGTTTGTTTCGTAAAAAAGTTCCTGATATCCATAATAATGTTATAGGCTGTATTTGTACAATATTTCTGAAAATGTTGATTGTCTAAAAAACTTCGGATTTTACTTGAAGGTATTGGGTTCGGGACTCCAAGTCAGGACGTCGTATATAAGTAAAGTAGCTGAACTGCATGGACCACTAGAAGTACAAAATGGCGCTGCTACGTACTAGTAGGTAGACAACCTACCGTACACTTGATTAGGTGATAACACTACGTAACAATAATTTAGTTTTTTAATGTTTTACAACAGCATCATGTAAAACATGAAAATCTGCTTTATATTGAAGAGCATATTTCGCTAAAAAAGCATCTTCAGTGCTCTATAAAAACAAAGCAATTTACAATAACTTATATAAGAATAGATGCAAAATTTGAAATAGACACTAATGACTGATACCAAATGACGTGAACAAACTATAAGCAAATTAAAAATATATGGTGCCCCCCAGCCCCCACACCTATAAAGTCTGTCTCACCCTCTCTACAATTAATTGAACTACTCTGCAAAAGATTTTTGTTTAAAACTACCATCAATGTTTATACTACATTAATCTACATTCTTGAAGGATTTTTTCTCCTTATTCAAAATCTGTTTACTGTTTTTGCTTATTTTCTCAAGTTTTTCACTTATTTCTACGTTTAGTTTAGTTCCGTGATTCTTAACCATTTTTCCCCCAGCGCCCCTTTTCAGAGGTGTCCATAATCTTCCACCCATTATAATGAAAGGGCAGTGTTAAAAATGATGAGTGTTTAAAAGACCGGTTTAATCACCAATCCAGGAGCTTCGTGAAGATCACACCTTATTAGGGAACCGTACGTTGTCGAAGCGCACTAGGGATTCCGGTTACCTTATTTTCCGTACGGTATGATCTTAACAACGTCCTTGTGAGTCCATATTAAGACTGCGCTCGTCCGACCGTTAAATAGTAACCAATAAACTATACTCACAACTCAACACAATTGCAGTTTGCAGATTATATCTCATATACATAGTACAAATCTACAAAATGTATCTAACCCTAAACTAGCTAATGTTGCAGATTAGCCGACAGACTAAGTTTTAAAAGCGAATAGGGCTGTACAGTGGCGACGTCATAATGCTCATTGTTTGGTTCCAAACAAACTGGAACCTAGCTCTTAAGACTGGCAAAACACATTTAGATAAAACTTGCTTCCACTAAACTCGTTATATCTGTCGAATTACGATGCGTGCGCTGATTTCCTTCTAGATTAGGATGGTTCAATGTTTTGTTCCGGACTGCAACCACCGAAGTGAGTCCTAGGATTGCAAATTTTATCGGTTTCCGACAAATGAAATACTTGCATCCAGGTGGGAGAAATTTTGCAGGTACGTGTATCAAACAATGTAGAATGCCTAGGTTATCTATATGCTAAGCTTATTGCTAAGCAGTACCGGATTTCGGATACTGTGAGCGTAAAGCTTAAATCACTGATGGGCCTATTTTTACTTGTGTAAAAACTTTTTAAAAGATCTATTTTGGGTTGCGATGGATAGTAAAGTTATTTCAATTTGTCTTTGCAAAGCGCATTCGAACAACTTTTTTATTTTTTGTAGGACGAATTTTCATGGCCTAAAAAGCTTCAACTTGTTCAATTTTAAGAATAATCTAGCCCTGATGTTAAGGCAAGATAATTACTCTTGTTCGGATAACGACTCATTGATAGTAATTGACTTGAATTTAAATGTCTGTTTAAAAACTAACCATATATCGGGATGATGGATTAATGATTTGCATTATGTGAAAGTCACGACTTGTAAACATTTTTTTGAAAAGTTTCGACTAGGCTTCCTGCATGTAGCTTTGTAAACAACGATTTTAGTGCAATGCTGCTCAGTATTTGCGAAGAATTTTTGATTCTTTATAGGCGACAAGACAAACAAATCACAAGCAGCTCTAGAATTTGCAGCTGCCATTTTAAGGATGGTTTAAAAGACAATGGACCCACAATGTACCGGAGAAATTCGAAGAAAGTATTTCAATATGCGGATCCGGAACCTCCGAGAAAGCAAGCAAAAAAAAAGTCTGCGTCTTCTCTTGACCAATCGTTGTCTGCTTGCTGTTCTTACGAAAGCCCATCTTCCGTCGCTTTGCAAGTCGAGGTTGATATTTTAAAATCGCAAGTGTCGAAGCTAGAAAGCCAGCTGAGAAACGCACCCAAAGCATTTTCGCTTGATGCCATCAAAGATGACAGCAGTTTACTTCAGCACTATACGGGTTTGCCATCTCTGGCTGTTTTCGATCTGTTGCTACAGTTGTGTAGCCGTTTTGATTTTTCGTATTTTTGTGGTTGGAATGTTTCCTCGATTTCACTGCAAGATCAACTTTTTCTCACGCTATTGAAATTGCGTTGCAATTTCAGTCATAAAGATCTAGGTGTTCGCTTTTCTGTGTGTCCCAGTACTATATCCAACGTGACTATTACATGGATTAATGTCCTTCATGAAGTTTTGTACGCCGGTTTTTTAAAAGACAAAATACCTTCTGTTAGCAAGAACAGGATGTGTCTTCCAACCTGTTTCTCAAATTTTAGTAACTGCAGAATCATTCTTGATTGTACGGAGATACAGTGTGAAGTTCCGAGTAATATGGAATCCCAGAGCGCAACTTTTTCTCATTACAAACAGCGTCATACTTTCAAGGGTCTAATCGGAGTTGCCCCAAACGGTGTTATAACTTATGCGAGTGGTTTATATCCGGGATCGACCAGTGACAAAGCAATTGTTAGGCATTGCGGCATTCTCAACCTCATGGAACCTGGTGACCTTATTATTGCTGATAAAGGCTTTTTAATACAAAGTATTTTGCCACCAAACGTTTATTTGAATTTGCCTCCATTTTTGACGAATTCCCAGTTCACCAAATCACAGGCTGAACTTACTGTTAGAATTGCCAGGTCAAGAATTCATGTCGAGCGAGCCATTCAACGAGTGAAAAGCTATGCTGTGTTGAATTTGATTCCACACAACTATCGATGTATGGCAACGAAATTATTTCAAGTTGTAGCATGTTTGGTGAATTTGCAAAAACCGATTATTCGTGAAGTAGAAAATGAATTGTAAAGTTTTGTTTGTACATTTAGTTTCTGTTGTATATTTTAGCTTATTGGCTCCTATCACCGTATTCGTTTCCTTTGTTGCGATGTTATTAGGCCTCTAGTTGTCGATACTGGAGCATGTGTATTTCTATATATGCGAGAAAGCCAAGTAAATACCCTGGAATGAATTACGATTGTATTGAAAATACAGATTAGTAGGCAAAGCAGCTACAACTGCAAACGTCAATATAACACAACTCACACAAGTATGTACAGTATGTGAATGCAGCAACAGTAAACACATAAAAGTTGGCAACAAAACATCCCATTTTTAATTTCTACTCATCAACACCACCTTGCATGTACTTAGGCATATATATGGTCTTAAAGAAATTAAATAAAATTGGAATATTGTTCGGCCAAGATTCATCCTTGTAGATGGGAATAACGTACATCGACTTGGGGCACCATACAACCAAATCACACACCTTTCTATCAGTAAGATGTAAATTGCCTTGTACCTGGTGGTAATAATTAAAACCACACACACTTGACATATTTAGTTCAAGCAAATTGGTGTTGCCGGTTCTTTTGAGGAAGCAGTTTGAGTCAGTATCAACCAATTCAAGCAGATGCTTGTCGCGCCCCGAAAAGGGGCATTTCACTTCAATAATTTTTTCTGAAGATACAACGCCATCGGGAGATCCTCCAATGATTCCTGACGAATGTAACCATAAGCCAGATGGAAACACAGTAAGCCCAGTATGTTCAGTATATGCTTTTATAGCAGTGGCTTCATGTTGAATGCCCCACTGTACTGATCTAACCGAACTCAAATTGTCTTTTCCCAATAGACACTTCATCGTCGAATTGCACACAGCCCTATTTGCTAGAATCGGCTTTAAAACCAAACCAAACTTGGATGACGTCAGTCTTCCTTTCCGATATGAAGACCAGAGAGGATTTTTGTGCTGACCGCGTGTACTTTCCTCCACTAATATCGATTGCTGTGGGGTAATTTGCATTTGTGTGAGAACAACCTCGATAGCCGCTGGCGCTCCCAAGACTTCAGGGCTACACAAAACTTCGTTTACAGTAAGAATAGGCTTAATGGAAGATGGGGGTTCGGGTGACAACAACCACGAAAAGCCATTTTGAATTGCGCTCATTGACAGCGCCCCGGCAAACCACGCTCTGTCCGCGTCATCGACTTTCCTAGCTAACCCTAGGAAAGAAGGTTCTCTGGGAAATGTTTCTTCTATTGTTCTGCAAAAACGATTTATTTTAGACCTTCCAAATTTGGACTTTCGTTGGGCGATCAAAGCTAGTAGGACGTGATAGGACTACATATACTGCCAATCTGCCGTACGCTTTCCATCTCTATAAGACTGGAAGCTCCCATAGAGATTAGTCCTGTTTGAGATGAATAGATCTAAAAACTCTTTACGACAAAATCGAACACTCACTTGGTTTCAGTGGGTGTTTTTTTTCGTATCCATTCACATGCTTTATCTGTTTTTGATACCGTCTTGACTGCATGTAGTAGAACTACTGCCATGTGGTGGCACCGAAGCAGTCCTTTGGGGCACTCACACTGCGCAAGATTTACGCAGCCATCTTCATTAATTCCAATCTGAAATTGTAAACCAATATTTACTTAACATCATGCAACCCTCCTCGCGCAACATGAAATCATGCAACTCACCTCCACTTCATAAACTTTTGGCTTCATACTCGCCTTTACTTTGCCCTTCATCATCCCCATGCTGCCGTCATACACAAAACTCTGCAGCCTGTTGCTCTCTAACGCATTTTCCCCCTTTTTAATAAGTTTTTCTTCCCCCGAAAAAAATGCAGCAATTGCCGAAATAGCCACGACCGACATTTCACACAGATGTTATTAAAATTTTTTACAAATACCTATGCAAATACTTAGCAACATTACGCTAAAATGTGGTTGCTGACAAAATTTACGATAGGAAGCGTAGTAGAAACTTTCTAAAACTGCAACTGCGACTCCAATCGGGAGTGATACATTGAACCATCGTCATATTAAAAATACATGCCCGCAAACAACTCATTTCGTGAAATAAACAAAGTTTAGTGCACACAAGTTTAAACTAAATGTGTTTTGCCAGTCTTACTAGCTAGGTGTAAATTTGTTTGGAACCAAACAATGGGTATTGTGACGTTGCACTAAACAGCCCTATTATTTAAGCATCAGACCAGACAATGCGCAGTATGACATAACTATGTAGATTCTAGACTAGATCTACTAGCTAGGTTTATGCAGTTACCATTAGACCTATATAGAGCACGAGTATACATTGATCTTGATATAGCAGAACTACTAAAGCAAATTTGCGGTGAGGTAAATAGCGATTCACCTTCTGAATATAACGCCCGCCCCCCGAGCATTTCCGCCCCTCTAAAAGTCAACAGCGCCCCCTAGGGGGCGGTTGCGCCCAGGTTAAGAACCAATGGTTTTAGTTTGATTATAGTTGAGCAATAGAGTCGCGTCAAGCCGTCAAACTTTAAAGCGAGCGTTGGGCGATGGTTAGTTTTAACTTAGTTATTATTAAAACACAGGACTACGGTTAGCTATAAAGCAACGCATACATTTTGAATTTTGACCCTTCCTGGCCAAAATCCTGGTTACGCCCATGATTATATCAGTTACCAAAACCTGCAAAAAACCTCTCTGCCCAACCCGTTCGCCCGTGAAAAAGCTGGGGACAAGGCAGGCACTGTGTCTGCGCATGCAGCCCAGAAAACACAGTGAACGTCAGCGCTTATCGGTGGTTTAAACATCAATATTCCGGTACGTTTATCGAACTGCATGACTGTACACTTACAGGATCCAACAAGATGATACAAAGAAGGATAATATGTAGGCTAAGTCAAATAGAATTCTTCTATCCTACACTTCTCCGATAGGCACATGCAAAGTCAGTCAACGACAAAGCCCAATGTGTCAAGGTAAGAATAGGTCCAACAATAAGAGTACAGTGTTTTAATGGAATGGAAAATGGTACTCCCCCATACAGGTGGGAACTGAACCATCCACTTCTGTCACTGTGCTTTCTGGGCTGCATGCGCAGACACAGTGCCTGCCTTGTCCCCCGTTTTTTCACGGGCGAACGGGTTGGGCAGAGAGGTTTTTTGCAGGTTTTGGTAACTGGTATAGTTACAGACCGTAAACAAAAACTTCCTTCTCAGTTTACCGGGAAAACAATGTTTAAACCAGGGATGTCCAACCTTTTTATTCAATGGGCCGCATTGCAAACTAAAATATGTAACTGGGCCGCAAAACCAACAGAATAGCTCAATACAATGGAAAAATACTTGGATTGCAATTCGCAGCGTTTTTAGCTTGAAGAACACTTCGTTGGTTTTGCAGGAAACGAAAGATTTATATTGTAATCAGAGGCTCATCCAAACTTTGACAAAGGTATGGGGGTGCAACTGGGGGCCTGGAGGCGCAGCCCGCAAAAAACACTTATTTTCGCACACTGTCCTATCGAAAGAGACGTAAACCGGTATCAGCAAGCGAGTGCGGTCACTATAAACAATACGGCATACAAAAATAAATCAGCAGCCGATGTTCGATGTCTGAGAGCAGAAGTTTGACTCTGCAACCATTATTGTTTCGAGTAATCGCAAACTAAAAGTTAGATTTTAGCAGCTTATTACAAATTTCTTGAACACCAGAGCCAAGAGGGATGGGGCATGGCACAGTGCCCCCCTGCGTGAGTCTATGATTGTAATCCAATAATTGACGCTTGACGACCTAATTCCCAGCGTCGGCTTTTTGAAAATCGACGGCGCATCAGCTAGCGTCAACGAAAAGTTGAAGGCGTCAATTGGCACCGTCAAGTTAGCGGTGTCAACGCATGCCACTGCTAATAACTATTTCAAAAATGTTAATTCAGTTTTAGCAAGATGGTTTTCACTCAAAGCCACGTCTAAAACATTAAAATAATTTTAATGAGCAAACGGTGCGTTTTAGAAATCAAAAAATTTTCAAAGCCTCTACTCGTTCTGCTCAAGGTAGAACATTTGAAATAAAACCTTCAAGGAATTAGTACATGCTGGATTATGATGTCACAGATTCCCTGTAAACAATCGAAAAGAATAGAAATGACCGGAATTTTGAAATCCGGAATTTATTATCGGAATTTATTATTGGAATTTATTATTGAAATTATTGGAATTTATTAATGAATTTATTACTGAATTGATTATTGAAATTGAAATAGAAATGACCGGAATTTATTTTTGAAAAAGAATAGAAATGACCGGAATTTAGAAAAGAATAGAAATTTATTATTCAATGTTAATTTAGTTTTAACAAGATGGCCTTCATAAATTTAATGAGTCGATAGTGGGCCGCATCAAAACATTGAGTGGGCCGCAGTTGGACATCCCTGGTTTAAACCAACCGGTCATTTCTATTCTTTTCAATTGTTTACAGGGAATCTGTGACATCATAATCCAGCATGCAGTAATTCCTTGAAGGTTTTATTTCAAATGTTCTACCTTGAGCAGAACGGGTAGAGGCTTAGATTTGGGGTGTGTAGTTCTTTTGAAGGTTAGACTTTTTTTTTTTTCAGGAAGGTGGGAGGTTGCTATGCTGCACTGATGAGACCATAACAAGGTCGAAACGAGTCTGCAGCTGTAAATGAGTGGGTTGCCATGGGGGCTTCTAGTGATGTGGGCTAGTTAGGCTATCGGTAACTTAGTTGTTGGTTAGTAGTTACAGGCTCTTTCATTGGATATTGTTGCTTGGGGCCAGTCGCCTGCTAAAAGTAGGGTACATTCTAGAAAAGAGATGAAGTCGAGATGTCCAGGTAAAACAATGCAAAAAAGAGTCTTTACAGTCTGGAATGAGTTTAGCCTGGATTGGCTGTGCTTAGCAAGGCTGACGAGACTTTTGTTATAGTTAAAATCAGTTTTGAAGCCTCGCTCTAGTAATTTAAGCACAACATAGCGATATTTAAGTAGCCATAATAGCGCAACTGTCAGTGCATTTATAATGAACATTTTTATTGCAGAACTAAACGTTTTCGGCTTTTCATCTGGCCCTCGTCAGAGAAATAAAATAAAAGCATATATTAACTCGAAAATCAGAATGAAATGAAATTTTTTTTAAAAAATCAGGGAGCAGTTAATGCATCAGCGCAATAATAACACAAATAATGACATGACAATTCAGATGTTATATATGCATATTATACAACACAGTACGTTTGTAAACAATAAAGCAACATAAGTTAATGGTTACGATGACGGAATATATTTAAAGCACATTCAACAGAATCGACGAACTTCCTTCATGAAGTTGGGCATTTAGCTTAGGGTTGTGTTTTTTTATCAGTAGAGCTTCTTGAATTTTTGTTTCGTACTTGGTAGTGCATTGCCGGAGTATTTGAGAATTGTTTAGGTCGTATTCTGTTTCCAAGCATGTTTTGCAATCCTTAGTATGATCGTGGATTGCCGATTTTGTGTTTTTTGAGTGTAAGTGTTCTTTCCCTCTGGTATCCATATGGCGTGTCGTCATATCAATGTATGTGTTATTCGCATCACACGAACAAGTAAATTTATACACGACATTGGACAACAAAGGAAAAAGAGTATCACACTTGAGAGGAAAATACGAGGCAGTTTCATGGTAGTAAAATATACGTTAATATCGATATTAAATTTAAGTTTAATCAAGTTTGCTAGGCGTTTGCAAATAGGTTAGAAGTTTTTCCCTAATATGGTTAGCCAATAGTGAATAAAAAATCTTTTTCGCATTTTTCGGATTTGGAATTGCCATTGAACTTTTCGATTACCTTGTTTATGAACGAGTTGGGGTAGCCATTTTTTTGAAACAACGAGCATAGTTTTTTTACTTCTTGCTTATACAAAAAATCGTCAGAGCAGATTTTTTTAGCACGATGCAGTAAGCACATTATAAGACCTGATTTCCATGTCTGAGGATAATTAGCGTTAAAGTTTAACAGTAGTCCAGTGTTGGTTGGTTTGCGCCATACTCACGTATTGTAGCCACTTTCATTCAATTCGACCTGTACATCTAAAAAAGTTATGGTTCTAGCGTCCGTTGATTTTTCCATGGTAAATCAAATATTTTCATGCTTTGAATTTAGAACTTTCAAAAAATTTTCTCAAGTACTTTCATTTTCAAATACAGCGTACACATCATCAATATTCCGTAAATATAATTTGGGTAAGTCAATGGTTTCATCATCAAATATTTTCTTTTCTAAACTGCCAAAAAAAAAAGTTAGCAAGAGTTGGTCCCAGAGGTGAGCCCATGGATTGGATATTCCATCTAATTGCTTGTAAAATTTACCATCATGCATAAATATGCCTTGGGTTGTCATCAGGGATGGAGGTCTCGAGATCTGTTTCGAGACCTAAATTTTAAGGTCTCGGTCTCGAGACTGGGTGAAAAATTCGGATCTCGGTCTCGAAGCAACTGGATCTCGGTTTCGAAGCAGAAATTGCGTCTCGAGACTTCTTTTATTGGTACCGCTACTACCGCACTTCAGTTGTTTGCATCATGTCAGCGAAGAAGTCGCGCTTCCATGTTGATTACAGAATCAAAGCCAATCTCACTATTGCGTCATTTTCTATCCAATGCTGACCCGTGAAAATGATTTCAATAAGACGTTTGCCAGAATTACATGCACTTATTTGATTTCAACTATTCTTCTAATGATTAAATCTTATCAAAATCTGCATGGTTTCAAGGTGTTGAGACTTGAAAATAGCGATAAAAAGTTTAATTGATTTTATAAACTGCAGGCGTAAGAAAATTAACTTGCGTATCTGCCTTGTGCCCTAATTACGCAGCTGTGAAGTTGTTTGATAGTGCTTTACTTAATTTAATTAATTGGATTATGCACGATACGTCAGTACACAGTTTCGTCTCTAACTGCCACTGTAATGAGTCGTCACAGCCCCTAACTATTTTCCAGCATTAATTAATTACATTGTTTACGTCCGTACTAGGGTTGGATTGAATTTGAATTTGAATCCGCTCATCATTTATTGATAATTTTGAATTTTGGTTATCCAAAGTAGATGTATTTGAATTTAAACTTTCTTAAGTCAATGAATTTGATTTTTCATTTCCGAAGTCAGTCTTTTCTTTTCCACTTGCACCGGTAGAACGAGTTTTTAGTCAAAGTGGTTCGCTTTTTCGGCCACATCGGGTCAGGCTATCATCCGATTTGCTCTTAATGTTAATTTATTTAAAGTGCAACAAAGAAATGAGTCTCGAGTTTAATTGTAATAGTAATTTTTGCCTTTAGTGTTCACTGTTCAATAAAAAATTTCGATTTCAAAAAATTCTTTTTGTTTTCGATTAAATCTCGAGTCTCGGTCTTGCAACTGTTTCGTTTCGGTCTCGACTAAAAGGTCTCGAAATTTTCGAGTCTCGATCTCGGTCTCGAAAACATAAAAAGGTCTCGATCTCGGTCTCGGACTAAGCAGTCTCGACTACATCCCTGGTTGTCATATACATTAATTTGCGGAAAATTTCCTTAGGCAAGGCAATATTATTAGCATTTTTATTTACATATAGACCGTTGGTTATTAGATTAATAGTCTGTGAAAGTGGGACATTTGTAAACAGAGAAACAACATCAAAACTGACTAATACACATTTATCATTACACGGAAATTGTTTTAAGTCTTTCAAGAAAATCTTCAGTTGAGCGTAAGAGATGAGTGTCTGGAATGTAAGGTTTAATCATATTGTCCAAGTATTTTGCCAAATTGTATTCAGGGGTATCAACCATTGATACAACAGGTCTTAGAGGGACGTTTGATTTGTGAACTTTGGCTTGTCCATACAGTTTTCCTGGCTTGCTTCCTGAGGGTATCAATTTTGCATATCCTTCGATTTTTTTCATGTATTTCTTGATATAATACGTTATGGAGGTTTCTTTCTGTATTATTGCCTTTATGCCCGCTTCTTCTTTAGGTTCAACAAATTTTGATTTATCATTTACTATTTTATCAAGTTTGCCGTAGTAATCTTCGGTGTTCATGACAGCTATACCGTTCCGTTTATCATGCTTGCAGACTCTGATGTTGGGATCTTTGCTTAGTTTATATGGAGTGTTATGGAGTGATTGATTGACTCGTTTGGAGCAAATAGAACTTGCGTCTTCAGTAAACTTTTTTACCATACACTTTAATTCATCTTTAATTTCATCATTTATTTGAGCATCGGAATGTGTTTTAGATTGTAGATTAATTTTTCTACGTTAGCTTTAATTTGGTCTTTTTTCACTTTTCGTGGTTAAATGGGATGACTAAGAGCGTATTGCAGCGCATTTTTTTCATGAAGGGTTAACTTTCTTTTGCTCAAGTTCATAACGCATTCTGTACATTTAATGCATTGCTTTTTCCATAGGTTAAACAATTTCTTCTAATTGTCCACAGACACGGAAATCAGGTCTTATAATGTGCTTACTGCATCGTGCTAAAAAAATCTGCTCTGACGGTTTTTTGTATAAGCAAGAAGTAAAAAAACTATGCTCGTTGTTTCAAAAAAATGGCTACCCCAACTCATTCATAAACAAGGTAATCGAAAAGTTCAATGGCAATTCCAAATCCGAAAAATGCGAAAAAGATTTTTTATTCACTATTGGCTTACCATATTAGGGAAAAACTTCTAACCAGTGGCGTACGCAGGATTTTTCAATATGGGGGGTTTCAGTGACGTCACATCGTGACGACCTAAAATACTGCGTAATACTGCGTCATCACGATGTGATGTCACTGGCAGTGTCAATTTAGATTCTTAACGTTTATAATAATTTTTCATCAAACCAGACGGTTATAGCGTAGTGTTACAGATGTCGCTATCGATGCGAAAAATTTGAGGTTCAGTTCCCAGGCCGGTGAAATTAGACACAGTGTAGCCAACGGCTCGCCGCCGCTGCGACGTTTCTTCGGACCTGTGTTGCCCAAGCGCTAAGACGCGGGGTCGGACCCCGCCACTCGCTACCATGCTTCGGTACTGTAGCGAGTTTAATGAAAGGAGTAGACCTACAGTGAAGATTTGATTTAAAAAAAAATTTGTGTGCAGCCATAGCTACTACAGAGACACCGTATTTAAGGAAACTCCTACTTTTTTTACGATTAATTTTTTCTGCAGTTGTCAAGGGGGTTGACTCCCGGCCCCCTCCCTAGCATACGCCACTAGGGGTCATCTCCGCGACTTAGCGACACTGTACCGATTTGACCGGCCCGGGAATCAAGTCCCAGACCTTCCCGAGCGATAGTCTGTGCGCTTGACCACTAAGCTAACGACCGGTACCGGCCCCGAAATTGAACCCAAAACCTCCCGAGCCGATAGCGATGTCTTTGGTTAACCCCAATTGGCTGGTTTGGTTAACTCAAAGTTATGACATCGCAAGCGGAACATCCGCCTACGTTGTAACCATTCTCTTCCAAGAATACCTCCTGCGCTAGAACGTTGTGTTGTCCAGCCTTGATAGCCGTTGAAAACAATCGTTTCATGACATCACAACACGACTCCAGCTTTAACAATACCCATTGACTTTGTCATGGCATGCATTTTGCGTTAGTCGTTGGTTCAAGCGCAACCCACCAGAAAAGTTTGACTACCGGAATTATTGCATCACAATCAAAGTTTCTCGAGATTATTAGGCAAGTTGGATAGCACAGAAAAACATGACAGCAATTTCGGCAAACTCTGTATGAAAAAGACGGATCGTTTCAAAAGGAGAGTTTTTTTTAAATCGTCGATAGGGGGTTTTGACCCCTGAACTCCCCCCCCCCCCCCCCCCGTGCGTACGCCACTGCTTCTAACCTATTTGCAAACGCCTAGCAAACTTGATTAAACTTAAATTTAATATCGATATTAACGTATATTTTACTACCATGAAACTGCCTCGTATTTTCCTCTCAAGTGTGATACTCTTTTTCCTTTGTTGTCCAATGTCGTGTATAAATTTACTTGTTCGTGTGATGCGAATAACACATACATTGGTATGACGACACGCCATATGGATACCAGAGGGAAAGAACACTTACACTCAAAAAACACAAAATCGGCAATCCACGATCATACTAAGGATTGCAAAACATGCTTGGAAACAGAATACGACCTAAACAATTCTCAAATACTCCGGCAATGCACTACCAAGTACGAAACAAAAATTCAAGAAGCTCTACTGATAAAAAACACAACCCTAAGCTAAATGCCCAACTTTAAGAAGGAAGTTCGTCGATTCCGTTGAATGTGTTTTAAGTACATTCCGCCATCGTAACCATTAATTTATGTTGCTTTATTGTTTATAAACTGTATGTATAAATACTGTAAACCTATGATCGTACTGTGTTGTATAATATGCATATATAACATCTGAATTGTCATGTCATTATTTGTGTTATTATTGCGCTGATGCATTAACTGCTCCCTGATTTTTTAAAAAAAATTTCATTTCATTCTGATTTTCGAGTTAATATATGCTTTTATTTCATTTCTCTGACGAGGGCCAGATGAAAAGCCGAAAGCGTTTAGTTCTGCAATAAAAATGTTCATTCTAAATGCACTGACAGTTGCGCTATTATGGCTACTTAAAGCAGAGTCTCTCCCGAAGCTCTACAGCGATATTTGTGGGCTATTATTTTAACACTCTTTAAGTAATCAGAATAGCGTTTCGAAATAGACCACATATAATCTGGTACACCAACATATGGTTTTTTGATGTCACTTTTGTCATGTTCTGAAAATTCAGCATTTTTATCCCCTGTTTTCTCTGCTTTCATTTCAGAATTGATAACATCACATTCATTGCAATGCATTCTCACATCACCATCACGTTCACAAGGCGTCACCACCATCTAATTCAGGCAATTCCACACCGACATTCGACGCATCAAAAGAAGTCACATTCATAATTCGTTCTCTTAAAAAGCTAAAGGTCCTGCAAAATACATACACTCAAAGTCAGCTTTCTTAGGATTCACACCACGAAAGCATATATCAGCAGGATAACACTCAGTGGCAACATGCAGCCATTCATCCTCTCCACACAATCTTTTTATCTCAGCAACCTTGCATGCAACAAATTTCTTTAATCTTTTGTCAGCAGCATACAACCAATCAAGAACAATTGTTGAATCAGTATACAGGCAACATTTGGTTAACGGTAGCTCAATTTCTTTCCTAACTTAATCATGGACTTTGACACCCATCAACGCGGCTATTAATTCCAATCTCGGTACACTGTAGGTGCTGCTTTTGGGTATCACCTTGGATTTTTCGACTACAAAGGCAACTCCACATTCTTCTCGATTTATCATTCTCAAATAACTTACACATCCGTACCATTTTCTGAACTGTCGCAAAATGTGCGAAGTTCATACCTTTCCCCTATCTCCTTCCAATAGCATCGTTCCATCATAAACGCGGGTTTACACGGAATTTTTTCTGCGGTGAAACTGAACTCGACTCGCCTCGGCGCAGCGAAGCGGGCCGTTTACACGGTTTGTTTTTTCAGCGCAGCTCGGCGCAATTCATTAAGGCAGTTTACTACCGTTGTCATGGCGACGAGGGGTTCCAAATTTAATAATTGATAATAATTTAATTTGGTGTATGCTTTGGAGCAACAAAACCAAGCTTAAAATTAATATTATTGATATTTGGCCGGCTCCCATAACTTATTTTAGTTGCACCTTTTACGAAACGTAATTATTCTCCAGGCTTTTTAGATTTTCTTATCCATGAATGACTTGAAAAACTAAAATAACGCTAATTTGGACATATTGCAGTAAGTGCGATAGTCGACTAAGCGCTTGTTTCGCTGTGCAGTAGCTTAGAAAAAAAAAGCTATTAACCTAACAAGCTTACGAGGCTCATAAAAATGTACTCAATAATAACGTCTATTCAAATTATGTCATGACGTCACATATGCAATTTTTTCAGGTCAATGTTAAGTTATAGGTAGGGCCCGCTAAAGCCAATAAATTCAAAATTTTTTCAGGACCTTGTTACATGATCAAATGTGTACTAACGTTCGTTCCAGATGTTCACGAGTCTGTTTTGGTAGATTTTATAAGTCAAAATAAAGTCAAAATTTTGCATAAAGTCAAAATTTGTCAAAATTGTCTTTATCAAAAATTTCCTCACAAAAACGAACAAATTTATAGTTTTTAAATATTTTTTTGAATTTTTGAGCTGCTATTAGAATTTATGCGCAGTTTTGTTTGATTTTAAACTTTTGAAATAGTTGCAATATTTGCACTATCGTCACAATAATGCATGCGGTAATTGAGAAGGAAATAGCACTTATTATGCATGAAACGTCATTGTTGATGCATAAATACATAATTGTTAGACAATTAATCTAATCCTATAAAAGCCTTGCGCTCTTTACACGTGGTCTTTTAAGTTGTAGCTTGCAAAGCAAAGAATACCAAAACAAGCCAAATCTTCTATAGCGAAAGTTAGGCAAACTGGCCAGGAATATCCGGATCAGCTTTCGGCAACTCCTGCCGGCGACTTGCGATGCAACCTTTGCGACGTGTTAGTCAAATGCGACAAAAAGTTTTTTGTGGAAAGCCACCGAAAAAGTAAGCAACACCAAGGAAAATTGGAGACGAAGATCAAATCTCAAAGTAAGCAAACCTTTGTACATTTCGATCAAGTAAACTTCACGGAACAGGTTGTTTCTTCATTCTTAGCTGCAGATATCCCACTTCATAAACTGAACCATCCTTCTTTAAAGTCTCTGTTTGCTAGAATGGGAAAAGTGTTGCCTTTGGAGACTGCAGCCAGGGCATGTGTTGCTAAATTGGCATCCCAAAAAGAGGAACAGATTCAAGAATTACTTCGTGACAAAAAATTTTTTTTGATTGTGGATGAAGCAGAGGTTGCTAAACAAAAGTATATTAGTGTGCTTGTGGGCAGCTTAGATGCTCCAAATCAGACATTCCTCGTTAATTGCCATCCACTTGACAGCGGTCGCAATGTTAATAGCAGTATTATTCTGCACACTGTGGATGACATATTGCGACAACTTGAAGTAAAACGCGAGAATTTTTCATTGTTCTTGACTGATGCTGCTCGGTACATGTCTTCGGCTGGAAAGACATTAAAGGAATTATACCCTTCTTTGATGCATGTCACCTGCGTTGCGCACTTACTACATAAATGCGCTATGCGTGTGCGTGCTCATTTTAAAAATATTGATGAAGTAATAGCAACGATCAAGGTAGCAACAATCAAAAACAAAGATCGCAAGAAAGATTTTCATGATGCTGGTCTGCCATCTCCTCCTGACCCTGTAATTGCAAGATGGGCAACTTGGCTTAGAGCTGCCTTATATTATAGTGAGAACCTTCCAGCTGTTCGTACCATTGTCAACAATTGGACAAGTGCTGGCCTCTTAGTCAGCAGAGCAAACGACGCTATCAATGTGGAAGGTTTGGTGTCGGACTTGGATAAAATAAATCAATACCGGACTCTAGCAACCAACGTAGAGTTCAACTTCAATAAAAAGATAATAGCCAGTATATTTGCAATCATACTCACAAACGTTTCGGTAAAAATATATACCATCATCAGTGTGAAACTACTGTACATAAGCACTAGGCTAGAATAACCAGCACAAGAAAGAAATTATTTTAAATACAGCACAACTATTACGTCATAAACAAAGTAGTTAGGATTTACGTAAAATATAACTAAAGGGGCAAATTAAACAATTACGTGCAACTGGAGGGACTAGATTAGTAGTAGGATTATTTAACAGCTCAGATGGCCGAGTGGTATAGAGCGTCTGTCTCTTGAGCTGTACACTCGTGTTTGATTCCGAATCGGGTCAAACCAATGACTTGAAAATTGGTATTCACAGCTTCCCTGCTTGACGCTCAGCAGTAATGGGACAGTGTGGAGAACGAGCTGGCAAGTTTACTTGTTGTGCCGTTGGTAAAGGCACTTAGCGGGATTCTCCCATCTTGGTGTGGTGGACAGATGGCCGGCAACTTCTAAGCGAGTTCGTATAGCGCATTGATCGCTTTCTCGTGATAGGAGGATAAATATGCAACTAACTAACTAACTAAGTACAAATACTGTAGGATTAATTAAATCATACCTACAAAAAGACGTTGAATATAAATGGAAATTAAACACGTTACTGATTGCGATTTAGGCCTACACGAATATTGCGCGAAGTGAGCTAAAAGTGAAATAGGTAGATGGGGATGGAAGAATCATCAATATTTAATTGTGGTTGAAGATTTTGGATAAGTAGAGTTTCTTTGATGCGGAGTTTTCGGATGTTAATGCTGTGAGCTAGTATTTCGGGGGAATGAAAGTTCATCGTATGGTCTGGGTTATTTTTCAAGTGTTGGGACACATCAGTTTCATTATTGGTTGAGTTTTTTGGCGTATGGTCATTGATTCTAATTTTCAAATTTCTTTTGGTTTGTCCAATGTATGATTGTCCGCATGAGCAATTGAGTTTATACACTACTCCTGAGCTGTGTAGCAGTGTTTGACGGTCCTTGTACCTGAATTTTTGGCCAATAGTTGTTGTTTCGTGTACCATAACAAATTTTGATTTTTGGAAAAGTTTTTTGAATAGATATTGCCGAATTTCTTTTTCAATTTGATGAGACATGTCTCCGATATACGGTAGTTTTAAAGTCGAGAATATGGGTCTTGTTTTGCTTTCAGTATCTGGCTTTTCTTCGACTTCTGGAGTTTTTACTTTTTCATGCATTTTGTTGAAAAAAATTCGAATTTGCTGATTAAGAAATCCAGTCGGATAGTCGTTTTTCTCTAGCATGGTGGAAATAATTTTGAAATCTTCGTGGATAAGTGAATAGGAATTGCAAATTTTGTACGCTCTGTGCAAGAGGTTCCTCACTAAATTAATCTTGTATTTCAGAGGCACAAAGCTTTGCCACTTGATGTAAAGTCCGGTATGAGTGGGTTTACGGTACGTTTTTAAGGCCAGTTTTCCATCTTGATTGCTAATCCATACATCCAAGAAAGCCAATTGGTTGTTCTGGGCCAGTTCATAGATAAATTGTTTGTTAAGGGTGAATAGAATTAAGATGTTTGTAAAATTCAGTAATGTGGGCGCGTTTTTTCAAATGTAGCAAAGCAGTCATCGAGGTATCTATAATGTTGCACAGGCTGGGTTTCAATTTTTTGGCTTTGATCAATGAGCCAATTCATGCATACGTCTGAGAACAATGGGGCAAGTGGGGACCCCATTGCTGCGCCATTAATTTGTTTAAAGTATCGATTGTTAAACTGTAGTGATGTTTTTTTTTTACATCAAGTGGCAAAGCTTTGTGCCTCTGAAATACAAGATTAATTTAGTGAGGAACCTCTTGCACAGAGCTTACAAAATTTGCAATTCCTATTCACTTATCCACGAAGATTTCAAAATTATTTCCACCATGCTAGAGAAAAACGACTATCCGACTGGATTTCTTAATCAGCAAATTCGAATTTTTTTCAACAAAATGCATGAAAAAGTAAAAACTCCAGAAGTCGAAGAAAAGCCAGATACTGAAAGCAAAACAAGACCCATATTCTCGACTTTAAAACTACCGTATATCGGAGACATGTCTCATCAAATTGAAAAAGAAATTCGGCAATATCTATTCAAAAACTTTTCCAAAAATCAAAATTTGTTATGGTACACGAAACAACAACTATTGGCCAAAAATTCAGGTACAAGGACCGTCAAACACTGCTACACAGCTCAGGAGTAGTGTATAAACTCAATTGCTCATGCGGACAATCATACATTGGACAAACCAAAAGAAATTTGAAAATTAGAATCAATGACCATACGCCAAAAAACTCAACCAATAATGAAACTGATGTGTCCCAACACTTGAAAAATAACCCAGACCATACGATGAACTTTCATTCCCCCGAAATACTAGCTCACCGCATTAACATCCGAAAACTCCGCATCAAAGAAACTCTACTTATCCAAAATCTTCAACCACAATTAAATATTGATGATTCTTCCAACCCCATTTACCCATTTCACTTTTAGCTCACTTCGCGCAATATTCGTGTAGGTCTAAATCGCAATCAGTAACGTGTTTAATTTCCATTTATATTCAACGTCTTTTTGTAGGTATGATTTAATTAATCCTACAGTATTTGTACTTAATAATCTTATTACTAATCTAGTCCCTCCAGTTGCACGTAATTGTTTAATTTGCCCCTTTAGTTATATTTTACGTAAATCCCAACTACTTTGTTTATGACGTAATAGTTGTGCTGTATTTAAAATAATTTCTTTCTTGTGCAGGTTATTCTAGCCTAGTGCTTATGTAGTTTCACACTGATGATGGTATATATTTTTACCGAAACGTTTGTGAGTATGATTGCAAATATACTGGCTATTATCTTTTTATTGAAGTTGAGTTCGAAAACCCATCTTAATGCTCCAACGTAGAGTTCTTGGAAGGAAGTGCCTGCACAATAACCAAATCATACGAACTGCTGAAGAATATGCAATTCGATGATGATCCTTGCGCAATTAAAGACTACATTAACAAACGACTATCCAACTCTGATTTAGAAACAATAATAAACTGCACCAACTTGACAATTGACCCAACAAGCTACGCACTATTGCGAAAAGCCCAGCAAACCTCTGCTGCTGTTGAGAGGTCGTTTTCTCTGCTCAGGGCCGGATTAAGCCTTTTGTGGGCCTGGGGCTATTTGATAATCAGGGGCATATTTTTCATTCTATTCTTTGAAGAAAAAAGTAACCACAATTAAAGAAAAGCACAAATACATAAACGAAGTCTTTACTTTGTATGCACACTTTCAAATGACACATTTTCTGGATTTAGCCAATGCAAAGCTCTTAATAACGTCATCAGCGTTTATTCTTTCCAAAAGTTCGTTTTCAATGCCGAGTAGAGCTAAGGAATTCAATCTGTTTTGGCCCTTAGACAAACGCTCATGATTCTTTACTCTTTTTAACGCTGAAAATGAGCGCTCGCCAGAGCAATTAACAATTATCAAGGTACTGCCTAACTAAGATTTAGAACGCAAAGCAGTTGCATCAGGCCTACTGGACGTCGTCTCTATACACTGTTGCTTTCGGTTTGCTTTGTGGCCGAGTGGTTTGGAGCGTCGTTTTTACGACGGCCATAATCGTAAGGTTGATGGTTGATGGTTCAATACCCACCCAAGCCTCGTTGTTGCGGCCTTTGATGAGATGTTTCGCTACAATTATCTCTGCTTGGTGGAATCCAGCAAGCAACAAACCAAAGAGGTCGGAAGCAAAAAAATTTAAGAGGAAAACTCGGAAAAAAGGCAACTCCTAAGCGACTCTGGATTCGTCCCTATATATAGCGCCTCCGTCGCTTTCTCGCGACAGGAGGATAAAAATGAAGAAATCATCATCATCAAGCCTGCATAAAAAAAGTCAGTTACTTTTTGGATTTTGCTACAGCTTTTTTCGGTTTATCTTCTGCTTCTCTTCTAGATTTTTCCTTTTCCGAACTGCTTTTATACTTTCTCATTTTCGTTTTCAAATTACTCCAGCCGACATAATATGGAATCTCCTACTTTTCAAGCTACATACTGAAATCGACCATCGATGGTATTGGTATAACTGGCCGAGCAGCCGCGAAAAAGGATTGTTGGGTCATAGTGAGCAAGTAGGGTTTTGCAGCGACAGTGCATGGACACAAATTGAGCACTGTTTTCCATATACTATATAATAGGTGGGAAATTTCTAATAGGCTACCTTAGTTCTATTATCACTTCATTGACTTAGAATAGTGATGGGCCTATTTTTGGTTGTGGGCCTGGGGCTGCAGCCCCATCAGCCCCCGCCTTAATCCGGCCCTGTCTCTGCTCAATAAATTACTGAGAAAAGACACTCTTTGACTAACATTTATTTATTTATAGGCACGAGCTTTCGCCAGTGTAACGCTGGCTTCATCAGGTGGCTGCAAAACATATAAGCACTAACGATAGTAAGCAAAAATCCTAAGCTAAAAAAAGTTCATAGACATTAGACTTTTTTTAGCTTAGGATTTTTGCTTACTATCGTTAGTGCTTATATGTTTTGCAGCCACCTGATGAAGCCAGCGTTACACTGGCGAAAGCTCGTGCCTATAAATAAATAAATGTTAGTCAAAGAGTGTCATCATTTTTAACAGTTTACCATTAATTATGACTAACACGGCTAACCCCCCTGTTGATTTGAGAAAAGACAGAAATTTTGATGTTGAGAACGTAAAAAAATATATGATGCTGTATTACAATAAAACGTCCTTGTAATTATACTGCGTGGCTTTCGTTAAAAAAATCATAGACATACTGTTAGTGTACAGCACAGTTGCGATAGCAACGCAATTTTTGCATTACACACTAATTGATGCCGGTACACACAATGGCTCGTCATCCTAGGTTTTAACGTCATGCGTCGCTTTGTTGCATTAGCTTCAACACTGAGTAATTGAGAAAACGTTCGAAGTAGGCTACCTTTTTCTTTAAAAACTTATAAAAATTGCAGATTATAAAACATATTTAATTAATAAAGTGCAACAAGACATAAATAATACGCGGAAGCGGTTAAGTCAAAATAAAGTCAAAATTTTATTAAAATAAAGTCAAAAATATATTTTTTAGGTCAAGAAAAAAATGGCCCTAGTTATAGCCCATGACATAGCCTACCGTACCCAAGAGCAAAATCAATGATCAGAACGTTAATGAATGCGCGTCGTATAGTTTCATGAAACATTCGAGTTAGATTTAGGTTACTTTTATTCCAGGACCAAAACAGCACAACTGAATCAAGTAAGAATAATAATAATCAAAAGCAGTGATTTTATTTGGAAAAGATTTAATTTTACTGCGAGTATCTACTGTAAATGCAGTTGCTTTTCACACATTGTTCCAACTCATCAAGCTTGCATTCCTTCCTGTGAACCAGCTGCAAATTTACAAAGCATCTCTGAATGATGCAATCGTTGTTTCCAATTTCTATAGCAGCATGCTTTGTAACAGGCTACCTCAGACTCTCAACACAAGTATCACAGACAGCAGTATTGTCTTCTTTCTCTTGTGATTTTAATACAATTATTGTTCGGAAGAAATATCATCTAATTTTTGCATGGTTGTATCAATTTGTCCAGCAAAGCCTTCTTGGATTTCAAAGTTTGAAAATGGGAGTTCCAAATAACAGCAAAATTTACAGAAAAAGTTCATCAGCAAACCAGTAGCCTAGCAGAATGAAACTGTAAAATAATATAATACAGGGTGGTCCAACTACAGGCCCGCAGGCCAATTTTGGTGCGTGAAATAATTTATTTGATCCGCCATGATTTATAGGTGATTTGCACGTTTAGGTCGAAAAACATTTACTTCGTCGCTGTTTTTGTAGTTTTCAACTGCGTTTACATTTTTGCTTTTTAAAATAAATCCTGAACAGCCTATACCGCTTCGTTTCTTAATTTATGTGGTGTTTTATTCATCGAATTGCAACACATTACGTTTCAGTTTGTTGCAATTCTGGGAGTCGAAGGACAGTTTCACGTCGGCAGTAACGAGGAAGAGCCGGGGTCAGCAGGCAAAATGATAAAACGCTCTACTTCCACACGCTTGCTTAAAACTCTCGGTCGTATAGAGTCCTTCACGATCGCTTTTAGTCCAACAATTCAAAAAAGTATATCGAGAAAAGGCAAGTTGATAATTTTCATTTTTACCAGCATGTGCTAGACACGAAAAAAAAAAAAGAAAAATGCCAAAACAGCAATAACCATGCAAACCTTTCAGATGCTGATTATGTCGACACAATGGTACAGACAGTGTCGCAGTTTAAAAATGTATCCAATTAAGTTTAGTATTTCGTAATTAGGAGAAGGGGCATTATTCGTTACACAATGTTGTTTTTTGATATTATTATTATTACTAAACAATGACACAAAAGGTCATTTAAAGGTCCTGTTTAAAGGGTAATTAAGTAGCAACATCTTCTATTACACTGTAATAGAAGATGTGCTTCTCAACTGGGGTCCATGGACTCCTAGGGGTCCATGGCGTCCTGTTCAATGGATACATGAGACCCGTTGAAGAAGTCCACATCCTGTTACTTAAATTCGATGTATTTTGTATTTTTTGCTCACGCATGTATTTTTACTGTCAATTGGCGGGTCATTCTGCAGTGGAGACCTTCCATTTCTTGATTAGTGTACCATACTGAATTTTATTTGCGTTTGTTTTATATTTGAAACAAAAATTGATGTGGGTTTTTTGCTGGTGCTGGCACAAGAATAAACTGATACTGATTCTGAGGTGAAGACCCTTTTTCTTTGCTCCTTCACACAACAGTCACGGGTTTTTCTGCAGTGGAGACTTATCACCTTTTTCGGGGTCCACAAAGATATATGAATAGGCATAGTGGTCCACGGACCAAAATCAATTGAGAAGCCCTGTATTAAACATTGACCCGCGGGATAAGTAAGCAGTTTTTTATGGTCCGAGATATAATTAAGTTGAACCACCCCGCTGATATAATGCATAGGCTATAATTAATCGAGAAATCGTCATAAACATTGCTTACACTAGTATAGACAGTAGGCTATGATGTCTCTGTAATAAACTAATAAATTTAAACAAACAACATTTTAACAAATTTAGCCAGGACTTAAAACAGCATAGTTATGCCTGACACAGCATGCTACTCAAATAGAAATAAATTCCCACCCAAGGAACACCCTTTTCTTGCTAAGTAGATAAAGTTTTGTCTCGTCTAAGGTCTAATCAAAATTTTGCATTCAAAATAAATCACCTGCAAATCCAGTCATTGTTTGAGAAAACTGCCCTTACGCTGGGTTTATTCTGTTCAAGGTAGAAAAGAAAGGGTGGTACTACTGTCCAAAGTATGTCAACATGGACCAAAACTTTTTTCTAAACTTTGAAATTTGCAGTCTTATTACCGGTAGTCTATCAACCTAAACGTACTGGTTGAGAGAGCCTTATTCCAGTCAGGGTATCCTAAAAGTAATACCGGTAGTCTATCCTGCAAGCCTGCTTGATTAGGCTTGCTAGACCGAGTATTTTTGTAGACATTATGCTATGGCAAAAACTTTTGATTAATTACCTTGCCTGTTCGACAGCAACCAGCTCTGAAGCTGGCATAAGAAATGCAAAAATTTTAACCTACTTGGCCAAAAACAAAATCTTATTAAACTGCAACTGTTTAGTTAGCCCATTGATCATCATAATTGAAACCCCCCAAACTATAGCACTCACCGCTTCCCTCTGATTAAGGAAATAAACTGGCCAGTGCCTAGGGTAGGCTCTCCGATACTAGCGGCCCTCTCCGCTCAACTGGACCCCAAATTATCGCTCACGAGCGATAACCACCGCAGTGTAGCTCGGCGCGGCGAAGTGAAGCTCAAGGTCGATATAAAACAAAGAATGCGCTCAACTGCGCTGGAAAAAAATTCCTTGTAAACGCGCCTTAAGTCTTTCTAAATTGGGCAAGTTCTTCATATATTTAGTCCATCTTCTTTCTAAGTCTGATGGCAGCGGCTCATCCCATTCTGTAGTTCTTTCGGAAGCTTCTTGTAATCAGGAGCGTATTTAGGGGGGGGGGGGGCATTGTGCCATGCCCCCTCCCCCTATTGACTCGGTCTTTTAGTAAAAAAGAACAAAACTAATGATGCCAAGTGACCATTGTTGGGTAAATGTGTTTTTGATGCGAGTCCAAGTCCGAGTCCAGCAGTGTCGAGTCCAAGACCACTGGATAAAAAAATTTCGAGTACGAGTCTGGGGATTAAAACCAATTCGAGTCCGTGTGTAACAATTTTTTTTTGATTTTACGGTGACAATACTCAAACTAGGTTGGACCAGGTTTTATGTTCTGTCTTTACTGTCCACCTTTAAGTGAGGATCTGCAGAAAGGTGTAACCTGAATCAAATCTACCACTGCTTTCAATTGAACAAATCTGCAAAACAATGTAAAAGCAGCAAACGCACTACACACAGTAAAGATCTGGTTTGCAGTGAGGGTACCTTAATTCACTATGCGGTACAGTTACTGCTGTAGGCTATTTGCATGCATGATTGCTACTTGTTATTGCATTAAGGCGGTAAACTCAAGCAAAATCTTAGCCCTGATCCGAACCCAAAATTTTGCGATTTTCCGAACTTTGAGGCGGAAATTTTGCCAAAATTACGTTATTTCTTGCAAATTATTTTCCTGTGACCAAAACTTCTCGAGTACATTGCAAATACAACTGCATACAGTGCCTTGATGCTTACCGAGAGCGAATATATAGCTTCTGTACATAGCATATTTAGAAGAACTGCGCAGGAAGTGGCAGCATTTCCTAAGCTGACGGTTAAATTTTCATATACCGGTAGACTAAAATCAAATTGGAACTGACCCTCAGTTTGTTGCATTCATGCAGACTGCAGGGCACGAACCTTTGATTGAAGATCACCGTGTTTTGCATTTAAACTAATTCTCACTGCAAAGGATTCGCTGCAGATGTGAGCACAAAATGAGAAAAAATTAACGAGTTTCGACAAAGAGAAAGGAGGATTATATCACTTTCTTATTTGGTTTCATGTAGACTCATATTCTGTTCTGTGAGCAAGCATTGATTTTATGTAATACGATCATTTCCTTAGAAAATAGAAAAGTTTAAATTGATTGAAAGTTTGGAAATAGAAAAGAAAATTATTTGTAACGTTTGCTCCTTTCATAGGCGTACGTTTTTATTTGCATTAGACCATTAAAACAATTGTAAATATCAAGCTTCGTTCAGCATAATTATGCAGAATGTGACTTCTTTTTCAAGCAAGCAGAATCATTCGACACATACTGTAATCAAAGCTATTTATTAGTTGAACAAGATTTTATTGCAAAATTTGCATGAACTGGTTGTGCACATACGGTGACAGTTTTAGCACAAGCTAGGCGCCTGCTCTTTTTGCGCCACTGACGGGCGACCACTAATAATAGCAATCAATTGAACAAACAACAGTTCATCTTTAAATCAGTCTCCATACTTTACCGTCATTTATTTGTGTGAGTAGTGCACAAAGGCTTCAGCTTGTTCATGGGTTCGTGTCTTATATACTTTAATGCGGTTATAGCTGGATTAATCATGCGGTAAATGTACGAAATGTTGCGGCACCCTGTGATTGGAGTGGTGACTTTTAAGATTTATTAAGAAGCGCATATCGCAACAATGATCTGCGGGTCAAAATGTTACATCTTACTACTGCGTACTATGCTATGCTTGACGATTGCAGGGCTTGGACTGTCTTAGTTCCAACTTATAAAAATGTTTCGGGGGGTTTTGAACCCCTCATTCCCCCTGAATACGGCCTTGAACCAAGCCATTGCTTAAAAAGATAAGTTAATGAAACTCACGGCGATAAATCTTACTAATAATTTTCGGGATAAGCCCTTTTCGGGAAGCCATATTGTTTTTACTTGGCCATTTCTGCACTTTTTGACACTTCTAACAGCTGTAGCTGCTATACTACTGTTCCAATTCAAAAGTGACCTAGAGTCCAAATGTGTGTCCCACCTAGGTCTACACCTTGGTCGCCTTAACTTTCCCCAACAACCTCCCACTTTCTGCAAAAAAAAAATTATTTGTCTCAGAAAAATTCTTTTTTTTTTTTTCAACACCAATTTTGTGCAGCTTTAGGCTTTTGAACCGCTGATGCTAGAGACTTGAAATTTCCCGGGATGGTAGATCTCAATGGGAACTTGAGTCTAATAACTTTTGGGGAGTGGCGGTCAACATGTTAAAGGTCAAAAAACGAAATTTATCAAAACCTAATAACTTTTGAATGACAACAGGTAGGACCTTCAAATTTTCAGAGTATATGCATATCAATGTGGGAAACAAAAATATGCACAACAATTATCTTTTTGTGACGTTATTTAGGGTCAAAGGTCATAAGAACAAATCTCAACAGTTTTTTGTGCAGCCTAAGACTTTTGAACCGCTGATGCTAGAGACTTGAAACTTTCTGGGATGATAAACCTCAGTGTGAACTTGTGTCTAACAACTTTTGGAAGGTGGCGGTCAAAAGGTCAAACGTCAATCAAATAAATTGAAGAAAAATCTGCTCAAACGTCAATCAAATAAATTGAAGAAAAATCTGCTCAAACGTCAATCAAATAAATTGAAGAAAAATCTGCTCAAACGCTAATAACTTGTGAATGGCAATTGGTAGTGTTACAGCTCCGACTTGGAAACGAACTCGGGTTTTAGTCTTTCGCTTTGTTTATCACATGTTTTTCTTTCAGCGCATTTAATTAGATCGAGCGCTGCACTGTTAACACAGTCTCGACTGAGCTGTTAGCGCGCCGCGAGCAGTTCACTGCTCGCAGATCACTGTTCTAGAAAATTCTTTATTCGTTGATCACGTGGTCACGTGTGGACTTCCCGTTTTACTGTGTGATCAGTCACCTTTTTTTTAGTTTTGTTGAGTTCAGTTGGCGGAAGGACGTCTTTTTTATGTTCAAAGTTATCTCCCTGCACGGCACAGTTTTTAGTTATTTTATTTTATACCCGAGTAACTTTCAGTTGTTTTTTTGCCTTTGAAAGACCTAAATCCCTCAGTATTTTACCTGATTTACCTGAACCTACCTACCTTTCCCTACCTATTTTCCCTTTGCTTTTACATCGCCGTGAGAGTTTTTAGTTCAATCAATTAATACAAAGTCGTTCTATTTGTTCTTCTCTGGTGATTCTCTGAGGTTCAAGTTCAGGCAGCAAGTGGATTGATCTGCAGAAGGTGAAAGCCCAGGCGCTCCTCTTGGGCCCCGTGTTATAGGCAGGGTCAGTCTATAACATAAGAAAAACAACTGTCTTCACTCGGTCTTCGTCAAAACTTGAGAAGAATTGATACTATCGGTTAAAAGAACTTGGTTTTTTAATCTTCGAAGAAAGAACTCTATATATTTCTAAAAGTTGAACAGCGGTTTGTCTGAAAAGACTTAGGCAACTGGCTCTACTCCAGCTTCACTTCAAACGCTTTGGAATATTCGTGGTTCGATCCTGCAATTGCCCAATCGTTGCAAGATCTTTTCCTGTGCTGCGACAAGTTGCGCATCGTATCTCGTTGTTGGTGGCTTTGGTCCATTCTTCAGTCCTCACTTCTTGAAGTCGTTATCTGGCTTGGCTTTTGGTGACCCTCGAAGATTTCATCGTTCTGGGGCTTCATCTCTATTGGCGATCGAGCAGAGGTTTCGTTATCTGTATTTCTCGACAAACGTCTATATTTGGGAGGCTTCTTTCCGTCGTTCGTCTTCAACTTGCGGGGTCGCAACTCCAGCGCTCTGTGACGTACGTTTGGTCGACCATTGGCTACGTCCATCGTCATTCCGGTGTTGAGGATCTGTTATTTCGGACTTTTATCATATTTCCACGGTGAAGGTACTGTGAACGTTTATGTTTTATTTTGTCGTAACTACTGTGGCACAGCAACAATTAATTTTAACATGTTGTTTGAAGAGCTTTTGTTTGTACTCTGTACCGTATCTATACTTAATCTTTTAATACTATAGCTCAAAACAAATGTGATTTTGCCCAGTTCTCTCTTGACCACGGGGGCACTGGGACGGAGATCGACCAGATAGATGCTTTAGGAATTTCACGTGTTGAAGATATTATGGGTTTGTTGGCCGAAAGGTTTTCTAGTGGTGGGGTTGCTGTCAATAATTACATAGAGGGCTTGAATAATCTTTCACTTGAAACCCTGAATAAAGTTTTCCCTGCAGAGGTGTCGGCTGCTGAAGCCCCGAAGGGACCCGTTGATGTGAGACGTAAAATAATAACTGCACGTCGTAAACTTCTCACAGCTATGAAAAGTTTATGCGCTGATTTGGACAAGTGCAGTTCTGGTAGCACCTTTGCTTATCTTTCCATTGGATTGAAGGACACTCGCATGGCTTATGATAGTTTTCTCGCTGACTTAAACACAATTAACGACGCAGAGACACTTAAAGAATTGACGCTGAATTTGGCTGACATGTTCGAGCAATGCGTGAAATCGTACGAACTTGGTAAATTGCGCCTTTTTAAAGGAAATGTCAGCCATAATACTGATGAAACGGATTTTGATGATGATAATATTAAACCGTCGGATAGCGTTTCTCAGGTCTTATCTAAACTTGATTTAAGCGTAGTGTCGTCTAATACCGCTATGATAAGGCGAATTGAAATTGAACGTAAAAAGGCAGAACTTGAGCACATTGAAGAGTTAACTCGTGCACGTAGAACTCGTATGCTGCTGAAGCTGAAGCGAAGGCCGAGGCCAGGGTCAAAGCCGCAGAGGCCAAACCAGAGGCAGAGGCCGCAGAGGCTCGTAGAGCTCAAAAGCTCCCAGAGGCCAGAGCCGAAGCCGAAGAAATTGAGGCTTTATCTAAACTCCGCATGGAAGCTATAAATCTTAAAGCGGAAGAGCAATTGATTGTTGTTCCGAAAGGGGTTAATCTGTGGCACTTTCAATGGTAAAATCACTTTTTCGACCTCGCAACGGGCTCACAAACAAGTGTTCGTTCTACGAAAAATAAATCTAAAGGCTTAGAAAAAGAGAAATTTTCCACTGTGCGTGGCGGTGAATTTGGTTGCTCACGGCTTAGAACGGTTCCACCTGGGTTCGAACCTGGCTGTAGCCCAAGTGCTGAGACAAAACCTTTTGTGTTGCCTGAATTGAGTAATGTTGCTACTCGTTACAACGTGGCTGATGTCATGCGAAGTGAGATGAAAATGAATGTTGATTGTCAACCGGTTGTGTGTGAACCTCGTATTTGCGGTGGTATGTGTGTTTCTAACGGTTTTCGTGACAACTATTTGTGTAGTCATGTCAATGAACGTAAAATGAATTCTGAAGCACCCCCTTTTTATTCTCAGCAGCTAAATGATGAAATTAAAAGGCATGAACCACCTCGTCAGTTAGCTCCTTCTTCATCTCGTGATCCTAACGAATTTATACTGCGCACGTATTTGGACGGACAAGGCAGAAGTGAATACATAAATCTCGCCTCGCAGATTGCTTATGATGGGAGTAATATCACCTTCGTCTTTTACGAAAACCAAATTCGTCGCCTGATGGAAGAGAGTTCTTATGATGACCGTAAGCTCGAGGTGCTAAGAGCGTCGTGCGTTGGACAGCCGCGTGAGATGGTGAACCTCTTTTGCGCGCTCATGAAAAATATGAGCACTAATCAGCGCATTGAGAAAGCCATTGATCGTTTGCGCCAGCGATACGGCGTCTCTGGTGGGTTAACTTCGGAGCCTAAGGTTGTTGCTGTACGTAAAGGCCCTAAAGTGGCGTTCAACTCGACCTCTCTTAAATTGTTTAATGAGAACTTGAACACGCTGGAAGTTTTTGCGCACGCTCACAATGAAGTCGAAAAGCTTTCGGGACAGCTTATGCTGGATACTGCTAACAGATTGCCTGGAACGTTAAAAAGGCGATACCTTGATTACCTCGATAAAATGCGTATAGATCTTAATCAACCAAGTTTCGAATCTTTGCGCAGTTTTGTGGTGCATGAAATACAGGTCAGGACCTCTGATTATGCTCAGGCTTTTTTCAAGTCTGACGAGCGCGAAGTGCAACGTGAACGCTCTTGCACCGGGTCTAAAACCTTTCGTGTTCGACAAGTAGACATAGAGGAAGGGATCAATTCTCGGTCAGACCAATCTAAGTCTCGTGTAGTCCCTGATGCAGAAAAGAAAAAATTGAGTGTGACTTCTGAACGTTCTGTGGTTAGGCGCTTTAATAACAAACCGCCTCCTATTTGCTTTTTCTGCTCTAGCGTCGATTCTAAACATTTCTTAGCAGATTGTGATAATTTTAAAAGACTTTCACCAGAATTGAAACGCAAGACCGTTATTGACGCCAAGAGGTGCCTGAATTGTCTTTCTCTAGAACATTTTGTACGTCATTGTCACACACAGTTTAAGTGCGGAAGGTGTGGTCCGCAGTGCCGTAACAAACATGCTTCAGCGCTTGATGAATGTTACGCAACTGCTTCGGAAAGTCTCGGGGCCGCTGCGGATGAAGAATCTGCGCCTATTCCCGCACCACGTAGCAGAACTAAACCTTCTGGCAAAAGAGACGTGAATGTGCGCAAAGTCAACTTCGACAATAATCGTGTTGTTTTGCTTCGTACCAGCTCAGTCAAAATTGTTAATCCTCACACTGGCGAATTAACTTTAGCATACGCTCAGCACGACACTGCTTCTCAAGCTACATTAATTTCAGAAAATCTCAAAAATGAGCTTCGGTTAGAATCTACTCCCGACCCTTCGGTTATGATTCGTACTTTGGCAGATGGCACTGTCCCTATTGGCGGTCGCACTGATTTCGTAATTGAGTCGCTTTACGAGGACTTTGACATTGAAGGTGCCCTTGTGGTACCTCAGTTTTCGAACGATGAAGGTACTTTACCTCATGCTGTCGATATCACTACCCTTGAACATTTTAATGGTGAGCAAATTGAAGTTGTTCCTGAGCGTAAACGCATCGAAATTTTGATTGGTCAATCTGATAAAACATTACTTGCAATTCTAGACGAATATGGAAGCGCAAACCCCGAGGAACTAATTACGTACTTACCCGGCTGGGATCTGTCGCCAGCGGTGGGCGCGTTTCTTCTGCTGCTCACAAGAGCTCGGTGTCTACCTTGAGAGTTCAAACAACTAATGCTGATTGCTCTCCATGTGACTGCAGAAACTTAAAAAGATTATTGCTTTAGAAGAAACCGTCTCCGTGAGTTCGAGTATAATGACGAAGTCATTATCCCTTCCGTAAGTGACGAGAGGGCAAAAAATCTTGTTGAACCTACCATAGTTGTGGTTGATGGCCGGTATGAAATGGCTGTGCCGTTAAAATCTGAGATTATTCAAAAACTGCCGGACAACTACAGCGATGCTCTGAAACGCACTGTGTCCTTGCGTAGCACTGCTTTGCGTAACCCTGAGCTTAAGCAGGTTTTAACTGATACCTTTTCAGAGTTGATCCGTGAGGGATGGATTGTTCCTGTTGATAATCTTGTGGCTGTTCGTCCTGCGTGGCATTTGCCATTCTTTGCTACCAATGCTGGTAAACCGCATGTAGTATATGATGGTGCGGCCATGACAGAAGGTGTGTGCATTAATCAAGCTGTGTTGAGTGGTGAAAATTTGTTAAACAACATCATTGAAGTCTTAATACGTTTTCGCCTTGGCAAGTATGCTTGTGTGGCAGCAAAGTTTTCTTTACATTAGCATGGGTTACTAAGACACCCTTTGTTGGACACAAACTGCATTTAGTGATAGACTAGAGTTCCAGTCTAAATGTCATTTCAAATCGAAATTGATTTCTATCATTAAAACTTTTGGAGTAATATTTTCAGGAATTTGATCCTAATTAAATTCGACATTTTTCTGAATGCAAAATATTTTACATTAATTGTTTTTTGATTTTTTATTAGACCTTAGCTGTAAAAACAACCATTAAAGCTTATGGATCTTATTGAAAGCAGGGAAAGTAGGGGACCTATCGCACAAGTTTTACTGAATTCAATTTTTTGTCCAACTGGTTGGACAATATATTAGGCCAAATGCTTTTTAGTTTGTTGGACTTAGTTGCAACGACATCGCTATCGATGCGGGAGGTCTGGGGTTCTCGTCACCGCGCTGTTTTCTTCAAACTTTGAAGCTGAGTTGCCTGGGCGATCAGCGGCGGAAACGGGTCCCGCAACTTGTTACACGCTTTGGCGGAATACCGCGAGTATAATGACGGCTTGATTTTTTTGGATTTTATTTTGTGATGAAACTCTTCTGTACCAAAACGAAAAAATTCGAAATGCTCACGGTAAATTTATTTGCAGTTAAAAAATGTCACTCAAACGTCCCCACGGGGATCTTTTGTCAATAAAGTGGTAACCTTCCGACCGCTACATGATTAAGCGATTTAAAGTAATTGTAAATGTCTCTTAAAAATTGTTGCTGTAATCGGAAAACTAACGAATGTTTATTCATATGAAACGAATGTTGAAATCTTAATAGTAGACTCGCTTAACCACCAGTGCACAGAGATGGGCATTTATCGGTGATATAGTTTTGATTTGTTAATTACCGATATCGCTTTTGTAGTACATTTTGTTATCGCCGATGAATTATCGAGATAAACGATTCTTCATGCACACAGTGTTCAAAGTTAGTGAGGTGGTGCTGTGGGAAAATACGCAGTGTTCATAAAGTCTTGTTGCGATTTAAAAAAATGTCCCTTTGTTTTGTTGCTACGGCAGAGTCCGTGAACTGCTTTCTTTTCTTAAAAATCTAGAAAAATATTTTTGCAATTTGACTCCAAAAAAGCTTCGTCAAACACATCGAAAATCTAATGCAACATATATCGGAAGAATTTATCGATTACCGATATCACTTCAAGAAATTGAAATTTACCGATTATAATCGGTATCGCCCAGGGATTTTTTGAAATTATCGGTTATCGTTATTGCTTAAGTACAGAAAATTTTAGCCTATCGTGCCCATCACTGCCAGTGCAAATGAAAAATTAGTCAAGTATTTTGAACAATAGGTTATCAGTACGGAACATCAGAATAGCTTTGAAAAAGCTGTTTTCGCCAGGGAGTCGAACCGTTTAATTTGTACGGTTCAGAATCGGTTTGGGTTCAACAGCGGTTTCAAATTTCGGTTCAGTTCTGGTTAAGGTTCAGATAAATTGAAACGCTCTGGTTTGGGTTCGCTCCAGCAAAAAATATTTCAAACCGGTTTATAAAGTTCCGGTTCAAGTTCGCAGTTAAAAATGGTATAATTCTAGTAACATATTTTAAAAAATGAAACGTGCAAAGCAATTTTTCTTCGCATTGACAGGCCACTATAATGCATAAAATACTAGTAGTAAAGCCAGTTTCGAGATAATTAAATTGCTACTATGCTCCGACGCCGGCGGCCTAATCTTTGATAAAGAAACATATCTTCACATTGACGGGCCAATGCACAGCTTGTAGTACTGTGCAAGTACTGTATTTCTTTAAATATAAGCCACCTTCAAAGTGGCAGTCGGTTACGCCGATCAAAGTGACGCGTGTGACCTCACGGAGCGAGCCGCTTTTTTAATCGGTTCGATTAAGGTTCGCAAGTACTAAAATTATTCGGTTCAGTTGCGGTTCGCTCTTTGAAATTTTGAAAAATACGGTTCAGGTTCGACTAAATTAGCGTAAACCCGGTTGATAAAACTTCGGTTCGACTCCCTGGTTTTCGCATTTGGAAAAACCTCTATCATAAATACTCTCGATAGCTTTGAAAAAAGCTGTTGTATACCAGAAATTTTTTGTGACGCGCTCGTCAAATATTAATAATGTGTGCTGTGCAAGCTTCCAAAGATCTCAAATTATCCAGCGCAATTTTTTTTCTTTTAACTAAAAAAATCGACATTAAGGCTCAAAATTTGAAACTAACCTACTTTGTGCAGAAAAAACTGCTCGGGTAGCGTTACTTTATGCTGAAAATACTCGTTATCGAAAATGCTAGGCTTATTCGTTATTGAAAAAGCTGCTCGTGTAAAAGTCTACTGTTACTTTCTTTTACACCACTGCGTATTAGCCTACCTGCGTTAAGCATTTTTTGCTAAATACGCTAAGAAAAGTAGTGGCGAAATATCAGGGTAGGCTATAAGTTTGCTTTTCTTTGGCGCAGTAGCAGAGCATTGCTAGTTGTTGGCACTCGTCGTCGTCGTTTGGCGGGGCATCTCTTCCAAGACAGATGGAAGGACCAAGGCCGAGGGTTTATCCTTTTACCACCCTGGCCACCAAACTGCTTGGGTCAGATGCTGACTGTAAGGGACTTCAGCCAGCATCTTGTTTCGTCATCCAAAACCATTAGACCAAACATACCTCGAGGTGCTCGATGTATGGGACACTGTGAGATGATGTGATCTGCGGTTTGTTCACTGGCACCACACTCACAATTCGCTAGAGGAACGAGACCCCATTTGTACATGGACGAACAAAAACGTCCAACACCAGAACGCAGACGGTTGAGCTTGACCCAGGCTGCCCTGGGCAGACCCATACCCAAGGGTCTGGAGCTAGCCTTGGGAATGAAAGCGTGGAGTGACAATGCGTTGGCAGAGTACTCCATGTCCCATTTCGTGTTCGTCCACTCGGCTGCACGGACGTCCATCTCAGAAAGACTGTCTAGTAATTTCCGAGCAGCAGGTACAAATGAGCGTCTAGATTTCAATCTCTCCCTACATACGTCCTGTGACTCATGAAACTGGCCATGTAAAATGTGGTCAGGGTCCAGGGAGCTGCGGTTGGCTAGGGAGAGTGTCGCTCCTTGGCGGCGAAGCTCAGCTGGCTGGATGCCTGAAAGAACCGGAAGGTAGACCGATGGAGTGGGACGCAGGCACCCAGTGACAATGCGCAAGGCGTCATTTATTACACTGTCGATAAGCCGTATGTGCACGCTGCGGCACCAGACTGGTGCGCAGTACTCGGCAGTCGAGTAGACCAGAGACAGGGCAGCTGTGCGTAATGTCTTAGCGCTAGCACCCCAACCTGTTCCGGCAAGTCGCCTCAACAGTGAGACGCGAGCACTTAACTTCTTGCGCAATGCTTCCAGGTGAGGACGATATGTGAGCGATCTGTCCAGTTTGACCCCAAGATAAGTGGGAACTGGACAGAAAGGTAAGGTCTTACCAATGTTACAGACCTTAAGCTCACGCTTAGCCTCTCGATTGTGGAGGTGAAAGGCCGCCGTCACCGTTTTAGTGTGGCTAAGCTTCAATCGCCGGGTCTGGAGATATTCCGAGAGTGTAGTCATGTCCTGGCTTAGAGTCCTTTCCAACTCCTTCCATTCTCCAGATGTATGAAGTATCGCCAGGTCGTCGGCATAGGCGAACTTCTTGGAGGTTATGGAGGGATATCATATGTATAGATGTTGAAAAGGAGGGGGGCCAGGACCGATCCCTGGGGGACGCCATTTCTCAGGCGTCGTAACCTGCTAGGCTTGCTGTCGCCAGTTGTAAGGATGAAGCTTCTGTTGCGGATCAGCTCCATAATCATACGAACCATGTGCTTGTCCGGCAGAAGCCGCAACAGCTTGCAGGTGAGGCCACGGTGCCAGACAGTGTCATAGGCAGCTGTCAGGTCGATAAAGACGGCACCGGCCTTCTTTTTCGCTTCGAATGCATTCTCAATGCTTTGCGTGAGCAAAGTGACTTGATCCACGGTGGATCTTCCTCGTCGAAAACCCGCCTGTTCCCGTGGGAGCAGAGGGTCAATAAGAGGTTCGACGCGGGCGTAGATAAGTTGCTCGAGAATCTTGTAGGGAACACAGAGCAAGGAGATCGGACGATAGCTCTTTGGGTCCTCTACAGGTTTCGAAGGCTTTGGGACCGCTACTATTAGCGCTCTTCTCCAGATCTTAGGAATTTTGAGGTGGTGCAGGCAGGAAGATAGGAAGCCACGTAGCCAAGATTTTAAGCTGGCTCCAGCATGGATTATTAGCTCCGGACAAATGGAATCAGGTCCAGGAGCTTTGCCTGGTTTTAAATGTTGGAGGGCAGCAGCGAACTCCCGATGGGAAAAATTCCCAGAGACATTCGCAGGATGTAATGGATCAGCCCTCCAAAGGTCAGACACTTCCTGCAAAACGAGCCCAGATGAGCGTCGATTCACACCTTCGTATTTCCCGTTTTTAACCAGCTGAGAAGCAATAGCATCAGCTGAAACGGGACATTGACGAGGGGATTGTCGTGACCTACCAGTCAAGTTGTTTATAGTATTCCATGCCAGCCGGCTGGAGTGCGAAAAGTCAATGTTGCGGACCGTCTCTGACCAGCGATTTCTCCGCTTCCCGTCGAGCCTTGTGAGTAGGGCTGTGGCAGCCCTATCCGAATCAGGGCCCCCAGGTGACTGCAGGAAATGCTGATAGAGGTCTTCACACTCCGCATCCCAGCAAGGTATGTGGTTTGATCGTCGACCACGAGGGATGCATTTCTTCGCCGCAGTGCTTATTACCTTGCAAAAGCACTGGTAAACCTGATCGATGTTTTGAGATTCAGGTGGCGGTATACTCTTGGCCAGTTTGTTGGTTAGGTTAGAATAGTGGTCCCAGTTGGCCTTGCGGAAGTTCCATCGCTTTACAGGCTTGCTCGGTTTTGGATGAGCAAGTTTGGGTGGACTTATAAGCGAGGGTCGGTGCTGTGACCTTGGGAACTTTCCTAAGATACGTCTGTCAGGTAAGCGACTGTCCAAATCGACACTGGCAAATGCAAGATCTGGGTTGGTGTCTGTTTTCCAGCGGCCAGAGTGGAAACTGGCGGCCTCCTTGGGGCTATATAGCAGGGTGAAGTTGTTGGCACTGGCCCAGCCAGCCAGGCATTCACCATCTGGATTGTTATTAATATAGCCCCAGTCAACATGGTGGCAGTTGAAGTCGCCAGCATAGAGGCAGGGATGGGGGAATGCTGGAAGATCAGATGCTTGCATCCGTGTTGGAGGGGGTTTGTAGACGTTGACTATTTTATAGTTATCAACATCCACGCACACCCACTCGATCTCCGATGTTGGTGGGGACTGGTCGATTAGGATCCACTTCAGACGCTCATGGACAAACGTAGCAAGACCATGCTTCCTGCTCAAGGAAAACCCAGCTAGATGGTAGCTCGGAAGATCTAACCTTTCTACCGAGGTGCAATGGGTTTCCTGTAAGAGGATGACGAGTGCCTCACACTGTAACGCAAGATGATGCAACACGCTCATCTTGCTTGCAGTGAGGCCTTCGATGTTCAGTTGGAGAATGCTGGGCCTTTGGAACTTGTTGACGGTGCGCCGAAGATGCGCATCGCCCCGTCCTGAAAAGGACGTTTGCCGCTGCCCAGCTTGAACATCGTTAGGTGTCTCGCCGTTAAGGCAGATTCGGTTTCTGTCAGCCAGATTAAATAGCGTAGACAGAGTAACGCTCCGGGCTACGGGAAAGCATCTGCCATCCGGAGCACTAAGTTTTTAAAAACAAATTCGTGCATTTCATGTTATGATTTCAAAGCAAATAAAAAAAATAATGCTGCTGCAAGCTACAAGACTGGATTCAGACTTTCAGAGTTGCCGGATTGCTGCATTCTTATGCTGCTGCTGCTATTGTATCTTATGCACTGCGACGTTTCTGTGAGACAATTGATCGATTAGTATTGAAGCGTAACCATTATAATAAAGAAACAAAAATGAGAAAGAGTCGGACAACTCTTATAGAGAAAACTCTGGTGGCAGATTTGAGTCGGTGTTTCTTTCAAGTCAAGGTGCCCCGTTCTCAACAGGACTTGTTTCGCATTGTCTGGTTTAATAATAACGACATTGTAAAAGGCGAGACAAAAGTCTACCGTTTCACCAGGCATGTTTGGGGGATAAACTCCAGCCCTTACATAGCTCTTCTTGCTATTCAGAGCTTGGTTAACGAAAACTCCACTTGCGCTAATAAAGTTACACTGGACGCTCTGATAAACCACCGCTATATGGATGATATGTTGTTTTCTAGTGATATCTTCGCTGAGCTTCAGCTCATTGCTGGGGAGGCCATTAATTTGTTCGAAAGCCGAGGTTTTAAGCTGCGCAAATGGGTTGTTAATTCCCTCGCTAAAGACATCTTGATGACTGTTCCTTATTGTGATCTTGCTCCCAACGTTGGAGAGATTGATTTGGCTTCGCAACCCTTGCCTAACTCTAAGGCTTTGGGTTTGACTTGGGATACTGAAAACGATAAGTTGCTTATTCGCTGTCGTAGTTTTACCGAGGCATCTACGAAGCGTGAAATGATAAGTCAGCTTGCGAGTCAGTTTGATCCCTTAGGAATGGCTGGGCCTTTTCTGTTGGGAGGTAGACTGATACTTTAAAAAGTGGCTGCTTCTGGCGTTGCCTGGGATGATATTCTACCAGATGACGTTCAAAATACTAGGAGAAAATGGTTGGCGACTTTACGTGTTTTGGATAAATTTTCGATTTCTCGTCATTGTTTTGCTAAAAGCGTTGATGCTGAGTCTGAAGGCACTGCCGAATTTCAACTTCACGGGTTCTGTGATGCGTCTAATTTAGCCTTTTCAAGTGTGATATATTGGCGTCGTGTTGTCGATGGTAAGTCACATGTGAGTTTTGTTTTGGGAAAATCTAAATTAGTTCTTGCTCATCAGGCAAATTGGATAATTTCACGTAAGGAACTCGAGGCAGCAAAGTTATGTTGTGAGTTAATTGTTCAGGCTTCTGGTGCATTGCGTCATCTCAATTGGAGCGTTCAGTTTTGGACCGACTCTCAGGTAGTTCTTAAATGGATTACAAATCCTGATTTACATCTTGCTCGGTTTGTTAAGAGACGCGTTGATAAGATATTACGAGTTGCTTCTTCAGATTCCTGGAATTATGTGCATACTTCGGTTAATCCCGCTGATATTGGCACGCGCGGTAATGTTACGAAAAACTTAGATTCTATTGACGTGTGGTTTGGTGGGCCCGCTTTCTTGTGGCAAAAAAAGTTAAAGTTTATCCTCCTGAGTTTCCTTCAGTTTCTATTGCTATTTGTCGTGTGAAGAAGTCATCTAGTGGTGATCATATCGATGCCCTAGATAGGCTGATTGAGACTTCGCCTGACCTTTACACTTTAAAGAAACGCTTTGGCTATCTCCTCGCGTTTATGGAGTTTTTTGTCGCTCGAAGTAAGAGACTTTCATTTTGTAAACCTGATATGAATGCTACTTTTTTGGATCGTGGTTTTGTTAAGGCAATTGCCTATGTTCAAAAGCGACATTTCGGGGATGTTATCGAACCTTTGCGCGAAGGTTCACCTGATGACTTTGAGGCCGTTTTGAAACGTATTGGTGCGGGATCGAATGGAAACACACGTCGTGTTCACGAGTTAAAAACATTGCGAAACCTGCGCCCATGCGTTGGCTCAGACTTGTTGCTACGTATCGATGGTCGGTTGGAGAACGCTGACCTACCTACTGACACTAAGCACCCGATAATGCTTCCTGGGAGACATGCGTTAACACGTTTGATTGTGCTTTTAGAACATTCCTCTGCTGGACATGCTGGGCCCTCGTACACACTAATGAAGACTCGTCAACGTTTTTGGATTATCCATGGTGTTTCGAGCGTGAAACATTTCATCTCTGAATGCGGTAAATGTGCTTTACGCAAAGCAAAACCTATCAGGCAACTTATGGCAGATCTTCCCGCGAGCCGACTTACACTGTGCAATAAACCGTTTAAATTTTGTGGTGTCAATTATCTTGGCCCATATTCTTTTCGACAACATCGCAGTGTTTGTAAAGCTTGGGGTCTATTGTTCACTTGTTTGTGCACGCGCTGCATTCATGTTGAGATTGTTACCAGCCTTGACCTTAATAGTTTTCTACTCGCCTTTTCTCGTTTTGCTAACTTACGTGGCGCTATGGACAACGTTCTTTTCTGATAATGGATCTACCTTTTGCGCTGCTTCAGAAAAATTACCAGACTTGCTCTCATCAACGGAGTTTCATAACGCCTTGGGTAAATCGAATATTAATTGGGTTAAGATACCACCTTATTCGCCTAGTCAAGGTGGCAGCTGGGAGAGTATGGTAAAACATTTTAAAAATGCGTTAGCTAAAGTTCTTTCTGACACACGTCGTTTGCCGTCATTAATCGGGTTACAAACGTTTACCTCTGACGCAATACGCATAGTTAATGACCGCCCTCTTACTGCTTTAAGCGATGTGCCTAATGATATTTCACCTTTAAACCCGGCGTCTTTTTTGGGTCAGCAGTTGGCACCTAATACCCCAGTGGGTTCTTTTCACGATAAAGGGGATCTCCACAAAGATTTTTGGTTTAATGCTAACTTAAGTCACCGATTTTGGCTCACTTGGATGACTGGATATTTACCTACTCTGCAGGGCCGTAATAAGTGGAGGGTTACACAGAAAAATCTTACCCCGGGCCAGCTTGTTCTTTTAGATGATGCTGACGATGTTTTCCACAAGGGAGCTTATCGCTTGGGACGTATTCACTATGTTCATCCCCAAGTTCGTAAGGGTAAAGAGCTTGTACGCCGCGCTACTGTGGCTGTTTTATCCAAGAACTCGACTGCTGGTTCCTGCGATATAGAATATGTGCTGCGGGATCTGTCCAAGATCGCACCCGTGTGACCTCTAAATTACTTAGGCTAGACACTTTGAATTTTGTTTATTCTGAATTTTATTTTATGAGCGTTGCTTTGTGATTATTATTATGTGTAGGCCTATCATGTTTATTGGTGTCAAGTTATTTGTCGTCCTCCTTCTTAACTAGTGCGTAAATATACCAACATTTTATCCATGAAGAAAGAATCCATGCCGTCCTTTCCGCTGGCGCTAGTTTGTTATTTGTTACCTTTCACCGTTATGCATATATATATCTTACTTCACTTGTTTAAATTATTTTTTGGTTTCGGTGCTTTTCTTTGTGTTTATTTTGAAACTTCGCCAATGGACTCACTTTCAGGGGCCGCAATGTTACAGTACCGACGTGGAAACGAACTCGGGTTTTAGTCTTTCGCTTTGTTTATCTCATGTTTTTCTTTCAGCGCATTTAATTAGCTCGAGCGCTGCACTGTTAACACAGTTTCGACTGAGCTGTTAGCGCGCCGCGAGCAGTTCACTGCTCGCAGATCACTGTTCTAGAAAATTCTTTATTCGTTGATCACGTGGTCACGTGTGGACTTCCCGTTTTACTGTGTGATCAGTCACCTTTTTTTTAGTTTTGTTGAGTTCAGTTGGCGGAAGGACGTCTTTTTTATGTTCAAAGTTATCTCCCTGCACGGCACAGTTTTTAGTTATTTTATTTTATACCCGAGTAACTTTCAGTTGTTTTTTGCCTTTGAAAGACCTAAATCCCTCAGTATTTTACCTGAACCTACCTACCTTTCCCTACCTGTTTTCCCTTTGGTTTTTCATCGCCGTGAGAGTTTTTAGTTCGATCAATTAATACAAAGTCGTTCTATTTGTTCTTCTCTGGTGATTCTCAGAGGTTCAAGTTCAGGCAGCAAGTGGATTGATCTGCAGAAGGTGAAAGCCCAGGCGCTCCTCTTGGGCCCCGTGTTATAGGCAGGGTCAGTCTATAACAGGTAGGATCTTTAAATTTACGGAGCAGATGCATCTCAATGAGAGTACAAAAGGACCAACCGTGATTGTTTTTGTGTGACGTCACTTGGGGTCAAAGGTCAAATAAGAAAATATGTTGTTTGGCTTATAACTATCGATAAAACATAGATGGGAACTTGAAATTTACAGGATTGGTATGTCTTAGTATGTTCTTGCACTGTACCAACTATAAACGCTCTATGTCTTGTGACTCTGGGTCAAAGATCAAAAAACTGATAAAGTTTGCCAATATTGTGCAGTCTAACGCTTTTGAACCGCCGATGCTAGAAACTTGAAATTTTCAGGGATAATGGACCTCGACGTAAGCTTTTGTCTAACAAGTTTTGAGGGGTGGCGGTCAAGTGGTTTGGGGTCAAAGGTCAAAAATAGGAAAATATTCACAAGCTCATAACTTTTGAATGGCAACAGCTAGAACACTCAAATTATCGGAGAATATTAACCTCAATGTGGGTAACAAAAAGATTAATATAATGAAGGATTACCCCAGAGCACCTGACTTGGAGTCCAAGGTAAAAAACGTGAAAATTCAGGAAACCTTATAAAATTCAGAAAATTTTCTTATCCGTTAGAGGGCAGTAGGGAAACATGTTTTTCTGTTCTTTTAGCTTCAAACTTTTTCATTCGTGAGTGAGCGGTATGAGTTTGTGTTTAAACTGAAATTCTAAGCAGCAATAAGGGGCACATGGAGTTGGCCAAGTGGTTGGTGCATTGGACTCTTAACCTAGCTTCGCGGATTCGATGCTCACCTAGGACAATTTATATGATACATCGCATGACGCCAGGTAAAGCTATTGTGACGCAAAAATCAGGATTTTGCATTACAAAATTGTATGTGCTCGCTCGTGCACATGTTTTGCATTGTTCGCGTGTGCTCGTTATACCGCTTAGATCGCTTTCTCGTAAAAGGAGGATAAACATGTCACTTGTTGGTCCATTCCTTTTCCCGTCACGTGCTGGTCATTTTCTTCCAAAAATTGAGTTTAGAGATGTGCTTAACCATTAATTTTGAGTAATGGTTCCAAGTGATTACTTTGGAAAAGTTATTCGATACTTTTTATTCGTTACTTGTATTCGTTTAGGTAATGACTAGGGAGAGTTTTTATGACCTATAAAATCGAAAAATATGACTTTAATTTTCGAAACATATGACTTTATTTTTGAAACAGCAAATTTATGCCGTTTTCCGAGATTAACATCTCATATGTAAGTCTAAACATGCACTTTGAACAAGAACATACTCAATAGAACGAAAAATGCACTTGAAAATCAGCAAAAAAATTCAAATGTGCATCTTACAACAAGTAAGATATTCTACTGTTGAACACAATTTTATGATAGAATGCGACGTGTGCATGGTTAAAATTTCGGTTTTTATGAATCATGGACTTTAACATCGAAAATGACCATTTTACTACAGATGCTGATGTAGGCTAGCTGGTATGTTTACAAACTGGTATGCAATGCTGGAGAAATATCTGGTCTACTCGTCTCCAGAATGGTTTTTGCACAACCCTTTTTTAAACTGATAATAAAAAAGTCGCTTCAAATCAGGGAGTCGAACCGAACCCGAACCTGAACCGCGAACCGGTAAAAACCGCTTTTTTTCAGTGAACCCGAACCGAACCTGAACCGTTTAAATTTGAGATCATTGAACCTGAACCGAACCTTTAATATTTCAAATCTGTGAACCTGAACCGAACCCGAACCTTTAAAATTTTATGCAAGTGAACCCGAACCGAACCCGAACCTATAATATTTTGTGGACATAAACCTGAACAGAAATCGTTCAGTAACAATGTTTGAATCTGAGCTGATTCTTAAAAAATATTATTAAAAATCTCTAGACATGTGCTGCGATGCGTAACATTCTTCTTGCTTACTTGAGTTTTTTCTCGTTCTTCCGGTAACTTTGCGATAACCTCAACTAAATCTAGTCAGGTTTTTTATTTGTTGACGTTTCGTTGGTACTGACGACCAACATCATCAGAACGATAAAGCACTGACCTATTCCAACCTTTGCCACATTCTTTCTGCTTTTCAAAATTTAATGAATTTTCACAATTTTATTTAACCTTAATTGATTCGGGCATGCAATTTACATTTCGTTATTTTAATGATATAAGACCCTAAATTAGTTTTTGGCCAAATAAAAGATTTTGAAATGAACCCGAACCTGAACCGCGAACCGGTAAAAACCGCTTTTTTTCGGTGAACCCGAACCGAACCTAAATCTTCAAAATTTGGATTTAGTGAACCTGAACCGAACCTGAACCTTAAAAATTTGGTTTCGATGAACCCGAACCGAACCCGAACCTCTAAATTTTGGTGCAACTGAACCCGAACCGAACCTGAACCCAAATTTTTGAAAAGTCTTGAACCTGAACCGTTAAAAACAAAATTTCTTGAACCTGAACCGGAACCGGAGCGATATTTTAAACGGTTCGACTCCCTGCTTCAAATGCTTCGTGAAAGTCGGCATGAAAACTTGAAAATTTTCATTGCCTCTCTTAGCATAAAATTATCAAGTTTAAAGTCTGCAGGAACTTTATCTGCGGTGGTACTGGGGTTTAGCAATATGTATTTCATAACAAAAATCAATGGCCATATTTTATGACCTAAAAAATAAAATATGACTTTTTATGACTTTATAACTCCTTAAATAGACCTCGTATCAACGTAGTTTTTTCGCGATTATCGGTTTCATAAGTTTTTGCGCTACTAAAAAAATAACTTAAATGACTTTTATCCCTCCTAGTAATGATGAATGAAAATCTATTCGAATCTAAAGAGAGCAGCAGAATCAAAACAATTAAATGTCACGCAACGACGAATGAAATGAAATGTTGTGTGGTTTTATGGCGCTGTATAACTACTAAGGTCCTTTAGCGCCAGGACTAAATTTTGTCAAAAATTCACTGACGTATTTTTATTCTCTGTTTATTTCATCCTCCGCGCTACACTTAATTGCTGAGCGTTTAGCAAGTGTAACAGCAGATACCAGTTTTAAAGTCTTTGGTTTGACCCGACTGATAATAGAACCCAGCCTACCAGCTTCCGAGGCGTGACTGTCTTTGCATTGCGGCGAAGAGTTTGCTGAATTAATTGCTAGCATAGTTCGCTCTTAGTTCTACAGATCATCAGGCTTGTGGTTTTACGAAATTCGTTGTAATTAGCACTTGTTTGCTTTATTTCATTCACGCCTTATGTAATTGGGTAACTGGACAAATTCAAAACTGTTTTTCTATAACTTAATGAGTGTCAAAGTTTTCGTTGAAGTAGTCATAGCACTTTTATTTAATGCGAGCGATCTCAGTTAATCAGTCGCTTTACTTTTTAAGTTGCTAGAAAGTTGCCATTAATAAGTATAGTTTTAACTTCTAAGTTTCAACTTATCAACAAGTCGTCCCTTATTGAATTCATTTGATTTATCTGCAATACCTTGAGCGAAGTCTTATGCGAAATATTGCACCCTTTAATTTTTGCGCAGATTGTTAAGCACCGTAATCGCTGCTTTAAAAGTGAGTTTTATGCCGCGATTTCTTGCCTTTGCAATCGAACACAAGCTCGATGATTTAATTTCTTTTTGTGTGAGTGCAGTCGTCCTTGCACTTGCACAAATCCTTCAAGAATCATCGCGTTTTTTGTTTGAATTTGCTGCAAGATTTGCCAGCTTGCTTGAGATGTGAGGCAAGCAAGATCTTTTTGCTGCAGACTTGTGTACCATTGTTCCGGCCGGTTAGCTCAGTTGCTAAGCGCACGCTATCGATGCGGGAGGTCTGGGGTTCGATTCCCGGGCCGGTCAAATCGGCACAGCGTCGCCAACGGCTCGCCACCGTTGCGACGTTTTTTCGGAGCTATGTAGCCCAGGCGCTGAACCGCGGAGATAGGCCCCGCCACTCGTTACGCCTCGTTTACATTTGGCGTAAGTTTTAGCAAACGCTGAGCGTGCCAAGATGGATTTCGTTAAAATTAGCGTAAAAATGATTCTACGCTGAACGCAGGTTTGCTTGCAAAGTTGGCAAGAATTGCCTTTATACAGCTCAGATGGCCGAAAAAGCGTCCGGCTCGGGAGCTGTAGTAGCCTGTAGACTTCGGTTTGATTCCGAGTCGGGTCAAACCAACGACTTTAAATTTAGTATTCACAGCTTCCCTGCTTCACGCTCAGCAGTAAAGGGACAGTGTGAAGAACAAGCCGGCAAGTATACTTGTTGTGCCGTTGGAAACAGTACTTAGCGGTATTCCCCCATCTTGGTGTGATAGACAGATGGCTGGCAACTCCTAAGCGAGCTCGTACAGCGCATTGATCGCTTTCTTGTGATAGGAAGATAAATATGCAACGAAATATAAATTTATGGATTTGCAACTGTGGGCTTTCATTTTTCCAAATCAATTAACGGCGTTTAATATTCTTGTAGCAATCGCTTATGAAAAAAAAAAATTAATCTATGTTTTTCATTTGCTTAATAGAGAGCGAATAATTAATCACAAAGTGTTGTTAACTAACCAGTCATCAGATGACAAAACAGAAACAGCTTCTGCCCGAGTAGAGTCATCGACGGTATTTCGTTTTTCTTGCCCGCATAGCGGTAGATTCACAATTCGACAATTATTATATTATCGTTTAGTTTAGACTCGAAGTTCATACAAAACTAAAAGAAAAACATAACACACACAGTATAAACGTAAACAAAAATAAACAAATATAAGCCGAAGCCGCCCAACCAACACATTACACCAGTGATGGAGTACTCGAGTACCATTTTTTGAGTACTCGTACTCGGAACCCCAGGTAATCGGTTAGTACTCGTACTCGAAGGTCAATCAATGTACTCGGTACTCGGTCAAAAAAAGCGCCGAGTACACGAGTACATTTGGCTTTCGCTTTCGAAAGTGAAAACACGACATCTGCGGACATAAAGACCTTTTTTTTTTCTTGTTTGGTCTTCACCGATTTTCAGTGGAAAAAAGTACTCGTACTCGAGTACATTTTTCAATATCAGTACTCGTACTCAAAGTTTTTTGTGGTACTCGTACTCAAAGTTTTTTGCGGTACTCGTACTCGGAAGTCGACTCCATCACTGCATTACACTGGCAAAAATCATAGAGATGCAATTGAAAATATTTCAATGTTAACTCAGACGCAATAACGCCTAGCGGTCCATAGATACAGTAATTACCAAAATACAGAGGAAAAGAAAATAACTTAAGAAAACGAAGAAACAAAAATAAATAGTTACAGACAGTACTAAGTCATAACAGGTGTTATCCAAAATCGGCTTTGACAAAAACGAGTAAAGCAAAGCTAGAAAAGCATGTTCTCGCAGTGTTTCCAATAGGGAGAGGTAAAAAAGCAACTTGACAAAACTAAACTTTGCATAAGCAAGGCGAGAAATGAAGGCAAATAACTGCTTACGAATCAAGGTATCAAATGTGACTATATCGAAAGTGACTTGATATTCACTAGCACTGGCATAACGTGGAAGATCAAACAGCATACGAAATTTATCATTAAATGCAACACGCATGCGTTTAGAAGAACTATGCAGATCCTGCGACCACAAATGACTGGCAAATAGTGTGGCACAGTACGCATTGAAAATCGTTTTTTCTTTTGACGGATGTAGAGCACATTTTAAACTTAGCTTTAACTTTGTTGGCAATACAGTACGTCGATTTCACTTGCCTGAAAATGTTATTTCGATTGAGAGTCGGGTCATATCTTACGACTCAATAATGGTATTCAAAACTTCCTTGCTTGAAGTTCAACACTAAACCAACTGTGTGGTGAACGAGCCGAGTTAGAAAAAGCAATTTACAGACTCTTCCCCCTTTAAGTGGCAGACAGATGCTGGAGTTATGCAATCTATTCGCTGTCAGACTATACTGTGTATTAGAAGCTTCCGAAAAAAGAAACATGAAAATGCAAGAGACCAAGCTCAAGAAACAAAAAATGTCGTTTAAATTTTGAAGCATTCACGAAAATGTGGATGATTTATAGTACTTGGGGTGTCACAATTAGATTGTACGAGTAGATTTTGTAGTCACATTTTGTTGTCTCTCATTGTACTTAGAAAATAAACAGCACAACACAATACTCTAGTCTCTTTCGATGACGTAATATATGTCGATGGCGAAACAATATCCTCTGGGTTAGTAGTGCCGGTATTTGTTTCTAAAATTCCACCATCAAGTATACCGGTATTGTTCTAGTAGCAGCTCGAGATTTTTGGGAATGCTAATATAGTGAAAAAACCATGAAGCACAAATCAGTTTAACAAGATTCTAACCAACACCTGTAGACTAGAAACAAAACTAGTCAAATCAATATGTACAGGTACATAGGCCTGGTTCTTACGTATACCCAAATAAATCTTGGGAGTCTGACTCTCTTGATCGAAGTAGCCTGTGCACTACCCAGTACCGGTATAGTTAATGGTTAGTCTTATGTAGGAAGTCAACAAAAAAGTTTTATTTAAGTCAAAAAAGAATGAAGGGTATATCCAGGAGTACCGTAAGACATGTAAGAGGGCTTTTTTACTGATACGGTAACTCTTGCTAAAGATCTAGGTCTGGCAAAAAAGGCAAAAAGCTAAGGTAACAGGGTAAGGCTAACCTCAAAAAACTCTCTTGCAGGCTGAACTGCTGAAGTAAAACGCTAAACAATAAGTTTATGAGTAACGTTTAGTATCAGCCCCCAGGTTCGGTTAGGGTTACTTGGTTAGGATTAGGTTTGGTTAGGGTTAAATTTAGTTAGGGTTCGGTTCAGTTACAACCCTAACCCTAACCGAACCTAATCCTAACCAAACCTCACCGATCCTGGGAGCTGATACAAGACGTTACCCTAAGTTTATTTTAATAGCCAAGCAAAAAAGCTGTGGTAAGGCTTACCTCATGTAACTTTCCGGCTAGGCTGAAGTAAAACGCTAAGCAATAAGTTTATTTCACTAGCCTATAGGCTCGTGACAAATTTATACCCTACACAAAGCTTTTTCCAACAAGCCTATGCCTGCTTCGCTAGTCTTAGCAAGAGGACCTACTGGTACTTGACAGCAAAATAGTTTTCTACGCTGAACTCGTCATAGCGTCCGCGTAAAAATCTAATAAAAAAGCAAATTTTTTAAGCTGAAAATCTACGTTGAGATGCTGATTTGTATCTACGCTGAAATTCCTTAAATAAACAAAAAAATCTACGCTGCGCAGACGATTTTACGCCAAATGTAAACGAGCCTTTACTCGCTTCGGCGTAACACGGCGAGTATAATGAAGATTTAATATTTTGCGTAGCATTATCACTGTACACGTGAAGAAATTTAAGGATAATAGTTTTATTGAGATTTCGATCACTGTATTACAGAAATGTAAGAAGTTGTTACAATATTAAGTTTATGGAGCACAGGTTACAGGAATGTAAACTTACTTCATGTGTGCTAATGCCCACCCATATTTTGCTACGATTATATTATTTTTTTTTAAGTTGTAAAAGCGAAGTCACTCTACTATTCCCTTAGATATTTGGGTCCCTAGAAGGCTTAATCGGGAAGCCATAAGCGGGTGCTTGCAGCTGCCATCTAGTCGTATTTATTTCAATTACTGCTGTTGTTTGCTTTTTGTTTTTTCAGTGGATACTTTACTGATGAATAAACAGTGTTAAGTCATACTGGTTGAGCTGCCTTTTCATTTGCGTTTTTATCCTATTTTCAAGAAAGTGGTGGTGGCGCTATAACTAGCTCGCATAAGATTTGCCGGCCATCTAAGGCTGCGTTTCTCAAAGTGGGCGATATCGCTTCCTCGGGGGCGAAAGAGATGCACCAGAGGGCGAAAAACTAGAGGGGGGCGATAGCACATTCTCTAAACATTAAACCTTTGCGCCCACATACGGTATCACATACTGAGTAAATTACTGTGCTGGGATCGGTATACCTTATGAATCTTCAATCTTCAATGTTTGACTACGCTTCAGTGAGCGTTGAGTTTGTCATTTTCATCATTGTATTGTTAGAAGCCTTGCATATCACTTCTGGTTTTTATTAACCGCAGTTGCGTCATAAAGTAGACTAACAAAGTCACGATTTTTTTAGCATAGCAGTGTGTCTTCTTTCGTCATCCCGCTATGGCATCACAAATCATAATACTACTGCAGGTTACTACAATAACATGTTTTGAGCTTCAATCCTTGGCAATGGAGATTAATTTCAGTCTGAGCACACTTAATTTTATTTTTCCTGTTTTTATCCACTTTAGCAGCTCGGATGGCCGAGTGGTAGGCCTAATCTTGAGCGTCCGCCTAGGAAGCTGCAAGCTTGGGTTTAATTCAAAGTAGGGTCAAACCAATGACTTTAAAATAGGTCTTCATAGCTTCCCTGCTTGACGCTCAGCATTAAACGGATAGTGTGAAAAACAAGCCGGCAAGTTTACTTGTTGTGCCATTGGGAAAGGCACTTAGCGGGATTCTCCCATTCTGGTGTGATAGACAGATGGCTGGCAACTCCTAAGCGAGCTTGTGCAGCGCGCGCATTAATTGCTTTTTCGCGATAGGAGGATAAATATGCAACTAAGCGCAAAAAATACACTTTATTATTGGAATGCAAGTGCACAGGTCAGGTAGTATAACCATATGCCACTACACCACTGCACAGTTTAGTTTCTAGTCAAAACAGGAAGTTTTGTTGTTTACTTTAAATCTCGCATAAGCTTATTCTTTTTTCCGCTGCAACTTTTTTTACCTTTATAGCGTCTTCCCCCCTGAAACCCTCGTTTTACTTTCCCCGTAAGTACTGGTAGTAGCTCATCCATCCCCGTAAGTAGCTCACCCATCTCATAAAAGAAACACCATTTGCTGGTTTATTTATTTATTGATGATGAGCCTCCTTGATTCATTGTAATAAATCTGTTTGAACTTCGCGTTATTTTGTATTGCTTGTAAGAGGGGGCGATGAGTTTGAAATGTATTGCTTGTGAGAGTTTGAGAACCACTGATCAGGGGGAATCGCGTTAAATGCTTTTCCCAACAGCACTAAAGCACGCTTGCCGGCTTGCGACACGCTGTTTCTTGGCGTCAATATCTTCAAGCAGGAAAGCTGTGAGTACTGATTGTAAAGTCTGTGCATGGTTTCATCCGCCTGGGTATCGAATTCGAGTCTACCTCTCAGAGGCAGACGCTCTCCCTACCTGGCCATTTAATGGGCTCGCATATTGAAAATGAACATTGCTGCACACGTTCACGTTACAATCAAAAACATTAGCTGGAGCGAGATAATCTTGATTTGTTGCGTAGATTGGGGCAAGCCTCCTTTCCAATTAAAAAAGTTCGTTGTTCTCGTTACTTCTTAAGCTTGCTTAAATTGCTTTCTACACAATATGATTTTGTGTTGATAGCTGTACGCAGGAGTTCCTATGCGCGCGCCCACTCAGGCCTTCTCCGATATATATTAGAAGCATGCGTCGCTCAGATACTGCCAGGAAAATCGCACCTTAATGTGGAAAAACGTCTTCGCGCGCCGCCCCCCTCTCAGAAAGTTTTTCCGTGCACCCTTCGCTGTACAAGTTAACATTTGTGGCTCCAACGTTTTCTCAGTAGCCCACAAAAAAGCTTTCAAGGGATCTTGATTAAATTAATTGATATTTATTTGTTGTCATACACACAAGCACAGCAAAGAAAATACAATAACCAACAATGTGGATACATAAGCAAAATGACAGGCATCAAGCAGACGGTGACAAAATCGGTAGGATCTTCAAGTCAGCAGCTATGCAATGCCTCTACCACCGAGTCACGCCTTAACTTGTTGTCATTCGTGGAACACAGTGACATAAGACTTGTTACTTTTAAAACCAACAAAACTACTTGTCACGAAATGCAAAATTACGGAAAGGTCTCGGCCTGCATCATGTGATATTCCGATGAAAAGGCGGTAAGTCAACGGCCAGCCCATCAAAAACGCGACAACTAATGCGAAATCATTCTAAAGTTTAAGTTAGAAACGAATAGCAGTGACGTGCTTGAACTATAGTTTTATTAGTTTAAACTTTTGTTCGGCCGAAATAAAAAGCTTGGTAAGTTTTTTCTCATATTTCTATACTGTACCGCCATAACTAGTTCCGAACTCACATTAAGTTGGTGCATGTAAGCAAGCCTTGCGCCGCATAGGCACAGAGAAAAAAGTGAGTTAATAAAGAAACAAAGAAGAGAAAGCGAGTTTCATATCATTCTATACATGTCTTGGGTACTATTACATGTGAAAGAACGATTCACCTTCCCTGTAAGTTCCAGGACTGCGAAATATCATGCTTTAACAAAATGGTTATCATGTTTTTCTCTATTATCATGATAGTCTTTTGTATCTTTCTTAAACAACCCTCTTTTGTTCTTAACATCACTCTTCATCATTCTAGCTTCACACATTTTAAATAGGCTGTTCTGTGATTCATCATCTATCTGTGTGTATTGAGCACTACGTTTCCTGAATTAACATCAGTTTAGTAAATACAGTTACTTAGACATCGGGTCAGATTTATGCTCAAACAGTTCAGATTTCATTGCCATTCTGGTGATTGGCTTATCGTGCATGATTTATGGATCTCTTCTTTTTTTTTTAATATTTTACCTCAGTTGTCTCACGTGATGTTTTGGAGTTATCTGGTTATTATCAGTCTTGAATATTGTGAAAATATTATGCTTTGATTCAGCAACTAGTCTATGCCACTACTGAGCTTAGTTTTATGTTACCATGCTCCTCCATGTTGCATCATCACACATCTGCTTTATGCCATTACTTATAGGCCTATGTGATATCACTTACAATTCATACGTTGATACTTGCTTTATTTGTGGAATAGTAGGTAATACAAAATCAGTCAATGATGTTGCTTACAAATCTTTTATTGTTAAATCGATTTCGGTTAATAAACCATCATCATTACCCAGAGCCGTAGCAGCCGCCCCCCAAACCCCCCAATTGGGGGGGCCCACTGCCAAAAGGGGCCCCAAATTGTCTTGAAGAATCCAAAGTTGCATCAATTCAAAAACAAAATTTTGCTTTGCGAATCGCGTTGAATGGGATTTTTTGCGCTCAGATTCTGTATATTTCAATTTTAAAAATTTTCGCTATCGTTTCCTTTCAAATAGCGTCATAAACTGCGTAATGATGTCATAAACAATACACTGTGTGTAAGAGTGCGCGTAAGACTTGAAAAAGGAGGCCGGTGCAGAGTTGGATGCAATCATTTTTCAAAGCTTAAATTCAAATTCATTCCTCTTGAAAAAATTAAATTCAAATTCATTAACACCTTGCGAGCAGATTTAAAATTTTATCTATTTATTTTTTATTTATTCGCAATTTTATTCCCCTATCACGAAAAAGCGACGGGGCGCTATACGAGCTCGCTTAGGAGTTGCCGACCATCGGTCTACCACACTTAAATGGGGTAATCTCGTTTAGTGCCTTTCCCAACAGCACAACATGCAAACTTGCCGGCTTGTTTCGCTCTATCCATTATGCTAAACGTCAACCAAAAAAGCTGTGAATACCAATTTTCAAGTCATTGGTTTGACCGGACTCGGAATTGAACCCCGGAGTCCACCAATCTAGAAGCAGATGCTCTATCCACTCGGCCATTCGATCGGGAAATTAAATTCAATCCTACCCTATTTCTGTGTCAGCAACCATAATCTGACACCGAATACAAAAGTCCATTGAAAAAGGATTTGCTAGTTTGAAAACGTGTGCTTTTGAAATAGTGCAGGAATTGGACATTGGTCCGGTCTTCCTCAATCAAAAAGTAAAAAAAAAGAGAATGAAAATAGAAAAAGAGAATGTTTAGTTACGATGCAAATCTATATCGTACAGCTTCTGAGGAAGAGATTCAAAGCAAACTTTTCAAAACAACTGGTGGACCAGGCTATTATGTCGATACTAGAAAGTTTTAAGCTGACATGTGATGTCGCTTCTGTCATTGCATTGCTGTTTACACCCAGCAGCTTCGTGCATGAACAGCCATTGTCAGCAATATGATCTGACAGTACCGCACGCAGGTTCAGATTCTTTGCAACGGGTTCGATTCACGGCTGGAGTCTATTGCATTTGATATTTATATCAGATGGTTACTGATTAGAACGCACAAGCTCGTTTGGCAGTCTCCCTTCAATACCGTTGAACTTTTAGTTCAATAGTAATACCTGTAAGTGCTCGCTTGCCTTGCTCCTCGAGTTTACAAAATGCGTTGCTACTGTTACCAGTGCTGAACAAAGCTTCAGAAAACTGAAACTTATTAAAACGTTTATTACATCTAATATGGCAAACAGCAGACTATCTTTTTTCTTTCCATTTGTTGGCATTTTTATCCACCTACCACAGAAAGCGATGGGGCGCTACACGAGCTCCCTTAGGAGTTGCCGGCCATCTGTCTACCTACCGCACTTAGATGGGGGAATCTCGTTAAGTGTTTTTCCCAATGGCACAAGCAAACTTGACGGCTTTCTTAACACTATCCCTTTAATGCTGAATGTCTAGTAGGAGAGCTGTGAATACCAATTTTTAAGTCATTGGTTTGACTTGACTAGTGATCAAACCCTCAGTCTATTCACTCCTTCTGGATCAGAAGCACACGCTCTATCCACTCGGCCTTCCGATTGGTTCTTCGCTGGCCATGATGTTAATCGAAAGTTAATGCGCCCGATCTCCAGATTATGATGCTGTCAAAAGAGCATCTGTGTACGAAAAAGTGCGCTCTAGCTAGACCGGAGGTTTTCAACCTATTAGCCATGGCCCAACAGAGGGCCACAGCATGGTTTTCAGTGGGCCACAGAGCTTGACTAGAAAGCGACATCAGCATTCCCTAATCATGCCATCACATTGACTTTGTACCTTTTAGCAAAAGTTATTGGGCCACCATCGTATTTTATCATCTTAGTGGGCCATGAGCAAAAAAAGGTAGAAAAACCCTGAGTTAGACGATTTTAATGGAAAATGAATTGGGTGTAACAAACTTGTCTTCAAATTACACCTTTTATTTTTACACAGTGATAACGCGTTGTATGTTTTAATTTTGCCACAGTATTCGCATTGTGGTGAGAAACTGAGTTGTTATCCCTGGAAAAACCTAAAACAATTCATATCGAAAGCTAAGTATTGGGGCCCTTAAAAGTTTTTTTTTGGGGGGGCCCAAAGTTGAGCTGCTACGGCACTGTCAGCACCTATACAATACAAACACGCAACATGTTTAATATAAATAATAAGTTCTGGAAAAATTGGAATAATTAAATGGACTGCTAAGAAAGGATATTGAGGAAAATAAAGAGTCTAAAAAGTATTGTCTGTGATGCGGTCTAGAGTGAAAAAGAAATAAGAAAAGAAGATATCCATAGAATAAATCGACATTAAATAGACAACAGCGTAGTGAAACAAATAAATGAATAAAAAATATATAAAGGGCGGGAAAAGAAATAATGATTCTTTAGTAAATCCGCAGAAAAATATAATAAATCCGTAGTAACAACTTATTATAACGTCATAAAGCCCCCCAAAACAAAGACGGGTGAAGGTAAGGACAAAATACTATGAAAATAAATCACTATATAATAACTCCGATAGGGCTAAAAACTATTTTTTAAGGTTGAAAAAAATGAAAAATTTGAAAAGGAATCTTCCGATTTAAGCAGGATTTACCTTGGGTCTAACGAAAGAGCTAACTACCAGTAAGAAGCTCTGAATCTAAGCGGTCTAAACTAGAAGCTAACTAACTATCTGATCTACTGTAACAATCTAAAACTGCAGATCTCCTGTATAGTCTGACTAAACGAAAATTAAAAAAAAGCTTTTGTAAAAAAATCTCAAAGAAAAGCTAAAACTACCTGAAACTGAGCGAGAGAAATTCTGAAAGCCCCTAATCAAACGAATAAATACTGCAAAGTGAAAAGAGGTGCAGGCCTACGTATGAAAAATCTTGGCAAATGGGTCAAATAATATCTAGTGCATACATGAAAACTCTCGTACATTAAAACAAAAATAAATATAGGCCCAGAAAACCAGCGGTAAAATAGTCTATTTAATGTTAATTTCTGCTTTGAGTTTGTGTATTCAGCGACTCTCACAGACGTCTAACCTGTTTGTGTTTTTCAAAAAAAATTAGATTACAACAATCTGAAATTTTGGGTTTATTGGCGTGTGTCGAGTAATGGTGGTTATAATAGTGTTTGAGTAGGGCTGCCTGATCCGTGTTGTATTCTGAGAACTTAATGTTCCAAAAAAATCTGTGTGCCGTCCATCTGATGGAAAATTTGTTTTTGGTCTGGCCGATGTAGAGCTGGTTGCAAATTGTGCATTGGGCTGCGTAAATGCCAAAGTTAGAACAATTCAAATTTTGAAAAAGATGTATGATTATACCATCTTTGTTGGTGACTGCATTAACTGTTTGGACCATAGAGCTATGTTGACCATGATTCCCACACAAAGCACATTTGTTGCAAGGGGATGAACTTTCATTTCTTGTCTTAGTTGATGTTTGAATATTGAGGACAATTCTTCTATAGTTTGTTAAAATGGATTGGATTGTAGCCGGTTTTTTTGCAGATGGTGCACGCATTGGGAATAAGTTTTTTCTCCTTTTGACTTAAAGTAAACAAAGTGGAAAACAGTGTGGCCCAGATTAATCGTTTAGTTTTATTTTCCTGTCTTGGCTATTTTTGTTTTTCAGACCAAAACGTTCTTCCCACGTCTTAGCTAAATCAATTATTTTGTTCGTGATGCTTTTCCTGAAATTAGGTTTGGCACATTTGAGGCGAAGCCGTTGTAGACTATCTATATCAGTGGTTCTTAAACTGGGTTCGACCGAACCCCAAGGGTTCGGTGAGGCTGTAGCAGGGGTTCGGCTAAGATCAGAATAAGTTTTTGCAAAAAGGCATACAGTTGTAGTAAATGACTATCTCTGCGTGGAATGATGCATCCCCCCACCATACTCTTTCAACACTGTTTTTGATGAATACAGTTTTTCCATAATTTCAAACCTATTTGATAACAATCATCTTTACGCCTCAAGCACGCATAAATCGAAAATGTGCGAACAAAATGTATCATATTTGGTGAAGGACTTAGAGTTAGAGGCCAAAGAATTAAACAGAATTTGCCATAAAAATTGTTCAAAAAGCTCTAAAATGGCCATTACAGTGTCTATATTTTTGAAAACTTTCCGGGGAAGCATACCCCCGGAGCCCCCTAGAGCCATATTTTTGTTCCTCAATTTGCTTCAAATTAACTTTCCGGAAAAAAATACGCTTAAAAAATGTAAAAATTTTATGCCACCCTCCACCGCCTTAAGAATATTCTGAATACGCCCCTGACGTGAAACATTTTCAAAGAGCTTATGCTTTTTTTCCGGTTTAGACGTCTAACGTCTTTGCACTCATTTAACATTCAACCGAATTCGAAACTGCATCCCCCTCTAAAATTTTCTGGATCCGCTCCTGGTTATAATTAAGGGTTCGATGTATGCTTGCATGACACCTGTTGGGTTCGATACTTCCGACAAGTTTGAGAACCACTGATCTATATAATTCTGTTGTAATTCATTAAGGCGTCTCATGCGTATTGCCTCACCGAAAACAATAGATCTGAATACGTGCGTCGGGTGAAAGGAGCCACCATTAAGAAATACACGACCACGAGCTGTGGGCTTGATGTAGTCTGTTGTAACAAAACCTCCCGGCGCACAATCATCAATTCGGTGGTTAACATCTAAAAATTCAACGCATGAGCCTGCTGGTTCCTGCGTTGATATCTCTCGAAAAATGAGTTCCAGACCACCTTCTCGAAATGTGCTCGTAAGTTTCTCTTTTATGGAATTGGTTAGTTTTTCTCCTTGTGATATCCAGATAATATCATCAATAAATCGTTTGAATATAAAACTGTGCAATAGGCCAATTGCTGTAGAAACTGTGCAATAGGCCAAATGATATAATGTAATGTAATGTTAGCTAGAGAGACCGAATGGTTACCACCGGTGATAATACCTTCTGTTTGTTTTGAAAAATTTATTCTTATGTTGTATGACCACATTGTTGAGACAGAACATAGTGAGTTCAATTAAATTCGTAATAGCTGTAGGATGAAAATCAGAAAATCCAGTGAGAGCAAACTGCAAAGCATTTCTGACTAAAGATCTTTTAACGCTAGGGTAAAGAGCTTTGACATCACCTGCCACTATATAAAATGTGTCAGATTTACTGTCGTAGGATGAAGTGTATTTCCATTCAACAAGGGTGTGGAGATATAGCTTGCTGTCTCGACAATGTTCGTTGATACCTGATTCGCAGAATTTGATGCTGATGGGCTTATCAATATGTTCTAAAAACGCAGTAATTTTAGATATTGTGATATTGCCGGCTGATAGCAAAAGACGTGTGGGTGAATCAAAAGTTGTAATGTTGTTCAAAGAATCAGGAGCAGCTTTATGCGTTTTGAAGAGTGGATAAGCACAACCTGGTGTATTACAAAAAAATGTTTAGCCGTGTTTCCCGGAACTTTTTTATATCCTCTTTCTGTGTAATTTTTTACCCCAAGTATGTGTTTAAGCATAACATCATCCAGAATCCCAAGTTTGTGAAGTTCAATAACAAAATTGTCAGCAGTACGTGCTATTAAGTTTAGGTGGTTGCTAATGTTTTCAGGGTTAAGCTGAGTGATATTCTCAAAAATTCTAAGCTCTTTTTCCATTATAGTATTGTAATCCTTAAAATTCACAATAATAATTTTTATATCTTTATCAGATTTGAAAATGACAATTATATAATCTTTAACTAAATTTCGTAAATAATTAAGAGCCATACGTTGATTAAAATTCAAATTTCAGTTCTTTCGGTAAGAATTTTTACTTGACACTTTGATGATTTTTAGTTTTGAATGTACCGAATTAACGTAAGCTCTAGTTTTAGCATCAACCAAGTCTTTGTCTGGACGATTGAATTTTTTGATTTGTAACTTGGAAGGTATTTTATCAGTTTGAAATTAGTAGTAGTAGTAGTGTCTTTTATTTCTGCACCGTCAAAATAAATTAACACAGCAACATAGGATTTCAAATACAAACGGACACAGAAATTGATCTTCATTTTCAGTTATTACGCTGTCCCATTCAACTCTTCGAATATGTGCTAGGAAATTCAGGTATTCTTCGTCTTCTGTCCTTCCAGACCAATTAGGTGTGGGGACAAAGTTCAGTCCTTTCAATAATAAAAGTTTGAGTTCTCGTTTAATGTCATAGTCCGATTTGCTCAATATCATGTCTTCAGCCATTCTTTGGTTCTTGTTCAGATTTTTGTCTCTCCTTCGTCGTTTGTATCTGGTAGTGTCTTTCTCGTTTTTAATTTTCTTTCTCGTTGTTAGTTTGTTTTTCAAAATGAAGTGGACTTGTTAATCATGAATCCAGTTGAATTTTTTAATATATGCATATCTGTAAGATCTTTCAATTTTCTTCAAACTTTTCTTTTCAATGTTACTGAGGTACTCGGTAATTTTGCTTTGATTTACGGAAATGAATTTTTTTAATTCTTTCAGTGAGTTGGAAATATTGCGTGCTTGTTGAGTAAGCAACAGATCGTAATCAACGCCTTTTTTAGTTGTGAGCGCAATAAAACGATACAACGTCGCCCTACCTGGCCTGCTGAATGGGAAGTCAGTATGACTTCCACGTGTTGGGTCAGAGGACAAACCATCCCCCATCACCAACAGTTGCAAGAGCAAATCCAGCCATGGTTACCGTAGAGCGAGACAGCGCTGTATCGGGCTCTTAGCCCTCATCAGCCGCCCTCAGGCTTAAAGTACACTTGTCGTTTCGAGTGCTTGACCTTGATCAGCCAAGCACTTCTCCGGATTTGTATATCTTAAAAGATTTGTGGTACCTAACATCATGTTAGATAACCACTCAGGTTAAACTCCCCATGTGGCCAAGGTACAACAGTTAGATACAACGTCTTCCTACCTGGCCTGCTGAATGGGAAGTCAAAACGACTTCCACGTGTTGGGTCAGAGGACAAACCATCCCCCATCACCAGCAGTTGCAAGAGCAACTCCAGCCATTAAGATATACAAATCCGGAAGAGTGCTTGGCTGGTCAAGGTCAAGCAGCGTGATCAAGGTCAAGCAGCGTGATCAAGGTCAAGGTTAAGCCTGAGGGCGGCTGATGAGGGCTAATAGCCCAAAACAACGCTGTCTCACTTTACGGTAAAACATTTTGTTTCACGCAACGACTAAGAAATAGGCCTATACGTTTTTGTTGGAATTTACCACCTTCATGCAGATGTTAAAAAGCGGCATAAATATATTTACGTACATTTGTGACTTGCTTATTGCTTTAACTTTGCTATGAGCATTCCTACTCGTTTTGGAAATAGCTTGATGTCCGTCACCTTATGATTAACATCATAACATTTCGTTTTGGTTGTATATTTGATGTTGCTCCTTAATTGGCAATTAATACTTGCATCATTACTCAGGCATTTGTTTGCATTTCCACATTTGCTATTTTTTCAGTGAAGGTAGAGTGGTTTACTATGCACTAGTGAGTATCAGATCAGCACCTATTCTTTTCTTGTGAGCCCCTGTGATGATTGATGAGAAAATGTAAGTACCTTATACATTTAAATTTGACAAATAACTTTGCATTGCCTGTGCTGACAACATGCATGATTTGCTAAGATGTGAAATGCTTGTGTGATCTACTGCTTTTGTTGATTTTGCTATTTTCTGATTTGAGTTTTGGGGCATGAAGAAATGCATACCTACCTACTGTTTAATAGTACCTTTGTGAAGTGTATATATTTATGTACATAGCAAGTAACTTTGTTGAGGAGGAGAAGTATGTAGTGATCTCTACACAAATCACTACAATTGTAGCCCCTTTTGCATGTGTAATTGATGTTAGGGGAGTACCCTGGCGAGAGCCGGTAACCAGTGACAAGTTTTAGTCTGTTTTATGGTGTAACTGTGCATGGAATAAGCTGTTCGTCATCTGGATGCATTTCAGAGCATTGGTTTTAGGCAAGCATTTCAGTAGAATTAGAATAGCCTGTTTCTTAAGTTTGTTGCATCTATTGCAAGAAGATTGATATCTTCCTCAAGGATTGAAGAAGAAACCAATTGCAGCTAGCCTATCAACTGGTGAGTCTTGAATTCAAGGTGATTGTAGACCATTATTTAACAAATCGAGGTGCTAAGGACAACGGGCTTTACTCGTGTATGCCAGGGCTTTCAGATTAGAAAATAAAAAGCACGTTCAAGCGGAAATAGCGATCCAAACCGAACTAATTCATTTCTAACATAGACGAACATGAAACTTAGGAGCGCATGCGCGCTAGATAACTGGTGGGAAAAAATAAATTTAGAGGGAAGCCTAGAAATTAGGAATAAATCTAACACTCCCCCAAAAGAAACTGCCATGCAGATGCAAGTTTCATCAACACAAAAAAATCAGAAAGAAAAAGTTAAAATCATAGGTTAGGTTTTACCAGGTCCTTGTGGGTAGCTGGCAAAACCAGACACAGTTTCGAATTGGACGTCACACTTCTGATGAACCCAGACTTATCAGGAAAAGTTTTTGTGATGCTTCCTGGTGTTGTGAGTTGTCCTTCCGGAGTAAGATCAGTGAGGGGCCTGAAATTAACAACAGCTTCAACTTTGGCCAAAGCTGTATGCCAATCATCATCAGTAAGAGTAGTTTTTGGCATCGCAGATAGAAGTATTTTTCTCACGGATCGAATCATCCTTTTCCATATCCCTCGCGTATTGCTGGCGTTGGGGGGATTGAAAGACCAAACAATTTCATGTTGTGACAAATACTTATGGATTTCAGGATCATCATTTTTTAAGAACGTATCTTTGAAAATTCGTTCCGTCCCCACAAAATTTGACCCGTTGTCAGAATAAATGCACTTCTCGGGCCCTCGTTTCGCTATAAATCTCCGCAACACCTTTATGAATGCGGACGTGTACAAGTCTTTGAAAAGCTCTGAACTAGTGTGGTCCAACTTGATTATATCGCCGGCCATAAAAAGCTGTTTACTTATCCCGCGGACCAATGTTTCATACAAAGCTTTTCAATTGATTTTGGTCCGCGGGCCCCTATGCCTATTCAGATATCTCCGTGGACCCCAAAAAAAGGTGATAGGTCTCTACTGAAGAAAAACCCATGACTAGTGTGTGAAGGAGCAAAAAGAAGAATCTTCACCGCAGAAAAGCCCACAACTAATCAAATAGAAGGTCTACACTGCAGCATGACCCGCGAATTGACAGTAAAAATACACGTGTGAGCAAAAACACTATAAAAAAACTACATCGAATTCAGGTAACAGGATGTGGACCTCATCAAAGGGCCTCAAGGACCCATTGAACAGAACGCCATGGACCTCTAGGGGTTCATGGACCCTCAATTGAGAAGCACTGGTTTAATAGTACATGTTGCTACTTGCTATGTCTATTAGTTATTACTAGGGCCATTTTTTTTTGACCTAAAAAAATATATTTTTGACTTTATTTTAATAAAATTTTGACTTTATTTTGACTTAACCGCTTCCGCGTATTATTTATGTCTTGTTGCACTTTATTAAGTAAATATGCTTTATAATCTGCAATTTACATCAGTTTTCGAAGGAAAAGGTAGCCTACTTCGAACATTTTCTCAATTACTCAGTGTTGAAGCTAATACAACAAAGCGACGCATGACGTTAAAACCTAGGATAACGAGCCATTGTGTGTACCGGTATCAATTAGTGTGTAATGCAAAAATTGCGTTGCTATCGCAACTGTGCTGTACACTAACAGTATGTCTATGATTTTTTTAACGAAAGCCACGCAGTATAATTACAAGGACGTTTTATTGTAATACAGCATCATATATTTTTTTACGTTCTCAACATCAAAATTTCTGTCTTTTCTCAGTAATTTATTGAGCATAGAAAACGACCTCTCAACAGCAGCAGAGGTTGGCTGAGCTTTTTGCAATAGTGCGTAGCTTGTTGGGTCAATTGTCAAGTTGGTGCAGTTTATTATTGTTTCTAAATCAGAGATGGATAGTCGTTTGTTAATGTAGTCTTTAATTGCGCAAGGATCATCATCGAATTGCATATTCTTCAGCAGTCCGTATGCTTTGGTTATTGCGCAGGCACTTCCTTCTAAGAACTCTACGGTGGGGTATTGATTTATTTTATCCAAGTCCGACACCAAACCTTCCACATTGATAGCGTCTTTTGCTCTGCTGACTGAGAGGCCTGCACTTGTCCAATTGTTGACAATGGGACGAACAGCTGGAAGGTTCTCACTATAATATAAGGCAGCTCTAAGCCAAGTTGCCCATCTTGTAATTACAGGGTCAGGAGGAGATGGCAGACCAGCATCATGAAAATCTTTCTTGCGATTTTTGTTTTTGATTATTGCTACCTTGATCGTTGCTATTACTTCATCAATATTTTTAAAATGAGCACGCACACGCATAGCGCATTTATGTAGTAAGTGCGCAACGCAGGCGCCATGCATCAAAGAAGGGTATAATTCCTTTAACGTCTTTCCAGCCGAAGACATGTATCGGGCAGCATCAGTCAAGAACAATGAAAAATTCTCGCGTTTTACTTCAAGTTGTCGCAATATGTCATCCACAGTGTGCAGAATAATACTGCTAATAACATTGCGACCGCTGTCAAGTGGATGGCAATTAACGAGGAATGTCTGATTTGGAGCATCTAAGCTGCCCACAAGCACACTAATATACTTTTGTTTAGCAACCTCTGCTTCATCCACAATCAAAAAAAATTTTTTGTCACGAAGTAATTCTTGAATCTGTTCCTCTTTTTGGGATGCCAATTTAGCAACACATGCCCGAGCTGCAGTCTCCAAAGGCAACACTTTTCCCATTCTAGCAAACAGAGACTTTAAAGAAGGATGGTTCAGTTTATGAAGTGGGATATCTGCAGCTAAGAACGAAGAAACAACCTGTTCCGTGAAGTTTACTTGATCGAAGTGTACAAAGGTTTGCTTACTTTGAGATTTGATCTTCGTCTCCAATTTTCCTTGGTGTTGCTTACTTTTTCGGTGGCTTTCCACAAAAAACTTTTTGTCGCATTTGACTAACACGTCGCAAAGGTTGCATCGCAAGTCGCCGGCAGGAGTTGCCGAAAACTCATCCGGATATTCCTGGCCAGTTTGCCTAACTTTCGCTATAGAAGATTTGGCTTGTTTTGGTATTCTTTGCTTTGCAAGCTACAACTTAAAAGACCACGTGTAAAGAGCGCAAGGCTTTTATAGGATTAGATTAATTGTCTAACAATTATGTATTTATGCATCAACAATGACGTTTCATACATAATAAGTGCTATTTCCTTCTCAATTACCGCGCGCATTATTGTGACGATAGTGCAAATATTGCAACTATTTCAAAAGTTTAAAATCAAATAAAACTGCGCATAAAATTTTAATAGCAGCTCAAAAATTCAAAAAAATATTTAAAAACTATAAATTTGTTCGTTTTTGTAAGGAAATTTTTGATAAAGACAATTTTGGCAAATTTTGACTTTATGCAAAATTTTGACTTTAGTTTGACTTATAAAATCTACCAAAACAGACTCGTGAACACCTGAAACGAACGTTAGTACACATTTGATCATGTAACAAGGTCCTGAAAAAATTTTGAATTTATTGGCTTTAGCGGGCCCTAGTTATTACGCATAAAACAGGACTTTTAAATGACCTTTCGTCATTGTTTAATAATAATAATACTATCAAAAAACAAATCATTGTGTTGCGAATAGTGCCGTTCTCCTGATTTCATAATACAGAGGATGCCGCTTAATGTAATCACGAATAATGTTATCAATCGGTTAATATTATTGGAATTCCTGATCCCCACCCGAATGTGCAATATGCATTACAAATATGCCGCTTATTGTAATCACAACATCGGTTATTGTTATCAATTTTTTCCCAACTGTTGAGACTAATTTTGTTAACTTCCAATATAAATGCCAAGCTTTGAAGATTAGCGGCCTGAAAAACCTGTAAACATCGAACCTGGAATTGTCGGGACGATGAAAGAGCAAATGAACTGGTGATAATTTCACGGTAAGCTTTAATTTAGTGAGGTTGGAAAAGGGAGATTAAAGCTTGCCGCGAAAAGCTGACTTAATTTTGGTTAGTTTTATCGTTCGGGCAATAAAGTGCATTGTTTATTTAATGCTCTTCTTCGTGTCCTGCTTTTTACAACTGTCAGTTGAATTTCTGTACTCGAATACTGTAGTGTACAAGACAACCAGTTGTGACAAGCGATCTGGTGCGAAGAGAATAGGCTATGTGGCAGTGAGTTTTTTCTCAGTGACTTTCCTATTCCTATTAGATGAAGTAACGCAGAGGTTTAAGCATCAAAGAAAAAGCTACAATTTTGGAGAGCTATGATAAGCTGCCTAAGATGGGGCAACGAGAAGTACTGTATTTACTGTGTCCGTTGTAAGTTTTACTGTTTATTAAATATTTCGTTTACACTTGTACTGTATTTAAATTTATTTTTGAGACACCTATTGAACAATAAAATGGTTAATTTTCATTTTTTCGGTTATTGTTATCATTTCTGATGTGAACAAATGTGATCACATTAAGCGGCGTCCACTGTACTGAGCTTATTTGGCAACATGTTTAAACTGCGACACTACGATTGTGTCGTCATAATAAGTTACTGAAAGGTTTGCATCGTTACTGTTGTTTTGACACTCTTTTTTTCGTGTCTAGCTCATGCTGGTAAAAATGAAAATTATCAGTAACTCGCTTTTTCTCAAATATAATATACTTTTTTGAGTAAGGTTAGGCAATTAAGAGCGATCGTGAAGGACTCTATACGACGGAGAGTTTTAAGCAAGCGTGTGAAAGTAGAGCATTTTATCATTTTGCCTGTAGGCCCCGGCTCGTCCTCGGTTGCTGCCGACGTGAAACTGCCCTTCGACTACCAGAATTGCAACAAACTGAAACGTAATCCGTTGCAATTCGATGAAACACCACATAAATTATGAAACGAAGCGGTATAGGCTGTTCAGAATTAAATTTAAAAAGCAAACACGTAAATGCAGTCGAAAACTACAAAAATGGCGACAAAGTAAATGTTTTTCGACCTAAACGTGTAAATCACCCGTGATTCATCGCGGACCAAAAAATTACTTCACGGACCAAAATTGGCCCGCGGGCCTGCAGTTGGACCACCCTGCTCTAAACGAACTGCCCGGGTGGTCATACACGTGAAGAGACATCTGTAACGTTTTTCCTCCGATCTTTTAACTTTACCAATCAAGGGACCGAAATAAAACCTACATGGGAAAACAGGGCTCGTGATCTTGAAATCGAGCTGGTGTCAATTCGGGCATGAGCTGCAGTGGCGTATGCACGGGGGGGGGGAGGAATTTCGGGGGTCAAAACCCACCCCATTGAAGATTTTAAAAATGAAAACCTCTCTTTTTGGAACGAACCGCCTTTTTTCATACAGAGATTGCCGAAATTGCTCTCATATTTTTCTGTGCTATCCTACTTGCTTATAAAATCTTGAAAAACTTTCATTGAGATGCAATATAATAGGCCTACTAATAGTCAAACTTTGCTTTTGCGCTGCGCTTGACGTTGACGATTGCAGAAAAAGTGAAACCTTTCTTGTTTTTAAGGCAAAATCGTTTTTACGCACCGTAACTGTTTCAGGAGCTGGAGTGCTCTGTTTCCCAGACACCCCGATTATGTGGTTGAGAGTATCACATGATATCGACGCTGTGATATCGATCTAAATTGGAAGCCCCAAATTGAGCACACTATGACTTCATTAACCAAAGCATCTGGAGTATTGCATAGATTAAAGAAATACATGTCCATGGATACACTTCGCATGGTCCATCATGTCCTTGTTAAGAGCAAGTTGTAATATGGCATTATCTTATGGGGTTCTGCTAATAAATCATCTCTAAACAGGTTAAACAAATTAGACAATAAAACTATTCGTAGTGTGACAGGATTGCCATACAAAACTTCCATCAATAAGTTATATCATAATGCTGGCGTTTTAATGATTTATTTGGATTAAATTTGGCAAAGTTTATGTTTAAATTACGTCATAAAATGAGCTCGAACAATGCACATGTTAAAAAGATTACTCTTGTGACCAGGATCGAAACTAGGCAATGTGGCCCCCCCTCCGAAATCATCTATCGGGGCCCCCTAAAATTTTTTTCTATGGTGGTGATACAAAAGAGCGAGCCCCGAAGAGGCGATACCAAGCTAGGGGGTCTGGGGGCATGCCCCCCCAGAAAAATTTGCGGAATTTGACCATATTTTGGAGGCTTTTTGTGCGTTTTGAGCCTTTAAAATTCCTCAGTTTTAACAAGGTTTAGTAGTCTGTTGTACTAGGTTCCTTCCAAACCCACTAAAATAATGCTGCAAACAAATTCTACTCTGACATTTCGCTACCTATGCCAAGAAAAAACGTTTTTAAGGCTTATTTTTGCGCCTTTCACTTGAGGATGAGGGGCCCTTGGTATGCTACAAAACGTATGTTCGCTAGTTTTGCGACTGCTATGTTTCGAAAAATTTTTAGGGGCCCCCTATGGCCAAAAGTATAAATATGGCATTGGGGCCCCACATCGCGCCAGTTAAGACAAAAAATATATTGAATCTTAGAATAGGCCTATTTAAGGCATCTTTACCATACATTGAGTAAATAGTACTACTTACTGACTGTTAATGTTTCTGGATCCAGATCCGTCTCTTAACTCCGTGCATGCGGAGTTGACTGCTTGCCTAAGTTACCGGGAGTTGTGTTATTTTTTTGTGGAGCCTCTGTTAAGCTGGAAGCCAGTGCTTTGGTGTGAAGCTTTGGTTTAAGCGCTATCTATTTTATGATACTGGCAGTAAGATTCAGTTATAATGTTATGACATTTACTTTCTATTTGAATAAGGGGTAGGATTAACCTATATAAGTGTCTTATATCTGTATCAGCTACTGAGCTGCTTAATCTGTTGTTTGAACTCTGGGTCTGCTTGTGTTTTGGTTTGCTGAATTTAATGCTGAATAAGCAATACTGATGAATGCTGTACAAGAATAATGATTAATGCTGTACAATTTTTTCAACCTTGAATTTAATGCTGATAATATACATTGAATGCAGAACAAGTTGGACCTGAACTTCAGTTAGCACAGAGACAGCAGACAGATAAACCACTCTAATATACATTTTATACTTGTTCCTTGAAATGTTCAATAGTCTCATTCTAACACTGACTATTTACGGGTCCCCGTTTTGTGCGGGGCCCCCCCGGTTGGGGGGTTCGGGGAGCGATAGTTTCGGCACTGCTTGTGACTGCATTGCACAACCATCATACACGACAAGCTAAAAATAAAAATTATTTTTTGTCTAATACCTTAACTTCCCAGTGTTCTAATGGGCTTCTTGTAAATGGGTCAAAAATCTGGAATGAGCTTTCAAATAACATCAAATCTGAAGCTAGGCTACATAAATTCAGTAGATTAGTCACGCAGCAATTTCTCTGTGCTTACTCCACACCATAAGTTTCAGGGTATACTTCTATATGAGCACTGAGACTTCGAATTTTTTTGTATGTTTTTTTGCAATTTGATCGTAAGTTTTAAATTTCTATTTTGCTTAAAGCACAACAATTTAACGATTGTTGTTTACTGATTTATTTGCTTTAAAATAAGATGATCTGTTATTCTTCATACTAGGATATCAATAGCTCGTTTGTTGTGAAGCTGTTTACTACTTTGAACCTATACTGTTTATTGGTCGCTATTTTGAAACCTATTTTGTTAATCCTTATAATGGGGTAGAGATTAAATGACCAAAGTCCCTTCCTACCCCTTCATCACACAACCACCAATTTCAAACTGTATGATTTTTTTTGTGTATAAGCGAGTATTAAAGCAGCGTATGTGTTGATGTAAATAAACGTTCTGTTCTGATTTGGGTGAAAAGTACTTAGATATAATCGACGCTGTTTTTGACCTTAATCACATGATTAGAGATTCCTCTTGCGCGTAATTTATTGTAATTTAAAAATGTTTCGGTAGGGAAGGCAGTTTTTGCTCATGCTTCACTGTCTTCAGTTTTCAAGACAGGGAAAACTGCCCCTTTTATAATGAAAGCATATTAAATGTTTTTATCAAGGTTTACATCTGTTGTTTATATCAATGTTGGTTCTTAAAAAGATTTTTTTGGAGAGAAGCAATTGCCTGTGTTACCCCCCTGGCTACCCCCTGTTTGTGACGTTGCGAAAGCCAGCTTACTTTAGTCAGTTAACCTTCCTATGGCCCAAAAATGAAGTCGACTAAATTTTTTAATAAATTTTTAACCACGAATTTACAGCGTGAGTTTTTGTGAAACCTTTTCGCTCCTAAATGAAGCGCAAAGAATCAAGCAAAAGCGTGAATGAAATATCTGGATTGGACGTTTCGACAACATAAATTCAGCTGTCATCATCAGCAGTGTATGCAAGGCAGTACAAAACTGTAAGAACTAGAATTTACGATTCTAACTACAAGTAATGGCATAACCCAGGCAACGGGTCAAAATAAGTAGTATAATTATAACGCCATAAACCAAAAGCTAATAAAAAGACTGACGGAGTTAAATTAACAATTAAATAAGTAAAGAGGAGCGGATTTGGAGTCAACGTTAAGCAATGGCTCATATTTTTGAATAAAAAGTGACTCAAGAATTAATAAGCGTGCAGAATCACCAGAGCTACTAAGAATGTTCGGTTTGGCAAAGTCCACTTTATGGTCAGGATTGTCCATTAAATGAGAATGTGAAGCATTTTAGCCTGATAGCCACTCTTATTCATAATTACTACTACGTTTCCTTTGTCGGGTTTCGAGATCACTATCGAAGAATCATCACGTGGTGAGTGGAGAGCATTTCGCTGCATTTCCGATAATGATGATGGGTGCCTGCCTTTTTGTTGAAAAAATGTAGTCACGTATCGTTCATATAAACCCATTAATTTCTGCTTAAATACAATACGGTTAGAGTTATTCAAATAATATCGGATTTGCTTATATATATATTCAAACTCGGTACGAACTTGGGAAATATTAAGTTTTTCGGTAAAGAAGGAATAGTTAAGTCCTTGATTAAGTAAATTGGTCTCAGCAGCCGAAAGGTTACGGCTCGACAGATTGACTACCACTTTAGGCTCATTATCCATAGCTAGACCCACGTCAATTCCCAAAGACTTAAGCTTGTGAGATACTGACTTAAGGGCTCTGCGTTCATCACGTGATTTAGCTCTGTCAAGAAACTTTTTAACATAATAAGTCGTAAGATAGACATTTAATGGACAATCCTGACCATAAAGTGGACTTTGCCAAACCGAACATTCTTAGTAGCTCTGGTGATTCTGCACGCTTATTAATTCTTGAGTCACTTTTTATTCAAAAATATGAGCCATTGCTTAACGTTGACTCCAAATCCGCTCCTCTTTACTTATTTAATTGTTAATTTAACTCCGTCAGTCTTTTTATTAGCTTTTGGTTTATGACGTTATAATTATACTACTTATTTTGACCCGTTGCCTGGGTTATGCCATTACTTGTAGTTAAAATTGTAAATTCTAGTTCTTACAGTTTTGTACTGCCTTGCATACACTGCTGATGATGACAGCTGAATTTATGTTGTCGAAACGTCCAGTTTTGAGATTTACAGCGGCTTTATTTTTCCTCCTGAAGCTATTTTCGTCCCATATTTATAATATCTGGATTGTTTTCTTCGTTATGACATTATAATAGCAGTGACGTCACTGAAACTTACGTCATCACGATGTGACGTCACTGAAACCCCCCCCATTGAAAAATCCTGCGTACGCCACTGATGAGCTGAGTTTGAGAGCGTACAGCAACTTTTGCGTTAACGACCCAGTATTGTTGGCACTAACTACTGAGGGTCGCATTGATCACACAGTGCCCCATAAATTGAGTGTGAATACGATCTATGATTACCCTAGTCAAGCGACTATCTTGAGGAAGAATAATCGCAGGGGCGTATTCTCCATGCATGCAAGGCATACATTGCATGCCTTACCGATTGCCATTCAACCAAAGAAAATTAATAATAATAATATTTTTGAAAAAATTTCTAGAAAAATTTTCTTGATTTTTATTTGAGAACTTTCTCCGTCTCAGAAAAGCATTGAATATGCAGACCATTGTGAATATTTATGAATGGCAACACTTAACAGTAGCCGCGTATCACCGTGGACGACCGCATAGGCATGCAATTTTCGAAGTTGCTTTTTTGTCCCGCATATAGTTGTGGTGGCAGATTGGCGCTAAATCCGCGAATAACTACGTAAGAAGGCATGCAATCGTCAAATTGCATGTCTATGCGGTCTACGCGGTAAGACGACGCAGTAACTGGTAAGCGCTGAGTAATCATAATACGGTAGTCTATTCACTACGGTACCATGATGGAACAGATTTACTGTGTATGATACTGGTAAATAAGCTAGTTTAAAAATGATAGGCTGGGAGATTGAGATCAAGCTGCAAAATATAAGCAAGCAGGAATTTAGTTGTAATTGGTCTAGTTTAGGGGTACCGGTAAACCTTACGGGTTCAAAGGGGTTAGGTCTAGTACCAGCCCCCAGGTTCAGTTTTGTTAGGATTAAATTTGGTTAGGGTTAAATTTAGTTAGGATTGGGTTCGGTTAGGGCTAGATTTGGTTAAGGTGAGATTATAGGTTAGGTTAAGGTCATAGGTTAGGTTAAAGTTGGCAGACAGAAAAAGTGTGGGGGCTGTTACTAAACATGACTCGTTTGAAGTAGCGGTAGGTAGACTTACCAAACCATGGACAGACTGAGATATTGGTACCGGTAAATAAATATCGGTAATGCAGATAAAAGAACATCATGTTAATGAAATTAAGATTCATTGTACAGATACTGGATAGAATATTGGTACTGGTAGGTGCAGTGTTACAGTTTATAGTACCGATACTTTAGTAAAATTAATTTTCATCAAGCTTTAAACCGAGACAATGAGCCATGCCCAAGTGACAGCTTCAAGTTTGTAGACCAATAATGTTGTTAAAAAGTTGAAACAAAAAAGTTTTACAGCTCTAACATTTCAAGATTCTATCAAAACTACCCCACAGTTGAACACAAGTGGGTCTTGTCTAAAGTAAGCCGTCTGCGTCTAGATTAACTCGCCTGCATAAGGCGATGAAAGACATGGACGGCTTACTCTAGATAAGACCCAACATAAGTATCGGTAGCCTAAACAAACCAAAACTAGCTGAAGAAATTTTAATTCAGAAATTTATAGTAACGTTTACAAATATTGGATCTGCAGAAGCTCAACATCAAACGGATTGTACTGCTGGCCTTGCTTATTATTTTTTAAAGACAACACTATAGGCCTATGGCGTACTGAATTTTTATTCCTGTCTCACTTTTTTTGCTTTGTACAGTGTATGATGTTACAAATTAGGTTTTGACTCCTAAGTTGGTTACTTACAATTTAAACGCAGGTTTGCCCTGTGTGTTTTCATTTGGTGGTCATGCTGTGCTTGTGACTGGGTAAAATTCTGATTTCTTCAGTTAATTTGTTGCAACTGCTTTATGGAGTAGTATAGTAATACTGTGGCATTATTTTAAATAGTTTGTTTCCATGCTTATTTCATTAGGTTGGTTAAAAGATTTGATGTAATTAAAGTTGCAATGCAGATATTAAAATCTTTATCTCATTTTTGTATGATCAGCTTCATTATGCTTCAGCAACTGTTACCCTTGGAATCAAAACACAGGTTCATCATCTTGGTTTATCGCCAAAACTGCATAAATTAGAGTGCTCATGTTAATAGTGCTTCCTTGTGGTTTTACACCAGTTGATAGAAAATTATCTGCTTTTAATTTAAACTTTTAACCCCTAATTCCCCATGATCATTTGTCAATTGGTGTGGGTTAGTGGTAATTGTCAGCAGTGAATTGAATGATTGACTTGTCAAAATTTAACCCTGGATGAAGTAGGACGTCGTATTGTTCATCTATGGCTTTTTATGCATAGAATGACTATATGGTGTACGAGTTTTTGGAACTTCCTATGTAAGTTCAGTTACAGGTGTTGTTGTAGTACGGTATGTTTTGTTACCACTGCGTAAAAGCTTCAGAATATCATTTATCAAGTATTTTTAAATTATATTGTGGCGTATCGCCACATGTATACTTCAACTTCACAGAGTCTTATAGATTTCCGGTGTTTTATTTTTCCAATATTTTGTGAATATGTTTTCAGGTACCAAGGGTAAGATTTTTTATTAAAGCCTAGTTAATGGAGTAGTGGAATAGATACTACTGCTGTAAAAAACTTCCAAGTTGTGCAAATGACTCAACAATACCAGACTTACATATCTGAAGAAAGAAAAACTATTTGTGTAACAAAACAGCATTTAGTTTGAAAAAATATGGATTGTCCCTAGAAAAGCATTTGGTTTGATTCACAACTGCTGGTAAACGTTCGGTGAATGGGATGAAAGTTGATTATTTGCAATTACATTGTGGCGAGAAATTCTCAACAACATTCTCAGATGGATCGGAATAGCGTGGGCAGAATTTCTTTCTGACTCAATAGGGTGGCTTCTGACTCAAAGACTTCGCGGTCCCTTCAGAGTCACCCTGTCACTAATCTTTATGTTATCTATCTAATGCCTGTGTTTTTGTCTTATCCGTTGTGGTTGGTGACAAATAAACAAACTTGAACTTTCTGAAACCAACCATTAATCTGAAAATTAGGCGATCACGGGCATGAAAAATGCAAGCGCCATATGATTAACAAAGATTGTCTTGATACTACGCTGTGGGACATTTGACGCACGCACTCATGGATATTAAAGGATTAGGGTATAAACAGCGTCAGACACTAAAAAGTTATCTATTTAGCTTTGTGTAAACGTTATTATTATTATTGTATCTTTTATGATCTTCGATTTGTGTGCCTGAAAGCACAGTCGTTTGGTTTCAACCATTGTATGACGTCATTAAGCCTCTTTGAGATGAGGCGATAAAGTAATGTAATAGACTGGATTACCAAAGAATTGAAATCATATTTTTTGACATACCAAGTACGTTATTACCTTGTGAAATAAAAACTGATGTTCTGTGCGTGAATTTTTCGCCTACCTAATACGCTTGAACAAATTCTAATGAGTATATTTTTGAAGTTGAATTGATTGGAGAACTAATGACGTCATCATAATGACGTCATCGTAATTGCATGCCTCATCTGGCAGGTCACGCTACGCCACTGAATAATCGGATGTTTCAAATCAAATGAAAAGCTGGAATTGCCAAGGCGACCGCCAACGCGCAACACATCATTGACCAAAACCAGTGGCGTACGCAGGATTTTTCAATGGAAGGGGGGATTCAGTGACGTCACATCGTGATGACGTAAAGATATTACAATAGGGCTGTACAGTGGCGACGTCATAATGCTCATTGTTTGGTTCCAAACAAACTGGAACCTAGCTCTTAAGACTGGCAAAACACATTTAGATAAAACTTGCTTCCACTAAACTCGTTATATCTGTCGAATTACGATGCGTGCGCCGATTTCCTTCTAGATTAGGATGGTTCAATGTTTTGTTCCGGACTGCAACCACCGAAGTGAGTCCTCGGATTGCAAATTTTATCGGTTTCCGACAAATGAAATACTTGCATCCAGGTGGGAGAAATTTTGCAGGTACGTGTATCAAACAATGTAGAATGCCTAGGTTATCTATAGGCATTATGACAGCGGTGGTGAGTGGTAACCCGTTCGCGTCACTGTGTCGAATTTGACTAGCCGGAGAATTAAACGAAGGAGAGTTTTTCTGCAATCGTCAACGTCAAGCGTAACGCACCAGAAAAGTTTGACTACCGTTATTATTCTATTTGAATAAGGTTTAATAATAAAGGAAGGTTTGAGACTAAGCGGTGTTGTGACCAGACACTGAATATGAAAACAGTTGCTGAATATGTGGTCAATCCAATCCTGTGGTACATACAACAACGGATGAAACAGCTGAATATTGATACACTGTGCAAATTGGTTATACAGTATTACCAGCCTGAAGAGATTGAAGTGGCGAAAGATCTTCTTTACAATAATTTTCCAGAGCAAGCTAGACCCAAGCACTTGCGCAAAAAAGTGAGACAAGGTGAGAATAAGTTAGATAACACCATAAAAGATATGGTGGCTGTCTTTCATGAATTTTCAGTAACTAACAATTTCAAACCACCCTTGATCGTTACTGCCACAAGTAACTTTCCTTCTCTGGACTTAGGAAATATAGATGGTGCTGCAATGTCCATGGACATCTGCAACATAAAGCAGGAACTCGCTCAATTAAAACATGAAAGAGAGTCTGAAAAATCATCTTTGGTGATAATCCAGGAAACTCTGAAAGACCTGAAAGGCTTAGTCAGTTTCCAGCATGAACACAGCTCACCTTGTTCTATGTCTGTTGAGTCACAGCAAAATCATATGCCTAATAATCCTTTGTTAGACTCGGGTGTTTCTACCAGTTCCAGTTATGCTGCTGTAGTTTCTCAAGGACAATGTGCCTCTGTTGCGTTTAATTCCGCCCATCAAGATAAATTTCAAAGCACTGGTACTGGTACTTCTGGTGTTTCTGGTATCAATAAAGATGAAGAGTGGAAAACTACTAAGCGTCAAAAGCCAAAGCCTAAAATTGGAAAAAATTCAGCTGCATCTCTGAAAGCAGTAAAGAATTTTAATAAACCAGCTGAAGTGTTTGCTACTCGGTTTCATCCAGAAACAAGTGAAGATGAAATCACTTCTTTTGTGGCTTCTCAATTTTCTGGTGCGAAAGACATCAAATGCAAAAAGCTGAAGACAAAATTTGACTCTTACTCTTCATTTAGGATCTCAATATCTGGTATCTCATTCAAGGATTCCCTTGATGTAGAAAATTGGCCAGAAGGCATATTTGTGAAAAGATATTATTTTGTCCCAGGTGATACTGGTCCTAGTGGTAATTCTACTGATGTTGGCACTTTTGCTGAAAATCCTTCTCAAGAACATTCTCCTTGAACGAAATAAATGTTGTGTCTTACAACTGTAGAGGATTAGTTTCCTCCCTGCGAGATGTACAAGATCTTTGTAAAAAGTTCCACATTATTGCTCTGCAAGAAACATGGCTTCCTAAACAAAGCTTATCTTATCTGTCCTCTATCTGCTCCTCCCACCATGCTTTTGGTATATCATCTGTTGACTTTGAATCTGGTTTAATTGCTGGTAGACCATTTGGTGGCACAGCAATTTTGTGGGATAAGTCTCTCCCCGCATGTTCTTGGTCCAATCTTGATAATTCCATTCTGGGTCTAAAATTGAAAATGAAAAACATCTCGATTAATTTTATTAATGTGTACTTACCGTATTGCAGTCATGCCAACATTGACAAGTACTTGGCGTACTTAAGCAAGCTTAACACTATGTGTGAAACTGCTGATGATTCTTGCTTGTGTGTACTTGGTGACTTCAATGCAGGTGATAACAATATGTTTGGACAAATATTACATGATTTTTGCACAGAGTATGACTTCATATTATCAGATAAATTATTACTGCCAAATGATACTTTTACATACGTAAGTGATTCTCATGGTTCAACCTCTTGGATTGATCATTGTTTATCAACTGCTGCTTTTCATCAGGCCATCAAATGCATGTCAGTTTTGCATGATATAATTACCTCTGACCACAGGCCTTTGGCTTTTGCTATCGATTGTCCTAATCTCCCCGTTTTTGAAGAGACTGGTATAAAATTAGCTACTAAGGTTAATTGGAAGCAAGTCACACCTGCACAAAAATACTCTTACGGCATGTGGAGTAAAAAACTACTGTCTGAGATAGAATTGCCAACTGAAGCCATTGAATGCACTAATTCCCTTTGTAACTGTGATGCCCATCTAAATATGATTGATAACTTTTACCATAATGTGATTTCTGCGATTCAAAATGCTTCCAAAAAGCATTTGTGTGTTAATACAACTACAACCAAAAGAAGAAATATTCCAGGCTGGAATAGGCATGTGAAAGCAGCTCATGAAGAGGCTAGAACTGTCTATCTAAACTGGATAAGATTGGGAAAGCCTAACACAGGGTATTGTTATGAGCTCATGAAAAATAAACGCAAGGTTTTCAAATCAGTCCTGCGGCAATGTAGGTTTGAACAAGATCGACATGAGGCTAATGCGCTTGCAGCAGCCTTAAGCTCTGATAACTCGGGAAAGCTCTTCTGGGGCAAAGTGAATAAATCAAACAAATCTTCTATTTCAGCGTTTGTGGGTGGTGCTAAGGGGTCTAAAGCTATCACTGAAATGTGGCGCAGTCACTACTCTACTTTATTGAATTCTGCCTCAAAATCTTCCGCTGATAACGAATTTTTGTTGAAGCAGTTGCAGTGTGGTGCATTATTTGATGATTTTTCTACATTCCAATGCTCTGTTGATGTGATAGGTCCATTGCTATGTAAATTAAAATTGAATTGTGCTGCTGGCAATGACGAAATAACTGCTGAACATCTTTGCTATTGTGATGATAGTATTAAGTTTTACTTAAGTATCTTATTTAATTTGTGTTTGCGTCATGGTTTTATTCCGCATGCTTGTATTGACACTGTGTTGGTGCCAATAGTCAAGAACAAAAATAAAAATGTCCAAGATATTAACAACTATAGACCAATTGCCCTAGCTACGGTTATCTCTAAATTGTTTGAGCGTTTTATCTTGTATCACATTTCGTCCTTTATGCAAACTAGTTCAAATCAGTTTGGTTTTAAACCCAAACATAGTACGGATATGAGTGTTTTTTTGTTTAAGCAAACTGTCTCATCGTATGTGAATCAAAATACACCTGTGTATTCTGCTTTTTTAGATGCTACCAAAGCTTTTGACAAAATTAATCACCAAATTTTATTCAAAAAACTAGTACTGCGAGGTGTGCCTATTTATTTCGTTCGGTTGTTATGGTACTGGTATAAATCACAAAGCATGCAAGTGTCTTGGGGTGGTCAAATGTCGTCTTCTTTTTCTGTCTCAAATGGTGTTCGACAAGGAGGTGTCCTTAGTCCATTCCTGTTTTCAGTGTATATTGATGACCTATCTAGGCTGCTAAATAAAGTCAGAGCTGGTTGCTATGTGGGCAATTCCTGCATAAATCACATTTTTTTTGCCGATGACATTTGTTTGATGAGTCCTAGTTTGGCAGGACTACAGGATCTAATCGATGTTTGCAGTGCATATGCTAAAGTTAATGATATTGTTTTTAATTGCAACAAGTCTTATGCTATGCTGTGTGCTCCGAGGTATTTTAGTTTATCCTGCATGCCTGTTCTTAGGCTTGGTAGTGATGCTACCATCAGTTTTGTAAATTCAGTAAGGTATTTAGGGGTACAACTTAACAGCAATTTGTTTGATGACGACGACATTCTTAGACGAGTAAGATTTCTGTATGGTACTGGCAACAAATTGAAATATCGCTTTTCAAAATGCTCTTCCGTTGTTAAAAATACTTTGTTCCGTTCGTATTGTACTAGTTTTTATGCGAGTAACTTATGGTGTAATTATCGTTCTGATACTTTCAGAAAGTTGCGTGTTGCTTATAATGACTCGTATAGAATTTTGCATAATTTACCTCGTTACGTCAGTGCTCGGGAGTGCCAAGTTTCTGCCCATGTAACTACTTTTTCTGCTTTAATCAGAAAATCCTTGTTTTCATTTGTTTCTCGGTGCTTTCATTCTGAGAATAAGTTAATATCTGCGTTGATGACTTGTGATGTGTTTTTTCGTTCTGGTTATTATAGTCATTATCTCGATATGGTCTATATAGCAAATGACTAAATGTTACGGTATCTGTTTTGTGAATGTAAATTTTTCTGCTTTCTTTTTGATATGATTTCGTTACTATGGACCTTGTGGTCTGAAATAAAATAAAATAAATTGCTAAGCAGTACCGGATTTCGGATACTGTGAGCGTAAAGCTTAAATCACTGATGGGCCTATTTTTACTTGTGTAAAAACTTTTTAAAAGATCTATTTTGGGTTGCGATGGATAGTAAAGTTATTTCAATTTGTCTTTGCAAAGCGCATTCGAACAACTTTTTTTTTTTTTGTAGGACGAATTTTCATGGCCTAAAAAGCTTCAACTTGTTCAATTTTAAGAATAATCTAGCCATGATGTTAAGGCAAGATAATTACTCTTGTTCGGATAACGACTCATTGATAGTAATTGACTTGAATTTAAATGTCTGTTTAAAAACTAACCATATATCGGGATGATGGATTAATGATTTGCATTATGTGAAAGTTACGACTTGTAAACATTTTTTTGAAAAGTTTCGACTAGGCTTCCTGCATGTAGCTTTGTAAACAACGATTTTAGTGCAATGCTGCTCAGTATTTGCGAAGAATTTTTGATTCTTTATAGGCGACAAGACAAACAAATCACAAGCAGCTCTAGAATTTGCAGCTGCCATTTTAAGGATGGTTTAAAAGACAATGGACCCACAATGTACCGGAGAAATTCGAAGAAAGTATTTCAATATGCGGATCCGGAACCTCCGAGAAAGCAAGCAAAAAAAAAGTCTGCGTCTTCTCTTGACCAATCGTTGTCTGCTTGCTGTTCTTACGAAAGCCCATCTTCCGTCGCTTTGCAAGTCGAGGTTGATATTTTAAAATCGCAAGTGTCGAAGCTAGAAAGCCAGCTGAGAAACGCACCCAAAGCATTTTCGCTTGATGCCATCAAAGATGACAGCAGTTTACTTCAGCACTATACGGGTTTGCCATCTCTGGCTGTTTTCGATCTGTTGCTACAGTTGTGTAGCCGTTTTGATTTTTCGTATTTTTGTGGTTGGAATGTTTCCTCGATTTCACTGCAAGATCAACTTTTTCTCACGCTATTGAAATTGCGTTGCAATTTCAGTCATAAAGATCTAGGTGTTCGCTTTTCTGTGTGTCCCAGTACTATATCCAACGTGACTATTACATGGATTAATGTCCTTCATGAAGTTTTGTACGCCGGTTTTTTAAAAGACAAAATACCTTCTGTTAGCAAGAACAGGATGTGTCTTCCAACCTGTTTCTCAAATTTTAGTAACTGCAGAATCATTCTTGATTGTACGGAGATACAGTGTGAAGTTCCGAGTAATATGGAATCCCAGAGCGCAACTTTTTCTCATTACAAACAGCGTCATACTTTCAAGGGTCTAATCGGAGTTGCCCCAAACGGTGTTATAACTTATGCGAGTGGTTTATATCCGGGATCGACCAGTGACAAAGCAATTGTTAGGCATTGCGGCATTCTCAACCTCATGGAACCTGGTGACCTTATTATTGCCGATAAAGGCTTTTTAATACAAAGTATTTTGCCACCAAACGTTTATTTGAATTTGCCTCCATTTTTGACGAATTCCCAGTTCACCAAATCACAGGCTGAACTTACTGTTAGAATTGCCAGGTCAAGAATTCATGTCGAGCGAGCCATTCAACGAGTGAAAAGCTATGCTGTGTTGAATTTGATTCCACACAACTATCGATGTATGGCAACGAAATTATTTCAAGTTGTAGCATGTTTGGTGAATTTGCAAAAACCGATTATTCGTGAAGTAGAAAATGAATTGTAAAGTTTTGTTTGTACATTTAGTTTCTGTTGTATATTTTAGCTTATTGGCTCCTATCACCGTATTCGTTTCCTTTGTTGTGATGTTATTAGGCCTCTAGTTGTCGATACTGGAGCATGTGTATTTCTATATATGCGAGAAAGCCAAGTAAATACCCTGGAATGAATTACGATTGTATTGAAAACACAGATTAGTAGGCAAAGCAGCTACAACTGCAAACGTCAATATAACACAACTCACACAAGTATGTGAATGCAGCAACAGTAAACACATAAAAGTTGGCAACAAAACATCCCATTTTTAATTTCTACTCATCAACACCACCTTGCATGTACTTAGGCATATATATGGTCTTAAAGAAATTAAATAAAATTGGAATATTGTTCGGCCAAGATTCATCCTTGTAGATGGGAATAACGTACATCGACTTGGGGCACCATACAACCAAATCACACACCTTTCTATCAGTAAGATGTAAATTGCCTTGTACCTGGTGGTAATAATTAAAACCACACACACTTGACATATTTAGTTCAAGCAAATTGGTGTTGCCGGTTCTTTTGAGGAAGCAGTTTGAGTCAGTATCAACCAATTCAAGCAGATGCTTGTCGCGCCCCGAAAAGGGGCATTTCACTTCAATAATTTTTTCTGAAGATACAACGCCATCGGGAGATCCTCCAATGATTCCTGACGAATGTAACCATAAGCCAGATGGAAACACAGTAAGCCCAGTATGTTCAGTATATGCTTTTATAGCAGTGGCTTCATGTTGAATGCCCCACTGTACTGATCTAACCGAACTCAAATTGTCTTTTCCCAATAGACGCTTCATCGTCGAATTGCACACAGCCCTATTTGCTAGAATCGGCTTTAAAACCAAACCAAACTTGGATGACGTCAGTCTTCCTTTCCGATATGAAGACCAGAGAGGATTTTTGTGCTGACCGCGTGTACTTTCCTCCACTAATATCGATTGCTGTAGGGTAATTTGCATTTGTGTGAGAACAACCTCGATAGCCGCTGGCGCTCCCAAGACTTCAGGGCTACACAAAACTTTGTCTACAGTAAGAATAGGCTTAATGGAAGATGGGGGTTCGGGTGACAACAACCACGAAAAGCCATTTTGAATTGCGCTCATTGACAGCGCCCCGGCAAACCACGCTCTGTCCGCGTCATCGACTTTCCTAGCTAACCCTAGGAAAGAAGGTTCTCTGGGAAATGTTTCTTCTATTGTTCTGCAAAAACGATTTATTTTAGACCTTCCAAATTTGGACTTTCGTTGGGCGATCAAAGCTAGTAGGACGTGATAGGACTACATATACTGCCAATCTGCCGTACGCTTTCCATCTCTATAAGACTGGAAGCTCCCATAGAGATTAGTCCTGTTTGAGATGAATAGATCTAAAAACTCTTTACGACAAAATCGAACACTCACTTGGTTTCAGTGGGTGTTTTTTTTCGTATCCATTCACATGCTTTATCTGTTTTTGATACCGTCTTGACTGCATGTAGTAGAACTACTGCCATGTGGTGGCACCGAAGCAGTCCTTTGGGGCACTCACACTGCGCAAGATTTACGCAGCCATCTTCATTAATTCCAATCTGAAATTGTAAACCAATATTTACTTAACATCATGCAACCCTCCTCGCGCAACATGAAATCATGCAACTCACCTCCACTTCATAAACTTTTGGCTTCATACTCGCCTTTACTTTGCCCTTCATCATCCCCATGCTGCCGTCATACACAAAACTCTGCAGCCTGTTGCTCTCTAACGCATTTTCCCCCTTTTTAATAAGTTTTTCTTCCCCCGAAAAAAATGCAGCAATTGCCGAAATAGCCACGACCGACATTTCACACAGATGTTATTAAAATTTTTTACAAATACCTATGCAAATACTTAGCAACATTGCGCTAAAATGTGGTTGCTTACAAAATTTACGACAGGAAGCGTAGTAGAAACTTTCTAAAACTGCAACTGCGACTTTAATCGGGAGTGATACATTGAACCATCATCATATTAAAAATACATGCCCGCAAACAACTCATTTCGTGAAATAAACAAAGTTTAGTGCACACAAGTTTAAACTAAATGTGTTTTGCCAGTCTTACTAGCTAGGTGTAAATTTGTTTGGAACCAAACAATGGGTATTGTGACGTTGCACTAAACAGCCCTATTGCAGTAATCCTGAGGTATTACAGTGCATTGGATTGTACTGTTTCTAGTCTAAATTATTACGCAATTACAGTTAACCATGATTATGCTATATAATGCAATGACTAAGGAAACAATCAAGATAATTCATTCATACTTTTGCTTAATCCTTCGCGCTTCATTCGAGAAAAGGTTTCACAGAAACTCAAGCTGTCAAGCCGTGGTTAAAACTATACTGAAAAAATCTTAATTTAACTCACTTTTAGGCAATAGGAAGGTTCATTGACTAAAGCAGGCTAGCTTTCGCAACATCAGCAGCAGGGTGTAACCAGGGATGTAAAACAGGCAATTGCCTCCCGCCAAAAAATCTTCAAGGACCAACATTAATATAAACAACGCATGTTAGATCTGAGCACGCGCGGGTTTGGAAATCACGCTCCACCGCTCTTCTAACAGAAATTAAATTTATTTGAAGATTTTGAATACGCGCTTTGCACAGAAAGTCGATGACAGCTGCAGGCGGCGCCGGTTTCTGCGTAAAAAAAGGCAAAAATAAGCCACCACACCGATCATAGGTCAAACAGTCAAACGCAAAAAACGTAAATTACATTCGTACGCACTGAAACTATACCAGCAACAACAACAACAACAAAGTTTATTTTTTGTTGCACATTTTTGAAAAAAATGCACATCCAAGTAACAGAAGCAACAAAATATCAAAAACCAGCACTGCGGCACACAAGTCAGTACGTCACACACACAAAACAAGGAAACAACGAAAACCGTAGCCTACCGGCTCTGGATCCAGGAAAGAGCAAGATTCCCGATATCAAAGCCGTATCAACAAAAACAAACAAACTTGCCAAAAAATTCTTGGCCAAACCGGGGATCTTGCATCCAACACAAAAACTATCTTAACACTAGAGCTCAAAACTTTATTCTACAGGCCACTACAGCGCCTGCCTGTGAAATGTAGTGTGCAACTACCACAACACTACGGTCACTGATTCTGAACAAAATACTCATAAGTTGAGAAGAGTACCAAACTATGCCTCATGACACGGCCCAATCCTAGCCCCTAAATTTCCCGTTTTGCCTAAGCTACCTAACTAGTAAAAAAAAAACCTCAAACCTAACTAGTCTAATCTATCCCTGAGACTCTCGCAGTCGCATACAACTGACGAAAAGCAAGCCAGATAAACACCACGCATTATAACGTCATAGACCACAAAACAAACGATCATTCCGCAATCCTTCTTCAGTCACGCACACACTCAAAACAACAAAAATCTTCAGGGAAATCGACATCGCATATAGCCTAACCCTTGATATAAACAGTTAATGTGCACTTATTATGACGGGGGCAGTTTCCAGTGGTGTAAAGTAACGAAGTAGTTTTACTTAAGTATCATTGCTTGGTAACTAGTACTTACTCCAGAAATTTAAATTTCGACTACTTCTACTTACGCAGTTCAATTAGAAAATAACGCTACTTAAGTGGCTTTTAAAATAATAAGTAGTTAATATTAAGCAATGTATCTCGCAAATGATAAATAATCATGCTTGATAATAAAATTGGCAACATTAGTCTTGATTATTGTTTTATTTTATTACATAAGTTTTACAATTTCGTGATATGAAGTGGTCTTTTGTTGTTTGTCTTTGGCGTGGACAATGAGATTGCATTTTGGGAGATTAAGACACACTTCACTTTTTTATTTTCGTGAAATCATGGTCTATAAATACTAGTCTGCCGACGAGCGTAGTGGCAAACTTTTTACTTAGCGCCACCTATTGACAGGTTAGTACTTTTGGTTTGCTGGCGGCGACAATGGTAGAAAATTGTACAGTCAGGAAGTAGTTAACCTGTAAAGTGGCGTTGCTAAATGATTGCAAACTGCAAAAAATTCAGAATTTATGTTAAAAGAAAACAAAAAGGTTTTAAAGACAGTGTTAAGTCCCTAGGATAATGAGTTATCTGGAGAATAGGTGGTTTTGGATGCTGCTGAACCAGCCTTCCTGAATAGATTACTTGAAGATATGCCCGTACCTCGGGTACCATAGTCTCTGACATTGACACGTAATATCAAGTGATTAAAAGTAATCACACCACTAAGCTTGATAAGGAGAATATAAATTTGGCCAAAAAGTAAAATCAGTAGTGTTAAATCTATTCCTTACATCTGTATGGTAGCACAACAAGATCAATGCCGGAATCTTCAAAACTTGAACAAAAAACTGTATTGCTTTCTTATTATTGCTAAGCAAATCAGTCCACAAAATATTTCCAGTCTGGGCTTAGCAGCTAAGTTGAAACCATGGTTGAAAGCATCCTACTACAGTAGGCTGCTGATGTGATTCAACTTTTAAACAATTTCATATTACCAGTAAGTATTGTAAAGTGTAGGTTAGTTGACAAGGACTACAACTGTTATGTTTTGCAAAAGTACTCTGGTAGAATTGCTGGGACCGGTAATTGTACCGTATTAATTATCGGTACCGGTATTTCATACGGCATGCACTTTTTCATGTAGGCCTATATACCGGTAGTTATAATTGAGAGTTTGTGTTTCCATGCGGTTGTGATTTTAAGAAAATAATTTAATATAGGCCAAATTACTTTTTGCATTTAACAGATTTTAAATTTGCTGCTGTGCATGTGTGGCTGTGTGGGTCTTTACTCAGTTCGACCTCAATGTCTTCATCACCTTTCTCAGCTGGTAAATATTGCTGCTTACCTGGTTGCACATCGTCATCCTACACACATAATATATCCTTGTTTGTTGTTCCAAATTGCAAAAAAAAATCGTTGGTATGGAGATGCTGCTGATATGCAAACATGGAGTGAAGAATTTTTTAGAGTTTCGTTCAAATATCGTGCTCCATCAGATAAAAATTTTGGAAAAAGATGCAAAAATAGGACTTCATATATCTGCAGTGTTCATTTTGAAGAAGTTTATATTCAGAGAACAAGTAAAATGAGCTGGTTAAAGTATGGAGCATTACCTTCTAAGAACATGCCTCAAAAAAGTGTTGCTACCAAAAGTTTTATAAAGAGAAGGTCCATTGTAAAGCATGAATTGCCTGTTAAAACTAAACGAGTTTGTAAATACAAAACCTTAGATGAGATACAGTCACATTTTTGGTCTTTGGAAACTGTAAGTAGTCGTTGGGAGTTAAAGTTTGTAGCAGCAGAAAACATTGCAAGTTCTTCAACAGCAATTCCATCCAAGTCATTTGTTTGATTATCATTCTGGAATCCGTGCAACTATAGAATTAGAGCTGTTCCAACTTACACAATATTCATTTATAGTGATTTCAAGTTTCAAATTTTTATTGACGGTCTACTTCTACCCTCTGATCATGACCTTTATGATTTGTCACTAGTTGGAAGCAATGCTGCAACTGTTAAAGATGTTTTATTGGCTACGGAAAATTATAAGCTATGTGATGGATATGCAACTGCTTGTCAACGATCTTCGATCCCTATAATAAAGGAAAGCTCTGCGACAACATCTTTGTCAACATTGCATTTAAGGTACAGCAAGTTGTTAACTGTAAATGCAATTATATCAATACATCATATAAAAAATAGCCTACGAATTTTTTACCAACATAATAACTTGTAAAAAGAATTAGAGAAGTGTCCAGAGCACCGGCAGCCTTTTGTAGAAACAAACAAGCAGTCCGCTGCCGCTTTGGAAAACCGGACACCATGTGAGAGCGACGTCATTATAGAAGGATACCAAGCTGCCGGTGCAGCAGCTTTTTAGTTATGGAGTATGGGCCGGTGCTCTAGACACTGCCAAAAATTAACAGCCTACTTGCGCTCCTACTTTAATAAAACAATGTAGGGTGTTCCTGAGTCGTTAGTTAAGTATGCTGCAAGTTATAAAGTTTTTTTTACTTTTCTTTAGTTGCAACAGTTTATTTTAGACAATTACGCTTGCATGAAGCCTTTAGTTTAATGTATGAGTAAACAATCAATATAATGTATATCGGTAAAGCATTACGCCAATTTTCCCTGAGGCCGAGTAATGATCAGTCTATTTACTCATACTTACCCTGCTCAGTTCAAGATGCTTCCAACGTTTCCATTTGGATGCTATCTATTTTAGGTTGTTTGGTAGCATTAAACTAGACTTAACATACTGTAGTTCTTAATGTAACTGGTTGCTTATAATCTGTTATTGCCAAGCTTCTGTATATTGAACTTTTGTTTCATAGATACATTAGCACAAGCTGCTGCATTGGTTTGAAAAAAAATATAACTTCTGCTACATGTTCAAACTGTCTCCACCAATGCATGCTATCTTCCTTGTCTGATGAGAGAAAGAAAAGTTTGGTGAGCACTCCATTGCTTCGCATTAATAACTGCAGTATGGAGAGAGCTAAATATTCTGCTCTTGTCAACGCCAAGAGTTATGTGATCCTGCTGGCATGACTTTTTTGTGTGTTTTATCTCTTGCATTAAGTTGGCGGAGTGGTTGGTGCATCGGGCTGCGAAACTGGTTTTGCGGGTTCGATGCTCAGCTAGGTCATCTTTTATGATGCATATACTTCACTCACATAAAAAATTAAGCTGCAATTGTGTGGCTTAAAAAATAAAAATAAAAACAAATTTGTGCATATCATTCTTATTAATTCGCTCTATATGTGTTGCAGTAATGTACAAAGCAGCATATTGCACAAAAAATAACTTTTTGTAGATGTGAAGAATTAGAAACAGAGTTGGCAGTTAGTGGAGCTAAACCACATTACTCAGTTCAAGCCATCGTTGAAAATGTGATTTCAAGCAGTGAAAAGGATAAGCATAGCTTCCTCAAAGAATGGTGGGCTACTCAGGCCACAAACCTCGATGTGCCTAATCATTTACGTCGCTATCCTCCATCAGTGATTCGGTATGAGTTAGTTATCGGAAATTTGATCTGTTACAGAATTACAGTTTTGATATAGAGCCTACGTATATTTTTGCAGTTTTCATTACTGATAAGTTAATTTCATTTTACCTCAGGATCCTTTACCTTTGGCAATATTTGGCATAGTTTGAGCTAACAAGTCAGCGTTGATGCAAGGGTGTAAAGTAGAATGTTGCATGTAAACTTGCATATAAGTTATTGTAGTTGAGAGCTGTAAGAAAAAAGGCTACGTACGTTGTGCATGTATATCTTCCAAGTAGCTTTCAAGCTACTGTATATTAGATTGCCATGAATAGCGAGAAAACGAAGTTCATCTTACTTTTTTAAAATTAGCAAATATTGTGTATTTTTTAAGGTATTGCCTTCGCCTGTACGCCAAAAGCCCTGCTGCATATCAAGCAATTCGTGATGTTTTAGTTTTGCCGTCTCCTTCGACACTTCGGTTGGAACGTAACAAGGGAGGTGTTGTACAGCCAGGGATTCAATTAGATCTTTTGCAGCGATTGACTAGTGCAGTTGCTAAAGTTGAGGATACACATGAGAAAATGGCTGTAATGATAATTGATGAGATGACTATTAAAGGTGGGCTTTGTCTATTAGTTACCAAAAGTTGATTTTGTCTGTGAATTTTTCCATTTCTGCTTGTGTTTTCTCACCTTTCGTACCACGGTTTTCCGCAATTCCGCCTTGGGCCGTTATTGGAAAAAAGACAATTTGGAAAAATACGACGTGAACCGAATAATTTCCCGGGCCGTTACACAAAGTTGCATATGACGTTTGTGTTGGACTTACCGTTAAAGATGACAGGTGCAAATAGTGGTTAACTGAATATTAGCACGATATAAACGACCACCTGTGGTAGGCCTAAACGCCATCGGCGCGCTAAAACGGTGCAAACTTCTACATAACTCCGATGTTCGTTTTGCTTTATGTTATGAACCTAACACAAGCTTGCTTTATTGTACAGATGATTTTTATTTACCGGCCATACAGCAACGACGGCATCGGTTATGCTGATACAGGTGATGACTCGCTCAATTCAATAGGATCTTTTGAAGAAAAAGTGGCTGATCACATGTTGGCTGTATACGTGAGAGGTGTGTATCAAAATGATTGTTTCTCATATCTGTATGTTCATATTAAATAAGTCGATAAAAGCAGCCCATCTTTTTTTTTGTGCCTTTAAATGCCGGACATTGTTCGCACTTTATCACTCTTTGGTAGCGTTAATTTTTGGCGTGGAAACAACCTAATGGCTGATGTTTTTAGGAATCACGAACAAAGAGCTGGATGGCGTTGTTGCGTTTTACCCCACCAACAATCTTCGATCACTGTAGTTAATGTGGATGATATATAATGCTGTGGTCGAGATTGAAATGCATTCTGAGATTTTGATTTGCGCTATTGTGGGTAAGTAGACTCCGAAATTATGTTATTGTCCATGTGTCAAGAGGCAACGTAGAACGAAATAAACTACCCGTTATGCCTATGCTCTGGTTGCGATGGAATAAAAACCTTTAAAAATATTCCCTTTTTCTCTTTTGTGTACATGACTTATTGTTCCGGTGATTAATTAATTTTGTCAGCACAATTATATATATATGCAAGTTCGTCGATTCTGCTAATGCTTTAATCAAAATTTCTTTCGATTATGTAGGCGATGGATTGTCTACAAATATGTCAATGTTCAATAACTGGAGTCAGGAAGAAACAGATGGTATCAAGTATCGAGCAAAACATCCCCTTGATGACTCTAGGTACGATTACGTCCTCGCTTGTGTGCTCAATATAAGTGTATATTTTCAGGCTTGTCTATAGAACATATCTTTTTACCCCGCCCTTTTCCGTCCCATAGCAATTCATGTCTATCCCATCGCATCGGATTTCCATTAGAATACAATTCAATAAAGTTAATCAAATTCATAAAAATTTAAGTATAATGCGTACTAGATAGGATTACATGAACAAAGAAAAATACAAAACGACAAAATTTATGACTTTGTTAACTGCAGTTGAGGGAATATGCCTAACAAGCTTGTAAAAGCAATGCTAAAGAAAAATCTTATTCAAACAAAAAATACTACAAATAATTTTTTATAGTAACAAAGTGTGAAACCTAAGGTTTGGTATGACGTTATTAAGAAGCTATTACATGGCTACTGTCCCATAGGTCCCATGGGAAACGCAACGCGTGCTGTCTCATCCCATTGTACATGTCCTATGGGAATCCCATTCCCATGGACAAGCCTGTGAAGTGTGAATTATATATTGCGTGTAATGTGGTAAAAGTAGGATAAAAGATATTTGTCGTTCCGAGAAGTGGGAAGTAACTTTTGCGGAAGCAACAACAATCATGTCATTGGAAGTTAAACACAAGATAAAACTTAGGTCTTTCTGCGGCAACCAACTTTAAATTTTCTTTTTCTTTAGATACTTGTACTTTATCTATGACCCGCCTCATCTGATCAAGACAGTTCGAAACAATGTTATGAATTGCAAAAAACGTTTGTGGAACAAGTCTTACTTTGGCTGGAACGTAGTTAAAGAAATAATCGAAGATGATATGCTGCTAGGTGATTTGCGTTTTTTCCCCAAATTAACTGATGTGCACGCTAATCCATCTTCTTTTGAAAAAAGGAAAGTTAGTGTTGCAGCCCAGACTTTGTCTCATACTATTGGGTTGGAACTTAAACGGCGAGGTCACAACGAGTTTGGGGAGTTTGTTATGCTTATAGATGACTGGTTTGACATGATGAATACCAGCTTTTATCATGCTCAACGTAAAGGAAAACCTAACTTGAGACCCTTTTTGGAAAATGATCAGTTTACAGCTGAAAGGCTAAATTGGTTGAAGAATGACTTCATTGGATATTTCCGTAGTTGGAAACATGAAGTGCAATCAACGGATCTCGTTTCATCTGATGCTGGTCGCAAATCAATGTTGCTAAGCAAAACGACAGAAAGTGGTCTGCTTATGACAACTAAAGCGATAATTAATTTAGTCGAAGATTGCTTCTCTGCTGGCGCTAAGTTTGTGATGACTCGCCGAATAAATCAAGACCCTCTGGAATCTTATTTTGGACACCAACGTCAACGTGGAAGGAGATCTGATGCACCGACAGCACCCATGTTCGCTTACAACGTCAGAGCTATTATTTGTTTTAGAAAAAGCGTGAGTGGGTCAAATGTGACACAAGAAAACTGTTGAAAGAGATGTAACTACCGGTATGCATCTAGTTATACATTTAGTAGCGTCATGTTGAGTTCTATTGTTATGCCTCGAGAATTGTATACTTTATTTGTTTCAACTCTACGTTGCAGTGTTTTTGTCTCTTCATTGCATTGCTTATTTCACTTGGAATTATTGCTCACTTCTAAATTATCTCAACTTTGTAAGATTTTAGTGTCGCAACTTGCCAGCTGTCAACCTTTTCGGGTGGGTCAAAAGAAATTAGTCGTCTTTGAAGGCAGATGTTCGACTCAACAGTTTTGAAAAGAATTGATCGACAATTAAGAGGTTAAATAGCATTTTAGAAGGTCAATTCCCACGATTTAATTGGAATACTAGGACCTTTTTGATTGTTCATTTCCTGTTATCTTTGCACCACTGTCCGTAGACTAGACCCTAGACCAGGGGTGGGGAACCTGCGGTCCGCTTAAGTTTTGAATGTGGCATAAAAAACGCGCAAAAGTCTTTGATTTTATGGCAAAAAAACTCAGCATGTTGATTAAATTTGCGACGTAATATTGTGTATTTTTAAAACAAAATTTACGAAAATAATTATGGCCCGCTGAGAATATTATGCAATCAATGTGATCCGCTGTGCCGTGTTGGTTCCTCAATCCTCACTCCTGCCCTAGACCGTTGTTTGCAGAGCTTTTGCTTATTTATTCGTGGGACTCATTTTTCCCGTGAAGCGGTTTGTTGACTACTACCCTAAGGATACCTAGCTGGTGCTACAAAAGTAATTTTCTGGGGCTCGATTTTAAATTACGAGCTCGTCTTGACGCTAGTAGAAATCAAAGTTAGTTCGAGAGAGTGGATATTTTCTGTCTGCTGCTTAAAAGAAAATGGTTGTAATGAAATATTGTGTGGTTTCATGGCGCTTCATAACTACTAAGGTCCTTTAGCGCCAGGACTAAATTTTGTCAAGAATTTACTGACATATTTTTATTCTATGTTTATTTCATCCTCGGCGCTACACTTAATTGCTGAGCGTTTAGCAAGTGTAACAGCAGATACCAGTTTTAAAATCTTTGGTTTGACCCGACTGAGAATAGAACCCAGCCTACCAGCTTCCAAGGCGAACGCTCTTAACCACTAGACGATGGTGCTGTTGTTTAAATCGTTATTTAGTTTTGATTTGCAGTTTCATGTTAATGTGAAACCTCACTAATTTTTTTTTGTAATCCGTTGGTATATGCATGCATCACTTATTGTTAAGCCCTTCGTTAATGCGTGCGTTTAAATTTTTTGTAACCGTTGGCGAATAATATTGGTCGAGTAGTTCACAGCGTCGTTTTTTCGACAGCATGATCGCAAGGTTGATGGTTCAACTCTCACTCAAGCCTCGTTGTTGCGTCCTTGGATAAGATGCTTCACGACGATTATATCTGCTTGGTGAAATCTAACGAGCAGCAAATTGAAGAAGTCCGAAGCAAAGTTCAAGCGGAAAACTCGGAAACCAGGGCAACTCGTAAGCGAGCCAGGATTTGTCCTACGCATAGCGCCTCCGTCGCTTTCTCGTGACAGGAGAATAACAATGAAGAAATCAGATCAGAATATTATTATCCGATTTCGGGATAGAATTCTGTCAGTTTTCTGGGTGAAGTGGCAATTGACTTATTCATGTTTATTCATAGGGTATCCAACTGGCCAATGGTTGGCCATACGTCCCGTTTTTAGGCCTTGGTCCCGGTGTCCCGCCCAGTTTACCATTTTGTCCCAGAATTTTTGATTCAAAATTTGCTTTTGTTGAAACAGCATGTCAACTGCACAATACACATACCACGGCTTGTGGACGTGATGACCCTTGTTTTTTGGTCTTCACTTGACTTTGGGCGGCGTCCCACTTTTGCATGTCCAGGAAATACCCAGCCTATTCATTCAGTCTATCTAATTTTCAAATTTTTGCAGTTTTATGCACGTCTTAACGTATGTCGCTTTGTATTATTTTCAGCCCTGCTCCTATTTGTGTGTCTGTTGTGTCATGGCAAAAAATTAAAAACTATTACTACGGCGGAAATTGTTTTTACGTTACCGAAAGACGTTATTGCAAGCAGGGCCGGATTAAGGCGGGGGCTGATGGGGCTGCAGCCCCAGGCCCTCACCCAAATATAGGCCCACCACTACACTAAGTCAATGAAACAACTAAGGTAGCATAGGCTAATAGAATTGGTTTTGCAGTGACAGTGTTTTCCATATGCAGGTGGAAGATTCCATATGTAGGCAGTAGGCTAAAGTAATTTAAAAATAAAAATGAAGAAGTATAAAAGCGGTTGGGAAAAAGAGAAATCTAGAAGAGAAGCAGAAGCTAAATTGAAAAAAGTTGTAGCAGGTTCAAAAAAAGTGACTGATTTTTTTGATGTAAGCGAACCGAAAAGCAACATTGCAGAAACGACGTCTAGTAGGCCTAATGCAACTGCTTTGCGACCATCTACTTGGAGTGACTGTATTGCAGAGCCACATATAAATATTGTTTCATCAGAACCAAATTTAAAAACCAAGTCATCTAATGTTGCTGAGGATGAAACACATGGGGTAAAAGAAACTATTCAACACGACATGGATGTTGGATGCTGGGGAGTAATTTCGGACCAGCTGAGAGATTATTGCTGCCAAATAGGAAGTTCAGAATTTCAACATCTTGATGCAGATTTTTCAACTTCAGAGACATGTATTACTGGCGATAAATTTAAACGGCGTTGTTCTAAATCCCTATTTTGGCGAGAACAATTGAACGGCGAAATAATGAAACGCGAGTGGTTGTGCTATTCGCCTTCAACCAAAAAACTTTACTGCTTTGTTTGCAAACTTTTTGCGTCTGATTCTGAGAAAATCATGCTGGCATCAGTTGGTTATGGTGACTGGAAACATGCACCACGCGACCTGGCCAGGCACGAATCTTCTAACAAACACTTAAGTTATCTTTCAAAATATTTATTTCGAAGAGCAAAAAAAGGAAGCATTTGCAAAGATTTGGAAGAGCAAAAAGAATCTGACAGAAAATATTGGTGCAAAGTATTGGCTCGAGTTTTAAGCGTGATAAAATTCCTATCATCCAGAGGGCTGGCCTTCCGCGGAAGTAGTGAGAAGGTTGGTTCTCCACAAAACGGTAACTTCCTTGGAATTTTGGAGTTGTTGGCGGAATACGATACTTTCCTTGCTGAGCATATTCAAAAGAGAGTGAACAAAGGCAAGGGACACGTTTCGTACTTCTCATCGACTGTATGTGAGGAATTCATTGACACAATTGCAACAAAAGTATTAAATATTATTATTTCCGAAATAAAACAAGCAAAGTATTATTCAGTGTCCGTGGACTCAACACCTGACATTGCAAATGTTGACCAGTTAACAATAATTTTTCGGTATGTTTTACCTGACGGTCTCGTGGAACGATTTGTCAAATTTATGCCCACCCGTGGACACACTGGTCACCAATTGGCTGATATACTTTTGGAGTTTATAGAAGACAATGGGATCAGTTTGAAAGATCTCCGAGGACAATCTTATGACAACGCTGCTAACATGAGCGGAAAGTATAAAGGTATGCAAGCTATAATAAAAGAACGTAACCACCATGCAGAATATATTCCTTGTGTAGCACATTCCTTGAATCTTGTGGGGAAAATGTGCTGCTGAGTGTTGCCAATCCGCGGTTCGTTTTTTCATGTTTGTTCAAGGACTCTATGTATTCTTTTCAGCTTCAACACACAGGTGGAATCTTCTTGTTGATGCACTGAAAACACTTCAATATCCAACACTTAAGCCTTTGTCTGATACACGTTGGGAGGCGCGATATGATGCGCTACATGCACTAAGAAAAGGTTACCGAGCAGTTCTTCAAGTCTTGAAGGTAATATCTGATGACAATGATGAAACATATCAAACTAAAGAAACAGCCAGGGGTTTTGTTTCATCGATGAAAAAGCTTGAAACTGGTATTTTACTCGAGGTATGGTCGTGCATAATGGAACGGTTCCATAAGACGAGCCAGGCTCTGCAGGACAGCAAAATGACTTTGAATAAGGCAACAAATTTGCTTCAGGGTCTACAGAACTTTATTCAACTTCTCAGACCCCAATTTCAAACATTTGAAGGAAGAGGTCAAGCATTAAGTGGCTGTCATCATTACACTGAAGAAATTTCAAGAAAGAAAAGTAGGGTTGGATAGCGAAGGTGAATCTGAAGACACATCACTTGATCCATCGAGCAGATTCGAAGTAGACTCATATTTGCCAATCATTGACCAAATTCTTTCGTCTATGAAAACCCGAGTAGAAGCTTACGACGGTCTCCGAAGAAAGTTTTCGTTTCTGATAGAATTGAACACCATGTCTAACTGCAAAATTGAAGCAAGTGCGAAATCGTTACTTCAATATTATCCAGATGATCTGGAGGAGTCATTGCCTGAGGAGATGATTCATTTTTCTACACTAATAAAACAACACCATTTCAACAGCGAATGCAAAGAAATTCAGATGTTTAAGTTCATAAATGAAAATGAATTCGTGCACGCATTTCCTAATGTATCTGTTGTTTTCAGGCTTTACCTTTGTCTGATGATTTCTAATTGCTCTGGCGAGCGTTCATTTTCAGCGCTAAAAAGAGTAAAGAATCATTTGCGTTCGTCTATGCGTCAGAAAAGGTTGAATTCCTTAGCTCTACTCTGCATTGAAAACGACATTTTGCAAAAAATAGACACCGATGACATTATTAAGAGCTTTGCATTGTCTAAATCCAGAAAATGCGTCATTTGAATGTGTGTATACAAAGTAAATATATACTTTGTTAATGTATTAAAATTTGTTTTTCGTTTCAATTGTGGTTAGTTTTTAGTACAACGAATAGAAAAAAATAGGCCTCTGACTATCATAGAGCCCCAGGCCCATAAAAAGCTTAATCCGGCCCTGATTGCAAGATAGTGATACAGCTCGTACTGCATTAGTTTGCGAGCTACGTTGATGCGTGTCGCGAGTTAACGCTCTCCATCTCCACTACTTAGCACCAAGGCAACTCAACTAAGCACGTAAGGAATACTGCAGCGATTGAATCACTGGCAGCAGCAACACGCTACGGTATAGGGTTAGACACACACGCGGTACAAATGTTTCAATGAAAATTTTTTGCCAAGATGCTCCAGCATTTACACATTTTACAAGAGTGGACTTCTAAACTTTTTCTGAGAAAAGTAATACTGCCTGAAAGCCAAATTAACACAAACAAGTCGTTAGCATATTTTCTTTTCGTCTGAAGGTAGACTCCGTTATACTGTCGGTTACTTAGCAATGCAAGCATTACGATGTTATGCCCTGAAAAATTGCAGTAGGCTAATTTAGACTGCATTCGCAATGTCTTTGAAGCTTTGCGCGATTTTGACTTTCGGTTAATTTGATACATAACACGACAGCATGCGAGCGCAACGACGGTGTGGTCAGTTTTGCTGCCTTCTGTCAAAAAAAAAATTTAACACGCTTGCATTTAGCTGGTAGACTGTAATAAGAGCTGCTGAATATAACTGATTATTTTATTTCAGTGAAAAAGCGTATGAAGTAAAACGGAAAGAGCGTTGAGGCATGCCAGCATGATCATGTGAATCAAATAAACAACAATAGCCTAATAAGACGAACCAACTCAATTGGCAAATACATTAGTTTAAAATCACATGCACTTTAACGTTGTTTGAAAAAGTCTAGCACTTAGTTATTACTCGCAATTTGGTAATTCACAGGAGCGTATTTAGTTTAAGCATGCAAAAAAAAACTGTTTAAGCATGCAAATACAGTACCACCGGTAGGCTATCCAGTATTTGATACCCTCAACTAACATATTAATAAAATCATGTATGAGGTTTCATTTTCATCACTCTAAATTTATACTTTTCGAAAACCAGTGTTAAAACTTCATAAAAATGCGTCGATATTAACTACACATAACTTTATACCGTGAATTAGGCTAGCCGAATCTTTTGTACCTTTCCCGAAGCCACACTGCAGCCTTTTTTCTCTCACGCTTCAGTTGTTCTGGGTCGACAGCGATGTCTGGACGATCTCGCACAATAAAAGCTATGCAGCTATAGCCTTTTGTGAGCGATTGCAAATGGGCAGCAGGAATTGTGCATAAAATAGTATCGTAAAATCAAACATATGAAACTCTATTCAAGAATTTTGCGTCTATTAAACACAATACGCTTTATAAAAAAGTGAAAGTAATTAGCCTAAATAGCACGCAATATGACGGTTTTAAAAGATATAAAGAGCGTATGCATGCGGATTGTGAGTTGCCCGTCGCTTCTTCGTAATTTTCTTGAAACGGAAGCGTTTTTCTTTTTCAGTGGTATTGACCTCCACAGAATTTTTTTGTACTGCGATATGATATAAGCATTAAAACAGCAAAATTCAGAAATTCAAGAATATATCGCCAGTCTCCGCTACGTACTTTTATCAAAAGTTCCTTTGGCAACAAAGCAAGCGCTTTTATTATAAGCCATATTTTGCACGAAAATGAAAACATAAAGCGTCCATTCGATTGCATATGGTGTACAAAACTTTCAGCGTCAACTGAAAAGTTAAATTGCTACTGTAAAGAAAACTTTTTATGCCTTAGTCGGGGTTGTCTTTTTGTCGATATTATTAAAGTTTTAGTGATGAGGCCATCACACCTTTATTTGGTAGCCAACAACACATGCCTGGTTACATAAGAACTATAACTGAGCTTTAGTAGTTTTGATTCAGCATATTTTAACTTGTAGTAATAGTAAATCTACGATATTGCTATTTCTGAAGTGGTCATAATCATTGTAATACGATTAATCATTATCTCCACTCATAATAATTATTTATAGGCTGTCGTTGTTGGCACAGCAGGTAAGGTATTGCGGACTGAAGCATATGGCTTAAGCTACAATGTTCAGAAAACAATTAATAATAATTTATTTTCCCCAAGTTTTGTTGTAGCAGGTTTGGATATAATTTTCCCAATGGCTTGACAGAGTTACTGAAATGATATGAACATATGAACTTTATTAGAAGTTTGTCAGCGACATGGCTTTATTAGAAGTTTGTCGGCGACAAGATATTTGTCAGCGACATAGCCAAGCGGTACCGCGCGCAGGTGACAGATCCTACGTGACGGGTTCGATTCGCGGCTGGAGCCGATTGTATTTGACATATGTAGTGGGTGGCTGCTGACTCAAAGAGCACAAGCTCACTTCGCAGTCTCCCTCAATAGTTACTGTCGAATTTTCAGTTCAACTTTATTAGAAAGCTTGAATATGACAGAAACTTTTAGCAAGTCTGAATTCGTTTCATACACACAACGACAATGTTACCACTGATTTTTTGTCTCTACAATAAAAAGTAATAAAAAAAATGATCACCGTCCTCTTAGCTACAAAATTTATCTATACTGTAAATTCGTGATAGCAGGGCCGTCCCAAAAGGGGGCCAGGAGAGGCTTGCCTCGCCCTAATCGACATGCTTTCCCCCCCCCAATCGACATGCTTGCCCCCCAAATAACAAGCGTATTCTTTTAAAGACAGCGGCTTTTGTGCTTAATTTCAAACTTTAGCTCCCCTAAGTCGACTGCTCTCGCGCCGCGTCTGCACGCAATCGCAGTGCTAAGCATATCCTTAAATTGCTTAGCATATCGTATGAATAAATCAGTCTACGCAAAATGTTGAAAATCTATAGGTTTTATTTATTTATTTATTTGCATACTTATCCTTCTATCACGAGAAAGCGTCAAGGCGCTATACAGTTCAAAATACGTCATGCGATCATGACCGTCCTAAATACGTCAATCCACTAGTACACCTAGTCCTAATCAATTTTCTTTTCGGCCTATTTAAGAAGGAACAAAGTCGTCCCGATTTGTAGCAGTTTTTTCAACACTACGACAGAGTTTTATGAAATGCTTGATTTTGAAATTGTGCAATCGCATTGGCAGTACTTAATCCCAGGGCCGAAACTAGGCAACGCGCTTCCCCCCCCCGAAATTATCTTTTGGGGCCTTCTAAAATTTTTTTCTAGGATAGTAATACAACTGAGCGAGCCCCGAAGGGGCGATGCCAAGCTAGGAGCGTCTAGGGGCATGTCCCCCAGAACATTTTGCGGAATTTGACCTTATTTTGGAGGCTTTTTGAGCCTTCAAAATTCCTCAGTTTTAACAAGGTTTAATAGTCTGATTTACTAGGTCCCTTCCAAACCCACTAAAATAATGCTGCAGGCAAACCCTACTCTAACATTTCGCTACCTATGCGAAGAAAAAACGTTTTTTAGGCTTATTTTTGCGCCTTTCACTTGAGGATGAGGGGCCCTTGGTATGCTACTAAACGTTTGTTTGCTAGTTTGGCGACTGCTATCTTTCGAAAAATTTGCAGGCCCCCCACGGCCAAAAGCATAAATATGGTATGGGGGTCACACATCGCGCGAGTTAGGACAAAAAGCATATTGAATCTTAGAATAGGCCTATTTAAGGCACCTTTATCATACGTTGAGTAAATAGTAATACGTACTGACTACTTACTGGGCCCCCTTTTTGTGCGTGACCCCCCCGGTCGGGGGGTTCGGGGGGCGATAGTTTCGGCACAGCTTAATCCCCGGTCTCCACATTATTTCTAAAAGTTAGAGCTTTTTCATGTAGAAATAAATGTACAGTATCTAAATTAAACAGTTTGCCAAGGCTTATAGGCCTACTTCATGAAATTTTGTGATATATGAAGAGGTTTGTGAAATCTTTTCGGATATGTGTCACCAAATACGCGAAAAAGTTGTCAGTGGCATTTTAGATCGCATAATTCAAACAGTTCACCACAACATGAAATAGTTCAAGCAAATTTTTAAAAAAAATTCCATACTTGCTTGAATTCGCCAAAAAAATCGAAACCTTTTGTGTTTACGTTGCAGTTAAAGTTTTCTTACAAACCCCTACCAAGGGTTATACAACAAATATGCCAAAACAAGTTTTCAATTTCAAACTTCAGTTTCTGCAAAACTCTTAAAATTTTTAAATGTAAACATAAAGTTGCCTTTACTTAAAAATTTTTGTTTTCGAATGAAACAGAAATTAACGTTAAATTTTTTGATCAACTAAACAACATCGATCTGTTTGCAGCACTGCCACACTTTTTTCCACTCACCAGTCATCACAAATACTAAATACTAACATTATCAGTTAAAATTTAATCGTTATTTTTGTACATAATACAGTATAACTTATTGTTTTATAGAGCTTATTCAGCGCTAGCGAATTAAGTATACAGAATAAGCCGAGCGTGCAAAAAAAAGGCTCCGTCTGGGAGCAAAGTTTGTTTCTTCTATTAGACATGCCTTTTTCTCTCGCGCTGAGTTTCCAGTCTATGTAATAGAAAGTCTATGCTGCAACTGCCAGCAGCTGCCAACTTTTACTAACCTGTCAATAGGTGGCGCTAAGTAAAAAGTTTAAACCGCAAAAACTAGCATTGGCCAGCAGACTAGTAATTTACAGACCATGGTGAAATAAATGTGCTAATTATCCTAAATATACTTAAGCATCGGGAAAATATATGTCAAGTTTGGAAATGAGCAAATTATCTTTTGTCAAAGCTTAGCTTTATGGCCTTGGTTTTGCAAACGCTACTTTTTACTTACGTAGCTTCAAATTGCGGGTACTTTTTACTTCTACTCGGTTACTTTTTACATCCCCTACTTTCTACTCTACTTCAAGTAGCTTCCGCCATCAGTAACAATACTTTTACTTAACTAGATTGCTGGACTACTTTTTACACCACTGGCAGTTTCTCCCATAACTGTTGAAAAGTGAAGATAGTGGAGCGAGAGAAAAAACTTTCCTCCTTACCGAAACAATTTTAAACTAAAATGAATTACACGCGAGAGGAGCAGGGATGCATTGGCAATTTTTTTCCAGCCGGAACGCAAGCTCAAGACGTAATATGTCCAAGTTTGTGACGTCATCATGTTTTTGTCCTCATTTAATGATGAGTTATTATAAAATGCTGTTCTACGCCTGAGTGACATTCCCCTACAAGCGATAGGAAATGCGAAAAAGCAAAATGATTGTCTGGTGGATACCGATCCTGCTGCTGCAAACTCGAATCAAATAATCATCGGCAGTTGTTGATATAGTCACATGTTCAATGTCAATAGTGAACTCAGTTATGCTTCTGAGATAAAATTCACGAAGCAGCTGGCGAGTTGTAAAGATACAGTGTATCGCACAGCTCAGTGGTTTTCAACCTTTTTCAAGTCGAGGACTCCTAAGTTAAGCAATTTGTTGTTGCGCACCCCTCACAAATCAACGCAACTCAGATGACGAAGTGGTATAGAGCGTCTGTCTCTTGAGCTGTAGACTCGGGTTTGATTCCGAGTCGGATCAAACCAATGACTTTAAAATTGGTATTCACAGCTTCCCTGCTTCACGCTCAGCATTAAAGGGACAGTGTGAAGAACAAGCCGGCAAGTTTACTTGTTGTGCCGTTGGGAAAGGCACTTAGCGGGATTCCCCAATCTTGGTGTGGTGGACAGATGGCCGGCAACTCCTAAGCGAGCTCGTATAGCGCATTGATCGCTTTCTCGTGGTAGGAGGATAAATATGCACCTAAAACTAAAAAAAAAAACTAACGCAAATAGACACAAATTTAGAGTAGCAAAGTCCGTGTAACTTCGTAGTTATACTAGTAGGATTATTATATTTTCACTGCGCAAAAAGAGATCAGGTTTTCTTGAAGGTCATCACGTCTGCAGACGTCCAGTTTTCCGATCAAAACCAAGTGAAGAGCAAAAAAAGGCCTCCAGGTCCTCAGATGTTCTGCATTTCACTGAAAATATCGGTGTGGAGCTAAAAAAAGGTATATTTTTATATCGTTCGCAAAAAAATTATTTTTTAAGATGCATTAATAATTAATGAACACCGGTACTGCGGATTTCTTACGGACCCTTTAGCTCTTTGCGGCCCCCTTAAAATCATTGAAAACCACTGACATAGCCTGTAGGTTATAACTAGCATACGTAAACTGGTCAAAGTATTAAGAGTCTCTCAGCTACTTCACCAAATACAGCTAAAAACCTTGCATGTTAAATCAGGAAAAAACGAGGTTTATAATTCTCGAAATTTGATGAGTCACAGCCAATCTCAACCATCTATATCGGTTGTTATGATGCGAAACGCACTTGTAATTAGGGCATACAGTCAAATCTCGATATTATGCCACCCATTGGAACTGAGGTAAAGTGGCATAGTAGCAAGAGTGGCATAGTAACAAGAGCTTGCTGCAACATTGATGAAACAACAAACACAACGAACAAAAGGACAAACGACTACAGTATATGTACACTTTGTACAGTACACGTAATGTATTCCCCAAGTTATGTAACTCAGGCCAAAACTCTGAAGAATCGTCAGCTGTCGCACGTTCTCATGCGTTTCATTTTCCACACGATCACTTGATTGCATCACGCCCAATTTCTCGCTTCCCTGGCGCATCAATTAGGATGCCAGTATGCCATAGGTGGTGGAACAGGGAGGTAGGGCGGGGAGGCCCTGGCCCCTCCACTTTTTTTCAGGAGAGGCCCTAATTTACGCGTTTATTTCTACAATATTGCCTCAGCATGAATGCGTTTGAAACTTAATAGGCCTACCATCGAAATTAAAACCCAGGAAAGAGCTTAAATCCAGAGATGTCTTCTTTAAAACTTTATTTGTGGGGTGGGGGAAACAGAACCTAGAAGCAAGAACCATGGGTCCGAAGCCCACATAAATTGGACATGTCACATGTGGATTGTAAGCACAGGGCCGGATTGACTTATAGGGTAAGCAGGCTAAAACCTAGGGCCTCGGAGAAAATGGGGGACCTCATTACGAACAATGAAGACCTTTTTTTCTCTTCACCGATTCTTTTAGTGGCAAACAGAACATCTGAGGACGTGCATTCCGTTTTTTTGCTCTTCACTATGCCGATACTTTTTAGTGAAAACGGAATATTTGAGGACGTGAAGACCTTTTTTAGCTCTTCCAATCAGTGTGATCAAATAGCCTATAGGGCCTCTCATTGTCTAAATCCGGCCCTCAGTAGCGTGCTAGGGGGGCCATTGTGCCATACCTCTCCCCCCTTTTGAATTTGCCTTTTATTTAACAAGAACAATACTAATGGTGCCAAGTGACTAAAATATGCCGGATTCTTTTGGTGGTTTCTGTAGCCTATGGCTAGGGGCGGATCCAGAAATTTTGGTGGGGGGGATGCAGTTTTGTATTAGGTTGAATGTTAACTGAATGCAAAGTTGTTAAACCCGTAAAAGAGCGCAAATAAACCCTTTTTAGAAAATGTGTTCATGTGAGGGAGTGTATGCAGAACTTTTTAGCACCAAATTTTGGCATTTTTTAAGCGTTTTTTTTCTGGTAAAGTTAAATTTGGAGCAAATAGGGAAGCAAAAATGATACCGGGGGGTCCGTGGGCATGCTCCCCCAGGCATTTTAGCGCTTTTCGAACAATTTGTAACGCAAATTTTGTTCTTAATTTTACCCCTAATTAGTCATTCCCCAAATGTATTGCATTTTGTTTGCACATTTTCAATTTATGCGTGGCTGAAGGTCAGTTTGCACTAAAATTTGTTGTCGTACGAAATTTTATCCAGTTTTTGACGTAAGAAGTTGGTGGAAATACTTTTCATACAACTCGAACCCCAACACATGTGCTTTTTATCGGTTATTTTGTAAAGCATCCTACGATTGTTTTCTGAAATGCTGTGCAAAGTACCGTACACGTAATACGACATAGTTTTACGTAATAACTTCTGTTTCGTGGCCTACGTCATCTTACAAACGAAAAGTCGCATCGCATTCTGTGTAAACACACCTTAAGCCGAAAGAATTATTGTTGAATCAAAGAGGTTCGAAATTATGGAAAAATTTTATTTATCAAAAACATTGTTGAAACTGGCTGGTGGGGAGGGATGCATCCCCACATCCCCCCTGGATTTGTCACTACTTATGGCCAGGAGCGAATCCAGAGAGGTAGGATGAGGAGTATGCAACCTCCAACCAGCCATTTTCAAAGATGATTTTGATGCATACAACTTTTCTATAATTTCGAACCTCTTTCATAGCTATATGTCTTGCGCCTTAAGCAAGCATAATTAAAACTGTGCGAACAAAATGCGCCATATTTGGCGAAGCACTCAGAATTAGGGTCAAAAAATTTAAACACAGTTTGCCAGAAAATTATTCAAAAAGCACTAAAACAGCCATTACAGCATGCACATTTTCAAAAATTTTCCGGGGGAGCATGCCCCCGGACCCCCTAAAGCTTTTCTTATATCTTAATCAGCTTCAAATTGGTTCTGTCGAAAAAAAGACGCTGAAAAAAAATGCGGAAATTGTGCTCCCCCTTTAAAATTTCTCGCTACGCCACTGCCGGCCCTGATTGTAGGTGAAAAAAATCTGGCCATTGGTTTTGGCCCCCCACTTTAGAAATGCTTCCGCCATCGCAGCAGTATGCCACGCTCTGTTTTTGTACACTCTTGGGGCCTTATCACGAACAATGAAGACCTTTTTGTTTGTGGTCTTCACCAATATTTTCAGTGAAAACGCGACATCTGCGGACATGAAGACCTTTTTTTTGGTCTTCACCGATTTTTAGTGGAACAAATAGAAATAGCCTAGGGCCTCTCATTGTCTACATCCGGCCCTGCTTGTACAGTGCATTGTCATGTAACAAGGCTGTTTTCATCCACAGAACTGTATACAGTAGGCCTACAGTATCCATAAATCTCACGTGGCATAGTAGCGAGTGTAAGGGGTGGCATAATAAATTTATTTCCTATTCAATTTGTGTTGAATTTTGTTGCGCATGATCAAAAGTGGTATAGCATCAAGAGTGGCATAGCAACGAGGTGGTATAGTAACGAGATTTGACTGTATTAGCTTGCAGCAGTGGCAATTATGTACTTCCATGCTTCCACGTTTGCGCGACTTGGCTGCTCGAACAGTTGAATAAATTGTTACGTCACAGTCTCTATTATATTTACTGTCGGTATACGAACCGTCACTGCAATCTTTCGACCATAATGCAATAAGTACATCAACGTTGCGTAACATAGTAACGAAACGTAAAGGCAAGGAACAATGAATCAATCAATCAATTTTCTGGACCCGCTTATCCTTGGGGGGTCGCGGGGGCAGCAGCTCAAGTTGGAGCCTCCAAGCATCTCGATCCTCTGCAACAAAGGATAGATGCTCTGCTGGGATGCCAAGGCGAGACCAACTAAGATCTTCTACGTAATCTCGCCATCGAGTTCTGGGACGGCCTCTAGGCCTTCGACCAATCGGGGTTGAACAGAGCAGTTTTTTGGCTGTTCTTTCCTGGGGCATTCGTGTCACATGTCCATACCAACGCAGTTGCGATCTTTCTAGTCGGAGAAGCAGCGATTCGATGTTTAGAGATTCACGAATATCTGCACTTTTAACCTTGTCCAACAAGATCAAACCGCTAATTCTTGGCAAGAATCCCATTTCGGCTGCTTGAACTCGAGACCTCACTTTCTCATTCATGATCCAACACTCATGGCCATAAGTCAAAATAGGAACATAGACCGATCTGAAAATGGATAGCTTTGCCTTGGTGCAAAGCTCCCGTTTCAGTACCACAGATCGGTGGAGCTGGCGCATTACTGCACTTGCTTTTCCGATGCGGATATCCAATTCGCTATTTTGTCTGCCGTCACTTGTGAATGAGACGCCGAGGTACTTGAATTTCTCTGACTGTTTTAGTGGTACTCCATCAATTTGGAGAGAGCACTGCTTTGGTTGTCTGGACAGGCACATGGTTTCTGTTTTTGTTGTACTGATTTTCATTCCGGCAACAGAGCATGCATCCGAAAACCTGTCAAGAGCTTGCTGGAGACCATTTTGGGTAGGGTCGAGTAGCACGAGATCATCTGCAAATAACAGACGTTGTACAGTGCATTCACCGATCTTTACTCCGCCACAAGACTCACTGTTCTTAACTATTCTATCCATATAAATAAGGAACAGAATAGGTGAAAGAGAGCAGCCTTGCCGTAGTCCCACACTTACTCTGAAAGGTTTCGTCGTTGCACTGTTAACACGAACACAGATCTCGGAATGCATGTACAGCGACTTAATGGCAGTTAGTAACTGGCCATCAATGCCATACTGCAACAGCACCGCCCAAAGCTTGTCTCTAGGAATGCGATCATATGCTTTTTCAAGATCAACAAAACATGCATTGACCTCTTTTGCATACTCCCACGACTTCTCAAAGATTTGCTGCAAGGCAAAGATCTGATCCATTGTGCTTCGGCCAGGACGAAAGCCACACTGAGCATCTGTTAGCTTAGGCTCGACTATTTCACGGCATTTCTTTTCAAGGCATTTGGCATAGACCTTACCCGGGACACTGATGAGAGATATGCCCCTATAATTGGTGCATTTTCTCTTGTCTCCTTTCTTGTGGATAGGTATTATCACACTAGTTTGCCATTGCTTTGGTGCTTGCCCAGTACTACACGCCACCTTACAAACACGAGTCAGCCAACGAACACCATGTATGTTCATTGCTTTTAACATTTCAGGTCTGATATCATCCTCACCAGGTGCTTTTCCAGTTTTCAATGATTTGATTACTGCATTCACATCTGCTTCGGTTATCTGAATATCTTCCCCAACCTGTTCTTCGTGAATTTGTATCGGTGTAGCATCAACTGGGTTTAAAAGATCACTAAAGTACTCTCTCCACCGATTCAAAATAGCATCTTGATCTTTCAGAGTCACACCATTTGAATCTTCGATAAAGAGAGCGGCTCGAGATCTTTTTCCACGCAAACGGCGAATGGTCTGCCAGAACACTTTGTTTGCCGTTTTGAAATCATCGTCTAACCTTTCTCCAAATTCCTTCCAGGCCCTTTCCTTAGACAGTTTAACTTTTGTGGCTGCCGTCTTACGTGCTTCAGAGTACTGCGAACGAAGTTCAAGTGATGACTTATTTGCAAGCCAGGCCTTATAGGCCACTTTTTTCGCACGAATAGCTTCTTTAACTTCTTGGTTCCACCAAGGAGTTCTTTTCTCGCTACTCTTCGTCCCTCCAACACGCTTACGTCCACAACAGTTAGTAGCGGACGTAATGACTGCTGTTCGAAACAAACACCACTCAGTTTCAATGTCTTCAGTAAAGGTCGGAAGTTCTTTGAACTTAGATGCAATGTTGTCTGCAAATGCAGTTCGTACCTCTTTGTCAGCCAATGATTCCCATTTGATTCGATAAGTTTCTCGTGGTCGAAAAGTCTTTCGTTTTTTCAAGGGTTTCAAAGCTTTCAAAGTGCAGACAACTAGGTGGTGATCAGTTGACAACTCAGCCCCTCTTTTAACACGAACATCAGACACGGTAGAAAACAAGTCCGCCGAAACGATACAAAAATCAATCAGGGAGCGTTGTCCCAGAGAGTCTCTGTACCAGGTGTACTTATGAATTCTTTTGTGCTGAAAAAATGTGTTCATTATGCACAGCCCATTGGTGGCACAGAACTGCAATAAACACCTTCCGTTCTTGTTAATGTCAGGGTCACCATGTTCTTGTTAATGTCAAGGAACAATGAAATGATCTAAAAACAAGACAAAACACGTAGCGTAACGCTATATATTATCTTACAAAGTAAGTAGCATAGCAGGCTGACCGGAACGCCGTTCCGGCAGCTTTATGTTGAACCAGAACGCCGTTCCGGTACCAATGCAACGCCATGCGATTAAGGTCAAAAACAGCGTCGATACTGTTTAAGTATTTTTCACCCATATCAGATTAATCCCAGTCATGCGATTAAGGTCAAAAACAGCGTCGATACTGTTTAAGTATTTTTTACCCAAATCAAAGCATCGATATCATCTGATACTATCAACCACATAATCGGGGTGTCTGAAAAACGGAGCACTCAAGCTCCTGAGACAGTTACGGTACGTAAAAACAATTTCGCCTCCCCCCCGTTCTCCCCCTGGGCCTCTTCAAATCTTTTATTGGTCTGGTCTTCCTTGGCAATATTTTTATTTTATTTTTAGCACTTGGGGCATTGCCAATTTATAGTTCTTAATTTCTTATATTTTAATAATTTTTCGACAAACCAGCCGGTTGTAGCGCTGGTAAAGACGTCGCTATAGATGCGGAAGATTTGGGGTTCAATTCCCAGGCCGGTCAAATCGGACTCAGTGCATCCAGCGGCTTGCCACCGCTGGAAAGTTTCTTCTGAGCTGTGTTGCCCAGGCGCTAAGCAGCGGGGTCGGGCCCCGCCACTCGCTAAGCAGCGGGGCCGGGCCACTACAGCGAGTGTAATGAAGATTTGATTTAATTATTTAAAAAAAATTTTGTGTGCAGCCATACTTACTGCAGATACACCGCAATCCTACTTGTTAATTGTTTTGCAGCAGTATCAACCAGGGAGTCGAACCGAACCCGAACCTGAACCACGAACCGGTAAAAACCGCTTTTTTTCGGTGAACCCGAACTGAACCTGAACCGTTTAAATTTGAGATCATTGAACCTGATCCGAACCCGAACCTTTAAAATTTTATGCACGTGAACCCGAACCGAACCCGAACCTACATTATTTTGTGGACATAAACCTGAACAGAAATCGTTTAATAACAATGTTTGAACCTAAGCTGATTCTTCAAAATATTAATAAAAATCTCTAGACATGTGCTGCGATTCCCAACATTCTTTCTACTTTTCAAAATTTAATGAGTTTGAAACAAGTCAGGACAGGTCATGCCAACTTGGAAGGCTTATAAATTACAGCCGAACCCGAACCTGAACCGCGAACCGGTAAAAACCGCTTTTTTACGGTGAACCCGAACCGAATCCGAACCGTTTAAATTTGAGATCATTGAACCTGAACCAAACCCGAACCTTCAATATTTCAAATCTGTGAACCTGAACCGAACCCGAACCTTTAAATTTTGGTGTGGCTGAACCTGAACCGAACCTGAACTCAAATTTTTGAAAAGTCTTGAACCTGAACCGTAACTGAACCGTTAAAAATTAAATTTATTGAACCTAAACCGGAACCGGAGCGATATTTTAAACGGTTCGACTCCCTGGTATCAACGACAAACATGCAGTTCAAGCGAAACACATCAGAAAAGTTGTACTACCAGTATTGTTGCATCGCATCGTAATGAAAGTTTCTTGAGATTAAATTAAAAAAGTGGACAGAACAGAAAAAACATGATAGCAATTTCGGCAAGCTCCGTAAGAAGAAAAGTCGCTTCGTTTCAAAAAAGAAAGGTTTCATTTTTTCTGCAATCGTCAAGCCCAAGGGGGGTTGACTCCCGACACTCCCCCGTGCGTACGCCACGCTGGGTCCCGTATCCGCGACTTAGCACCTGGGGAACACAGAAACGTCGCAGCGGTGGTGAGCCGTTGGCGACACTGAGACAATTTGACCGCCCCGGGAATCGAACCCCAGACCTTCCGCACCAATAGCCTGTGCGCTTAACAACTGAGCTAATGGCCCGCACCGGCCCAGAAATTGAACCCAAAACCTTCCGCACCGATAGCGATGTCTTTAACCACTACGCCATTTGGCTGGTTTGGTTTACTCAAAATTATGATATCGCTAGCGGAATATCTGCCGGCATTGCAACCATTCTCTTCGAAAAACGCCTTCTGCGCTGAAACGTTGTCTTTTCCAGCCACAGCCGTTGAGAACAATCGCTTTATGCCATCACAACACGACTCCAGCTTTACCAGTGCCCATTGACCTTGTCCAGGTTAGCATTTTGAGTCAGTCATTGGTTCAAGAGCAACGCACCAGAAAAGTTCGACTACCGAAATTACTGCGTCACAATGAAAGTTTCTCGAGATTATAGCAAATAATTGGACAGCACAGAAAAACATAATAGCACTTTCGGCAATCTCTGTAAGAAAAAAGATAGATCGTTCCAAAAAAAAAGTTTTCATTTTTTTCCAATCGTCAATGGGGAAGGGGTTGACTCCCGACCCTCCCCCCCCCCCCTTGCGTACGCCACTGACCAAAATAGGATCAAGCTTGTGAAGACACGATTTGTTTAGTAGCTGCTTACCTGCTCGAACGCAATCAATTTCCGAAGCAAAATTTTGTCGCTGGACATATCGTAGGCCTATTAAGTCATATTCAGGCTCTTGAAGCTCAGATACTGGTATAGGAGAAAACAATGGTAACTCTGACCCTTTACGCAAAGTCCATACATGACGTTTGAACCGGGCGAACCATGCAGCCGCCAATTTTAGTCGATATAGAGAGGAAAACTTGGCAATAAGCAAAGATGTTGGTAGAGAATCTTCACGTGTTTTGGCTACTCTGCCGAAATTTTGAACAGTAATAGTGGCTAATGTGGTCCCCTTTTGGGATTCGAAGCACTTTAAAATTTCCGAAGGAAGTAAATTCAGAGAAAGCACCGGCCTCTAATCGGGAGAAAGACTTAAAAAATCGGGTCCTTTAAACCAATATTTGTCTTTCACAAGCAATTTGGCACTCAGTCCTCGAGTGAGTTTGTGGCGTTTTATTACGTTGCTACGAACCCAAATAGTCAAAAGAACGACGTTCGTTGTGAGTATACTCGTGGAGCTCCGGAGCCTTTACTGCTGCAGATTCCGATTGGTATATAAGACAACTAATCGTGATTATTTTTGTGCTTGTGGTACGTAAGATGTTGTTGCCTCAGTACTCCCCTTAGCTGTGAGAGACGAGAGGCATTGCAGGTGAAGGATTCCAGTGCTAGGCAGAGAAATGGTCTGTAGCAGGAATGAATGAAGCATTACGAGCCATCGTGGTGCTCAGCTCGAGAGAGATGTGTTGTTGTCTTGTTGAGATTGCCTCGACGGAATTGCGTCGGTTGATTGCGTGTCCATGCGTCGGGTTGTCACCAATGTGGCGTTTTATTATGTTGCTAAGAAGCCAAATAGTCAAAAGAACGGCATTCGTTGTGAGTATACTCGTGGAGCTCCGGAGCCTTTACTGCTGCAGATTCCGATTGATATACAAGCCAACTAATCGTGATTATTTTTGTGCTTGTGGTACGTAAGATGTTGTAACGTAAGATGTTGTAGCCACAAGTTTATCTGCAGGATTTGCTTTGGTGCCCTCGAAATTCCTATCATAAACTCTAGAGTGAAAAAGAATCCTTTGCAGGCGATTGCGCGGAAATAAAGTAAATCTTTTAACGTTTACTCTCAAGCTGTGTATAACAACGGTCGAGTCGGTCCAAAAGAAACAGGAAACTGTTTGTAATCCCAACTCTTGCTGCAAAACTTTGGACAATTTAATGGCATCCAAGGCCGCTTCAAGTTCCAGTCTAGGTATTGTGTTTTTACCTGACCCATTGACGTGTGATTTTGTCATCACAAGTCTGCAAACAACCAAGTCTGGAAAGATCAATTTGGCGTAACAAACAGCGCCTCTGGCTTTAGATGATGCGCCTGCAAAAAAGTGGAGTTGTAATTGGTAACGACTAACAACAGCAGTTCGAAAACTGCGAGGAATTCGAACTTCATTGAAATTTGATAAACCCTTCATCCACGATTGCCACCTTTTTAAAAGGGATCGAGTCAGAGGGTCATCCCAACCACGTGTTCGAGAACCCTAGCTAACTTTACTGAATAAAAGTCGTGCACGAAGTATAACAAATCCCAAAGGATCATAAAGTGAGTTTGTCACTGAGAGCATTCCTCGCTTTGTAGCACAAGATTCAGGCACAGCAATGTTAAAAAGGAATTCATCAGTTGGTATATGTGCCAGTCCATTCCTAACACACATTCTCGAATGGCACTGGATGACATTGCATTTCTCGCTGATTTTGCCTATCCTCCTCTGGAATAGTCTGCATCACAACATCGCTAGAAGATAGCCATTCTTTTAATGTGAATCCGCCCTTAGAAAGAAGCTCTCGAAGATTCTCCACTACTTTGATGGCATGATCCGGGCTATCAACGCTGACTAAGCAGTCGTCAACATAATAGTTTTTGTCAACTAATTCCGTAATTTCAGGATCATAATGCTTCCCGAATTCCCTTGCAGTTTCTTAAAGACAGTACTGCTACAGCACGTCACTTTTATTTTTTAATTAGTTTTTAAGAAAATTGCCGCCATGGTCCCGTGTAGAGATGGCATGGGCAGCCAAGAGACCCGCCAACGAGCCGTTAACCGGTCTTTTTACTGGTCCGCTAACGGCCCGGTTCTATCTTTGTTAATTACTGGACCGCTAACGAGCCGCTAACACTTTTTGAAATCCCCTTCAGTATGATTAATGTGATTAAACGTTCATAAAAAGAATCGGCTTTGGAGAGGCTGGGCTTTATTTTTGGTAGGAGTTGCCGGGCCGTGGGCGGTCTGGGCCTTAAAAACGTCAGCCCGAGCCATCTCTAGTCCCGTGAATCAAAAACCTGGACTAATGTTACTTCTTTCATTTATTCATCATAGTGTTGTGCCTCTTTAATTATTTGTTTCATAAAAATCCACGGTTTAATTTGTCAAGCTACATCCTGGCTTTGCGCGCTTGCAGGAAGTGTTTTGCAATTAATTACGCACCTTTATTTTGTACGATAGCGCGAATGTAACTTAGATTTTACAATGGGTTCTCAGATGAGTTTTACATGTTCGCAAAGCGGAATGTTTTCTTTTTATTCGAAGTTACCAAATCCTCAGTTGACTCTTCTTCAGGTGACGCCGCCTTGCGGTTGTTTTAATCCCTTTTTATTTTCTTCCTTCAATATTTACAATTTTACTGGAAAGCTTGCCAAACTGCTGACAGGAAAATAGCTAAAGTTGTCAAATAAGCAAAGGGTTTAGAATTCCTCTAGGCCACCTGCAACAAAACTAAGTTCGTTTTTTAACATAAGAAAATTAACTGTCTCTGGTATTGGACACAAATTTTGCTGATTTGGACTCAAATTTTGCTGCTGGATCTCTGCTGCTGGTCAATCAAAACTTGCCCTGCCTTTCTGAATCTGACTGAATTGCTACGTGTCTGATCAACGATTGCTAAATCTTCTCCCGTTGACCCTCATCTGCGAAGTTGCCAATTCCAGGCACTTCATTTGCTGGTGGAAGCTGCAACGAGTTCCTTCCTTGCTCTGTCTCGTTTACTGCAGTCTTCCATAATCTGGTTTGCCGACGTGTAATCCCGCATTTTCATTTTACAATTGTGGAAGTCAAAAGGGCAGGAACACGTTATTAGCAACGATGACAAGCCGGAGCCGAAAGGCAATATGACGATACGCTTGACCTCCACACGTTAATAACTCTCGGTCGTATAGAGTTCTTCACGATCGCTTATAGTCTAGCCTCACTCGAACAGAAAGGCTGAATTGCAGCTTTACAAGTTATATTGATAATTAATCGTTATTCTGTTTCTGATAACTTTCCATTTCGATCAACATTTAACACGTGCTATTCTTAACGAGAGAAAAAAAGAAATGCCAAATCAGCAGTTACGATGCAAACTTTCAGTTACTCGATGATGACGTCACACTCAAAAAGGCAGTGTCTATCAGCTATCGCAATTTAAAAATGTTGCTAAATAAAGTATTGTAATACATGATTAAGATAAGGGGCGTAATTCGCTACACAAGCATCGTTCCCACACAAGCATCACTGTATAAGGACTCGTGATTTTTGGTACAGACGTACAAGGCCACTTATTTTTCCTGTATGTACTGTCAGGCTTTGCCAGTTTGGTATTCCGTAAATTTTTACTGTCAGGCTTTGCTAGATTGGTTTTCTGCAAAGTTTGTAAATAACTTTTTGTGATTTTACGTGTTTTGTGTCGCGTTTACGTTGCTGTAGAAGAAGGAAGAATGTTTCATGTTTCTGTGTTTTCTAGAGATAGTTTGATATGTACGATAGTTCATACACCTCTCTTGTTCAAATTAAAAGTTAAGTTGTCGCCAAGCATGAGTTGGTACGGTACCCTTGTTTGTGTAGTATATACCTTTTCCGTTTATTTTTAATTTTTTTACCTTGTGTTAGTGAAGTTCTGGCTAGAGGTACACTAGCCTTAGATGACCGTAAGGTCTTGCGCTCCGTCCTTCCACTAGTGCTTTGTTATGTGCTTTTGGTAAATAAAATAGATTGATTGATTGTTCCTAGCCTACTGCATTTCAATCAAAGTTGTTCCAACTGTACTGGTTCAAGGATTGTACGGAGTGTGTATTGCGACTCCGCTTCGAGTCGGTTGGCAACCGTCCAGTAATGTTGTAACATGTGCTTTTTATTAAGTCTGCGAAGTGGTTACGTTCTATAATAATAATAATGTATTTCCCGAATCCAGTGCACACATGGCACTACGGGAAGACAACTATAAAACCAAACAAATGTCAAATAACATCAGATAAAACTACTAAGCATAAGACGGAGTGCATCCAGCAAAAATAATGAAAAAGATGAAGAAATGACAAAAATCAGAAAAAAAACAAACAAAGATGGATCTACTGACTATTCGATAACTCTAACCGAAGTGCATCTATCTATAAGTAGAACACAGAGTGCATCCAGCAAAAAATAATAAAGAAGATGAAGAAATGCCAAAAAAAAAAAAAAATTAAAAAAAGTTCAAGATGAATCTACTGACAATTCCATAGCTCTAACCACAGTGAATAAAATAAACAAGAAATCAACACGATCATAAATTAACAAATAAAATAGCTTGATGCCTAATTGCATGCATACCATTAGCTAAACTTATAAACTAAGAGGGGTAGGCTACAAATATGCACATATGCAAATCTAGCGGAAATTGCACTGGTAAAAATAAAAAAAAATCAATCAGTCAAAATAAGGAATATCACGACAATGCAAAGGCTAAAAAAGTAGCAGTATTCAGAAACAAGACGTTTGAATTGAGAAACAGAAGTAGGCTACTATTCACAACATTCCATGGCAAATTATTCCAATCCTGTATACCCAGTGATGGAGTACTCTAGTACTGTACTCGAGTACCACTTTTGCAGCACTCGTACTCGCAACCCCTGGTACTCGGTTAGTACTCGTACTCGAAGGTTAACGTACTCCGTCAAAAAAAGCGCCGAGTACACGAGTACATTTGGCTTTCGCTAGAAATAAACTAACAAACAAGATGAACTTTCGATAGCAAACTACAGCCAATAAAACCCGTAAATAAATTAATGCGCCTTCTCAACATCCCAAACACTGAAAAAACGTATTCGTTTATGTTTTTGCGACAAACTTTGAGCTGTTGCTACTTAAAAATTGTTCTTTTGCTAAATTTGTAAAAGTACTCGTACTCGAACTTTTTTACGGTACTCGTACTCGAGTACATTTTTCAATATCAGTACTTGTACTCGAAGTTTTTTGCGGTACCCGTACTCGGAAGTTGAGTACTCGACTCCATCACTGGTATACACGTTCGTGAAAAACAATATTTTCGACAATCAACTGCAACAAAATTTGTTTTCAATTTGAAGTTATACCCACGAGTGTACTTAACATACGAACGTGTAAAAAACTTAATATAATCAGATATTGAAAGGTTATTCATTAATTTAAAAATTTCAGTCAAATCAAAGACGTTGGTAGAGATCCCAGGAAGTGCAAAGTTTATTGTTGTGTACTGTTTGTTAGAGGCTGGGTACTGTAGTAAGTGAAGATTATGTAGTACTTGAGGCTACAGTCTAAGTAATGAAATGTGTTACTGTTAGTCTAGCCTAGTTTGCTAGTAGTGAGTGTGCTAGCAATCAGTGAAATGTGTTTTCCAATGTTTCTATTTGAATAAGAAACACATCCTACCAGAGTCGGAAAAGATAGAAGAAACTAGATGGCAGCTGCAAGCACCCGCTTATGGCTTCCCGATCAAGCTTACTAGGGACCCAAACGTCTAAGGGAACAGCACAGCGACTTCGCTTTTACAACTTAAAAAAACAACAAATCCCTGCAAAGTATGGGTGGGCATTATCACACATGAAGTAAGTTTAATTTCCTGCAGCCTGTGCTCCATAAACTTAATAATATTGTAACGACTTTTTAATTTCTGTAATACAGTCATCGAAATCTCAATAAAACTATTATCCTTACATTTTTTCACGTGTACAGTGATGATGCTGCACAAAACCTCAAAACTTCATTATACTCGCGATATTACGCCCAAGCGTGTAACGAGTGGCGGAGCCCACCTACGCGGCGCAGCGCTTGGGCTACAAAGCTCCGAACAAACGTCGCAACGGTGGCGAGCCGTTGGCGACACTGTGACGATTTGGCCGACCACGCAATTGAACCTCACACCTCCCGCACCGATAGGGTGGGCTTAGCAACTGAGCTAATCGGCTGGCACAATGCTACACAAGTCTGCAGCAAAATCATCTTGTTTGTCTGACATTTCAAACAAGCTGGCAAGTCTTGCAGTAAATTCAAACAATAAACGCCATGATTCTTGAAGGATTTGTGCAGCTGCAAGGACGACTGCATTCACACAAAACGAAATTAAATCATGGAGCTTGTGCTCGTTTCTAAGGGCCAAGAAATCGCGGCATAAAATGGGATGTATTATTTTGATATATCAAAAAATGAAGTTACAAAGTAAAAATTACGAGGTTTTGAATAAACAGAAATTACGAAAAAAGATCTACATTTACTTGCCATTAACATGTTTTTTATTCAGAAACTCATTAACAACAATTTATTCAAGAATTTTTTGAAAAGGATGGCATACACCGCATTAAAGCAGTTTGAATAAATATAAAAAAAGAATGTTTGACTTTTTCGTCTTTCTGCCGCTCTCAACTAGGGCTTATTTTAAGGGTAGGGCTTACATTAAAATCATCCTCAAAAATCACGCTAGGTTTTATTTTGCGGGTAGGTCTTATTATCGGGGAAACACGGCAATTACAACCAATTTCGCGAAACCACAAGCTTGATAATCTGATAGCGGATTATGCTAGCTATTACTCTAACAAACTCTTCGCCGCAATGCGAACACAGTTTCAATGCGAGGAATCTGCAAAGCTAAGTCATGAGTCCAATGCACCAACCACTTGGCCAATTCCCATGTGCCCCTTGTTGCTGCTTAAAACGTCACTTTAACCACAAACTCATACGGCTCACTCACAAATGAAAAAGTTTTAAGCCAAAATAGCTCAAAAACATATTTTCCTACTGCCCTCTAACGGATTACATAAATTTGCTTGACTTTCATGAGGTTTCCTGAAATTTCACGTTTTTTACGTTTGACTCCAAGTCAGGCGCTCTGGAGTAACCCTTCATTATATTGATATTTTACCCACATTGAGATAAATATCCTCCGATAATTTGAACGTCCTAGCTGTTGTCATTTAACAGTTATGAGCATGTGAACATTTTCCTATTATTGACTTTTGACCCCAAACCACTTGCCTGCCACCCCCGCAAGTTGTGAGACACAAGTTTACGTCGAGGTCTATCATCCCTGAACATTTCAAGCCTCTAGCATCAGCGGTTCAAATGCCCTAGACTGCGCAAGATTGGCAACATTTATCGGTTTTTTGACCTTTGATCCCGAGTCACGTGACATAGAGCGTTCATGGTTGGTACACTGCAAGGACACATCAAGACACACCAATCCTATCAAATTCAAGTTCTTATGTGTTTTGAATGAATAGTTATACGCCAAACGACATATTTGCTTATTTGACCATTGACCCCAAGTGACGTCACGCAAAACCAATCATTGCTGGTGTTTTTGTACTCTCGTTGAGATGCATCTGCTCCGTAAACTTGAAGGTCCTACCAGTTGCCATTCACAAGTTATTAGGGTTTGATCAAACTATTTGTCAATTTAATTGATTGACGTTTGACCTTTGACCTGTTGACCGCCACCCCCCAAAAGCTGTTAGGCACAAGTTCACATGGAGGTCTATCATCCCTGGGAATTTCAAGTATCTAGCATCAGCGGTTCAAAAGCCTTAGGCTGCACAAAAAACTGCTGAGGTTCGTTGATTTGACCTTTGACTCTAAGTGACGTCACGAACAGGTCCATGTTGTGCATATTTTTGTTCCCCACATTGATATGCATATACTGTGAAAATGTGAAGGTCCTACCTGTAGTCATTCAAAAGATATTAGGTTTTGGTAAATTTGGTTTTTTGACCTTTAACCTGACGACCGCCAACCCCCAAAAGTTGTTAGGCACAAGTTCCCAATAGGATCTACCATCCCTGAACATTTCAAGTCTCTAGCATCAGCGGTTCAAAAGCCTTAAACTGCACAAATTTTGGTGTTGAAAAAAAAAAAAAAAAGAAAAAGAAAAAAAAAAAACTAGATGGCAGCTGCAAGCACCCGCTTATGGCTTCCCGATCAAGCTTACTAGGGACCCAAACGTCTAAGGGAACAGGTGATTGACTTCGCTTTTACAACTTAAAAAAACAACAAATCCCTGCAAAGTATAGGTGGGCATTATCACACATGAAGTAAGTTTAATTTCCTGCAGCCTGTGCTCCATAAACTTAATAATATTGTAACGACTTTTTACATTTCTGTAATACAGTCATCGAAATCTCAATAAAACTATTATCCTTAAATTTCTTCAGTGTACAGTGATGATGCTGCACAAGAAATCAAATCTTCATTATACTCGCGATATTACGCCCAAGCGTGTAACAAGTGGCGGAGCCCACCTACGCGGCGCAGCGCTTGGGCCACACAACTCCGAACAAACGTCGCAACGGTGGCGAGCCGTTGGCGACACTGTGACGATTTGGCCGACCACGCAATTGAACCTCACACCTCCCGCACCGATTGGGTGGGCTTAGCAACTGAGCTAATCGGCCGGCACAATGCTACACAAGTCTGCAGCAAAATCATCTTGTTTGTCTGACACTTCCAACAAGCTGGCAAATCTTGCAGTAAATTCAAACAATAAACGCCATGATTCTTGAAGGATTTGTGCAGCTGCAAGGACGACTGCATTCACACAAAACGAAATTAAATCATGGAGCTTATGCTCGTTTCTAAGGGCCAAGAAATCGCGGCATAAAATGGGATGTATTATTTTGATATATCAAAAAATGAAGTTACCAAGTAAAAATTACGAGATTTTAAATAAACAGAAATTACGAAAAAAGATCTACATTTACTTGCCATTAACATGTTTTTTATTCAGAAACTCATTAACAACAATTTATTCAAGAATTTTTTGAAAAGGATGGCATACACCGCATTAAAGCAGTTTGAATAAATATAAAAAAAGAATGTTTGACTTTTTCGTCTTTCTGCCGCTCTCAACTAGGGCTTATTTTAAGGGTAGGGCTTACATTAAAATCATCCTCAAAAATCACGCTAGGTTTTATTTTGCGGGTAGGTCTTATTATCGGGGAAACACGGCAATTACAACCAATATCGCGAAACCACAAGCTTGATAATCTGATAGCGGATTATGCTAGCTATTACTCTAGCAAACTCTTCGCCGCAATGCGAACACAGTTTCAATGCGAGGAATCCACAAAGCTAAGTCATGAGTCCAATGCACCAACCACTTGGCCAATTCCCATGTGCCCCTTATTGCTGCTTAAAACGTCACTTTAACCACAAACTCATACGGCTCACTCACGAATGAAAAAATTTTAAGCCAAAATAGCTCAAAAACATGTTTCCCTACTGCCCTCTAACGGATTACATAAATTTGCTTGACTTTCATGAGGTTTCCTGAAATTTCACGTTTTTTACGTTTGACTCCAAGTCAGGCGCTCTGGAGTAACCCTTCATTATATTGATATTTTACCCACATTGAGATAAATATCCTCCGATAATTTGAAGGTCCTAGCTGTTGTCATTTAACAGTTATGAGCTTGTGAACATTTTCCTATTATTGACTTTTGACCCCAAACCACTTGACTGCCACCCCCCGCAAGTTGTGAGACCCAAGTTTACGTCGAGGTCTATCATCCCTGAACATTTCAAGCCTCTAGCATCGGCGGTTGAAATGCCCTAGACTGCGCAAGATTGGCAACATTTATCGGTTTTTTGACCTTTGATCCCGAGTCACGTGACATAGAGCGTTCATGGTTGGTACACTGTAAGAACATATCAAGACACACCAATCCTATCAATTTCAAGTTTCTATGTGTTTTGAAATATAACAGGGTAAATGGTAGGCCTTGAAGACTTACAAAATAAACGCTGTAAAAACCAATTATTTATTTAGTAAGTCTTCAAGGCCTACCATTTACCCTGTTATATTTGTTATATATAGACTTAGATCGGCTCCTCTTCATTCATTATGTGTTTTGAATGAATAGTTATACGCCAAACGACATATTTGCGTATTTGACTTTTGACCCCAAGTGACGTCACGCAAAACTAATCATTGCTGGTGTTTTTGTACTCTTGTTGAGATGCATCTGCTCCGTAAATTTGAAGGTCCTACCAGTTGCCATTCACAAGATATTAACGTTTGATCAAACTATTTGTCAATTTAATTGATTGACGTTTGACCTTTGATCTGTTGACCGCCACCCCCCAAAAGTTGTTAGGCACAAGATCACATGGAGGTCTATCATCCCTGGGAATTTCAAGTATCTAGCATCAGCGGTTCAAAAACCTTCAAATGCACAAAAAACTGCTGAGGTTCGTTGATTTGACCTTTGACCCTAAGTGACGTCACAAACAGGTCATTATTGTGCATATTTTTGTTCCCCACATTGATATGCATGTACTGTAAAAATGTGAAGGTCCTACCTGTAGTCATTCAAAAGTTGTTAGATTTTGGTAAGTTTGGTTTTTTGACCTTTGACCTTTAACCTGACGACCGCCACCCCCCAAAAGTTGTTAGGCACAAGTTCCCAATAGGATCTACCATCCCTGAACATTTCAAGTCTCTAGCATCAGCGGTTCAAAAGCCTTAGGCTGCGCAAGATTGGCAACACTTTTCGAGTTTTTTGACCTTTGACCCCGAGTCACGTGACATAGAACGTTTATAGTTGGTACACTGCAAGGACATATCAAGACACACCAACCCTATTAATTTCAAGTTCTTATGTGTTTTCCATCAATAGTTATACGCCAAACGGCATATTTGCGTATTTGACCTTTGACCCCAAGTGACGTCACGCAAAACTAATCACTGTTGGTGCTTTTGTACCCTGGTTGAGATGCATCTGCTCCGTAAACTTGAAGGTCCTACCAGTTGCCATTCACAAGTTATTAGCGTTTGATCAAATTTTTAAACATTTTATTTGATTGACGTTTGACCTTTGACCTGTTGACCGCCACCCCCCAAAAGCTGTTAGGCACAAGTTCACATGGAGATCTATCATCCCTGAAACTTTCAAGTCTCTAGCATCAGCGGTTCAAAAGCCTTAGGCTGCACAAAAATCTGTTAAGATTCGTTGATTTGACCTTTGACCCTAAGTGACGTCACGAACAGGTCATTGTTATGCATATAATTGTTCCCCACATTGATATGCATATACTGTGAAAATGTGAAGGTCCTACCTGTAGTCATTCAAAAGATATTAGGTTTTGGTAAATTTGGTTGTTTGACCTTTGACCTGACGACTGCCACCCCCCAAAAGTTGTTAGGCACAAGTTCCCAATAACATCTATCATCCCTGAAAATTTCAAGTCTCTAGCATCAGCGGTTCAAAAGCCTTAGGCTGCACAAAATTTGGTGTTGAAAAAAAAAAGAAAAAAAAAAAAAAAAAAAAAAATTTTTCGGAAACAAAATATTTTTTATCTAGAAAGTGGGGGGCTGCCGGGGAAAGTTAGGGCGACCAAGGTGTAGACCTAGGTGGGACACACATTTGAACTCTAGGTCACTTTTGAATTGGAACAGTAGTTTAGCAGCTACAACTGCTGGAAGTGTCAAAAAGTGCACAAATGGCAAACAAAAACAATATGGCTTCCCTTTTCGGGAAGCCATAAAAACTAGATGGCAGCTGCAAGCACCCGCTTATGGCTTCCCGATCAAGCTTACTAGGGACCCAAACGTCTAAGGGAACAGGTGAATGCCTTTGCTTTTACAACTTAAAAAAACAACAAATCCCTGCAAAGTATAGGTGGGCATTATCACACATGAAGTAAGTTTAATTTCCTGCAGCCTGTGCTCCAGAAACTTAATAATATTGTAACGACTTTTTACATTTCTGTAATACAGTCATCGAAATCTCAATAAAACTATTATCCTTAAATTTCTTCACGTGTACAGTGATGATGCTGCACAAGAAATCAAATCTTCATTATACTCGCGATATTACGCCCAAGCGTGTAACCAGTGGCGGAGCCCACCTACGCGGCGCAGCGCTTGGGCTACACAACTCCGAACAAACGTCGCAACGGTGGCGAGCCGTTGGCGACACTGTGACGATTTGGCCGACCACGCAATTGAACCTCACACCTCCCGCACCGATAGGGTGGGCTTAGCAACTGAGCTAATCGGCCGGCACAATGCTACACAAGTGTGCAGCAAAATCATCTTGTTTGTCTGACATTTCCAACAAGCTGGCAAATCTTGCAGTAAATTCAAACAATAAACGCCATGATTCTTGAAGGATTTGTGCAGCTGCAAGGACGACTGCATTCACACAAAACGAAATTAAATCATGGAGCTTGTGCTCGTTTCTAAGGGCCAAGAAATCGCGGCATAAAATGGGATGTATTATTTTGATATATCAAAAAATGAAGTTACAAAGTAAAAATTACGAGATTTTGAATAAACAGAAATTACGAAAAAAGATCTACATTTACTTGCCATTAACATGTTTTTTATTCAGAAACTCATTAACAACAATTTATTCAAGAATTTTTTGAAAAGGATGGCATACACCGCATTAAAGCAGTTTGAATAAATATAAAAAAAGAATGTTTGACTTTTTCGTCTTTCTGCCGCTCTCAACTAGGGCTTATTTTAAGGGTAGGGCTTACATTAAAATCATCCTCAAAAATCACGCTAGGTTTTATTTTGCGGGTAGGTCTTATTATCGGGGAAACACGGCAATTACAACCAATTTCGCGAAACCACAAGCTTGATAATCTGATAGCGGATTATGCTAGCTATTACTCTAGCAAACTCTTCACCGCAATGCGAACACAGTTTCAATGCGAAGAATCCACAAAGCTAAGTCATGAGTCCAATGCACCAACCACTTGGCCAATTCCCATGTGCCCCTTGTTGCTGATTAAAACGTCACTTTAACCACAAACTCATACGGCTCACTCACGAATGAAAAAATTTTAAGCCAAAATAGCTCAAAAACATGTTTCCCTACTGCCCTCTAACGGATTACATAAATTTGCTTGACTTTCATGAGGTTTCCTGAAATTTCACGTTTTTTACGTTTGACTCCAAGTCAGGCGCTCTGGAGTAACCCTTCATTATATTGATATTTTACCCACATTGAGATAAATATCCTCCGATAATTTGAAGGTCCTAGCTATTGTCATTTAACAGTTATGAGCATGTGAACATTTTCTTATTATTGACTTTTGACCCCAAACCACTTGCCTGTCACCCCCGCAAGTTGTGAGACCCAAGTTTACGTCGAGGTCTATCATCCCTGAACATTTCAAGCCTCTAGCATCAGCGGTTGAAATGCCCTAGACTGCGCAAGATTGGCAACATTTATCGATTTTTTGACCTTTGACCCCGAGTCACGTGACACAGAGCGTTCATGGTTGGTACACTGCAAGGACACATCAAGACACACCAATCCTATCAAATTCAAGTTCTTATGTGTTTTGAATGAATAGTTATACGCCAAACGACATATTTGCTTATTTGACCATTGACCCCAAGTGACGTCACGCAAAACTAATCATTGCTGGTGTTTTTGTACTCTCGTTGAGATGCATCTGCTCCGTAAACTTGAAGGTCCTACCAGTTGCCATTCACAAGTTATTAGCGTTTGATCAAACTATTTGTCAATTTAATTGATTGACGTTTGACCTTTGACCTGTTGACCGCCACCCCCCAAAAGCTGTTAGGCACAAGATCACATGGAGGTCTATCATCCCTGGGAATTTCAAGTATCTAGCATCAGCGGTTCAAAAGCCTTAGGCTGCACAAAAATCTGTTGAGATTCGTTGATTTGACCTTTGACCCTAAGTGACGTCACGATCAGGTCATTGTTATGCATATAATTATTCCCTACATTGATATGCATATACTGTGAAAATGTAAAGGTCCTACCTGTAGTCATTCAAAAGATATTAGGTTTTGGTAAGTTTGGTTTTTTGACCTTTGACCTTTAACCTGACGACCGCCAACCCCCAAGAGTTGTTAGGCACAAGTTCCCAATAAGATCTACCATCCCTGAAAAATTCAAGTCTCTAGCATCAGCGGTTCAAAAGCCTTAGGCTGCACAAAATTTGGTGTTGAAAAAAAAAAAAAAAAAAAGAATTTTTCGGAAACAAAATATTTTTTATCTAGAAAGTGGGGGGCTGCCGGGGAAAGTTAGGGCGACCAAGGTGTAGACCTAGGTGGGACACACATTTGAACTCTAGGTCACTTTTGAATTGGAACAGTAGTTTAGCAGCTAGAGCTGCTGGAAGTGTCAAAAAGTGCACAAATGGCCAAACAAAAACAATATGGCTTCCCTTTTCGGGAAGCCATAAAAAAGAATTTTTCGGAAACAAAATATTTTTTATCTAGAAAGTGGGGGGCTGCCGGGGAAAGTTAGGGCGACCAAGGTGTAGACCTAGGTGGGACACACATTTGAACTCTAGGTCACTTTTGAATTGGAACAGTAGTTTAGCAGCTAGAGCTGCTGGAAGTGTCAAAAAGTGCACAAATGGCCAAACAAAAACAATATGGCTTCCCTTTTCGGGAAGCCATAATGAAGGGTTACTCCAGAGCGCCTGACTTGGAGTCAAAAGCAAAAACGTGAAATTTCAGGAAACCTCATGAAAGTCAAGCAAAGTTATGTAATCCGTTAAAGGGCAGTAGGGAAACATGTTTTTGAGTTATTTTCCTTTAAAACTTTTTCATTCGTGAGTGAGCTGTATGAGTTTGTGGTTAAACTGACGTTTTAAGCAGCAATAAGGGGCACATTGGAATTGGCCAAGTGGTTGGTGCATTGGACTCATGACTTAGCTTTGTGGATTCCTCGCATTGAAACTGTGTTCGCATTGCGGCGAAGACTTTGTTAAAGTAATAGCTAGAATAGTCCGCTATCACATCATCAGGCTTGTAGTTTCGCGAAATTGGTTGTAATTAGCACTTGTTTGCTTTATTTCATTCACGCCTTATGCAATTGGGTAACTGGACAAATTTAAAACGGCTTGGCTGTACCTTGATCAGTGTCAAAGTTTTCGTTGAAGCAGTCACAGCACTTTTACTTAATGCAAGCAATGTTGGTCTATCAGTCGTTTTACTTTTTAAGTTGCTAAAAAGCTGCCATTCATAAGTAAGTACTAAGTTGGAACTTCTAAGTTTCAACTTATCAACAAGTGTGACTTCAATTGATTTATCTGCAATAGCTTGGGCGAAGTCTTATGCGAAATATTGCAGCCATTAATTTTTGCGCAGATTGTTAAGCACTGTAATCGCTGCTTTAAAAGTGAGTTTTATGCCGCGATTTCTTGGCCCTTAGAAACGAACACAAGCTCGATGACTAGATGGCAGCTGCAAGCACCCGCTTATGGCTTCCCGATCAAGCTTACTAGGGACCCAAACGTCTAAGGGAACAGCACAGCGACTTCGCTTTTACAACTTAAAAAAACAACAAATCCCTGCAAAGTATGGGTGGGCATTATCACACATGAAGTAAGTTTAATTTCCTGCAGCCTGTGCTCCAGAAACTTAATAATATTGTAACGACTTTTTACATTTCTGTAATACAGTCATCGAAATCTCAATAAAACTATTATCCTTACATTTTTTCACGTGTACAGTGATGATGCTGCACAAAAAATCAAATCTTCATTATACTCGCGATATTACGCCCAAGCGTGTAACGAGTGGCGGAGCCCACCTACGCGGCGCAGCGCTTGGGCTACACAACTCCGAACAAACGTCGCAACGGTGGCGAGCCGTTGGCGACACTGTGACGATTTGGCCGACCACGCAATTGAACCTCACACCTCCCGCACCGATAGGGTGGGCTTAGCAACTGAGCTAATCGGCCGGCACAATGCTACACAAGTGTGCAGCAAAATCATCTTGTTTGTCTGACATTTCCAACAAGCTGGCAAATCTTGCAGTAAATTCAAACAATAAACGCCATGATTCTTGAAGGATTTGTGCAGCTGCAAGGACGACTGCATTCACACAAAACGAAATTAAATCATGGAGCTTGTGCTCGTTTCTAAGGGCCAAGAAATCGCGGCATAAAATGGGATGTATTATTTTGATATATCAAAAAATGAAGTTACAAAGTAAAAATTACGAGATTTTAAATAAACAGAAATTACGAAAAAAGATCTACATTTACTCGCCATTAACATGTTTTTTATTCAGAAACTCATTAACAACAATTTATTCAAGAATTTTTTGAAAAGGATGGCATACACCGCATTAAAGCAGTTTGAATAAATATAAAAAAAGAATGTTTGACTTTTTCGTCTTTCTGCCGCTCTCAACTAGGGCTTATTTTAAGGGTAGGGCTTACATTAAAATCATCCTCAAAAATCACGCTAGGTTTTATTTGGCGTCTAGGTCTTATTATCGGGGAAACACGGCAATTACAACCAATTTCGCGAAACCACAAGCTTGATAATCTGATAGCGGATTATGCTAGCTATTACTCTAACAAACTCTTCGCCGCAATGCGAACACAGTTTCAATGTGAGGAATCCACAAAGCTAAGTCATGAGTCCAATGCACCAACCACTTGGCCAATTCCCATGTGCCCCTTATTGCTGCTTAAAACGTCACTTTAACCACAAACTCATACGGCTCACTCACGAATGAAAAAGTTTTAAGCCAAAATAGCTCAAAAACATGTTTCCCTACTGCCCTTTAACGGATTACATAAATTTGCTTGACTTTCATGAGGTTTCCTGAAATTTCACGTTTTTTACGTTTGACTCCAAGTCAGGCGCTCTGGAGTAACCCTTCATTATATTGATATTTTACCCACATTGAGATAAATATCCTCCGATAATTTGAAGGTCCTAGCTGTTGTCATTTAACAGTTATGAGCATGTGAACATTTTCCTATTATTGACTTTTGACCTCAAACCACTTGACTGCCACCCCCGCAAGTTGTGAGACACAAGTTTACGTCGAGGTCTATCATCCCTGAACATTTCAAGCCTCTAGCATCAGCGGTTGAAATGCCCTAGACTACGCAAGATTGGCAACATTTATCGGTTTTTTGACTTTTGATCCCGAGTCATGTGACATAGAGCGTTCATGGTTGGTACACTGCAAGAACATATCAAGACACACCAATCCTATCAAATTCAAGTTCTTATGTGTTTTGAATGAATAGTTATATGCCAAACGACATATTTGCGTATTTGACCTTTGACCCCAAGTGACGTCACGCAAAACTAATCATTGCTGGTGTTTTTGTACTCTCGTTGAGATGCATCTGCTCCGTAAACTTGAAGGTCCTACCAGTTGCCATTCACAAGTTATTAGCGTTTGATCAAACTATTTGTCAATTTAATTGATTGACGTTTGACCTTTGACCTGTTGACCGCCACCCCCCAAAAGCTGTTAGGCACAAGATCACATGGAGGTCTATCATCCCTGGGAATTTCAAGTATCTAGCATCAGCGGTTCAAAAACCTTCAAATGCACAAAAAACTGCTGAGGTTCGTTGATTTGACCTTTGACCCTAAGTGACCTCACGATCAGGTCATTGTTGTGCATATATTTGTTCCCCACATTGATATGCATATACTGTGAAAATGTGAAGGTCCTACCTGTAGTCATTCAAAAGATATTAGGTTTTGGTAAATTTGGTTTTTTGACCTTTGACCTGACGACCGCCACCCCCCAAAAGTTGTTAGGCACAAGTTCCCAATAGGATCTACCATCCCTGAACATTTCAAGTCTCTAGCATCAGCGGTTCAAAAGCCTTAGGCTGCGCAAGATTGGCAACACTTCCCGACTTTGTTGACCTTTGACCCCGAGTCACGTGACATAGAACGTTTATAGTTGGTACACTGCAAGGACATATCAAGACACACCAACCCTATTAATTTCAAGTTCCTATGTGTTTTCCATCAATAGTTATTTGCCAAACGACATATTTGCGTATTTGACCTTTGACCCCAAGTGACGTCACGCAAAACTAATCACTGCTGGTGCTTTTGTACCCTGGTTGAGATGCATCTGCTCCGTAAACTTGAAGGTCCTACCAGTTGCCATTCACAAGTTATTAGCGTTTGATCAGAATTTTGATCATTTTATTTGATTGACGTTTGACCTTTGACCTGTTGACCGCCACCCCCCAAAAGTTGTTAGGCACAAGTTCACATGGAGGTCTATCATCCTTGGGAATTTCAAGTTTCTAGCATCAGCGGTTCAAAAGCCTTAGGCTGCACAAAAATCTGTTGAGATTCGTTGATTTGACCTTTGACCCTAAGTGACGTCACGAACAGGTCATTGTTATGCATATAATTATTCCCCACATTGATATGCATATACTGTGAAAATGTGAAGGTCCTACCTGTAGTCATTCAAAAGATATTAGGTTTTGGTAAGTTTGGTTTTTTGACCTTTGACCTTTAACCTGACGACCGCCACCCCCCAAAAGTTGTTAGGCACAAGTTCCCAATAAGATCTACCATCCCTAAAAATTTCAAGTCTCTAGCATCAGCGGTTCAAAAGCCTTAAACTGCACAAAATTTGGTGTTGAAAAAAAAAAAAGAAAAAAAAAAACTAGATGGCAGCTGCAAGCACCCGCTTATGGCTTCCCGATCAAGCTTACTAGGGACCCAAACGTCTAAGGGAACAGGTGATTGCCTTTGCTTTTACAACTTAAAAAAACAACAAATCCCTGCAAAGTATAGGTGGGCATTATCACACATGAAGTAAGTTTAATTTCCTGCAGCCTGTGCTCCAGAAACTTAATAATATTGTAACGACTTTTTACATTTCTGTAATACAGTCATCGAAATCTCAATAAAACTATTATCCTTAAATTTCTTCACGTGTACAGTGATGATGCTGCACAAAAAATCAAATCTTCATTATACTCGCGATATTACGCCCAAGCGTGTAACGAGTGGCGGAGCCCACCTACGCGGCGCAGCGCTTGGGCTACACAACTCCGAACAAACGTCGCAACGGTGGCGAGCCGTTGGCGACACTGTGACGATTTGGCCGACCACGCAATTGAACCTCACACCTCCCGCACCGATAGGGTGGGCTTAGCAACTGAGCTAATCGGCCGGCACAATGCTACACAAGTGTGCAGCAAAATCATCTTGTTTGTCTGACATTTCCAACAAGCTGGCAAATCTTGCAGTAAATTCAAACAATAAACGCCATGATTCTTGAAGGATTTGTGCAGCTGCAAGGACGACTGCATTCACACAAAACGAAATTAAATCATGGAGCTTGTGCTCGTTTCTAAGGGCCAAGAAATCGCGGCATAAAATGGGATGTATTATTTTGATATATCAAAAAATGAAGTTACAAAGTAAAAATTACGAGATTTTGAATAAACAGAAATTACGAAAAAAGATCTACATTGACTTGCCATTAACATGTTTTTTATTCAGAAACTCATTAACAACAATTTATTCAAGAATTTTTTGAAAAGGATGGCATACACCGCATTAAAGCAGTTTGAATAAATATAAAAAAAGAATGTTTGACTTTTTCGTCTTTCTGCCGCTCTCAACTAGGGCTTATTTTAAGGGTAGGGCTTACATTAAAATCATCCTCAAAAATCACGCTAGGTTTTATTTTGCGGGTAGGTCTTATTATCGGGGAAACACGGCAATTACAACCAATTTCGCGAAACCACAAGCTTGATAATCTGATAGCGGATTATGCTAGCTATTACTCTAACAAACTCTTCGCCGCAATGCGAACACAGTTTCAATGCGAGGAATCCACAAAGCTAAGTCATGAGTCCAATGCACCAACCACTTGGCCAATTCTAGCTATTATTCATTCTGCAGACCTGCTCCTGTTACAGTTTGCTCAGAACGCGCTGATGAACGGACGTGCTTTTTAGTGAGTGGCAAGCGAAGTTGCGACTGCAAAGCTGGTGCTTAAAAAATTTCTTCGAAGTCAATTTTAAAAATGTCAGTTCAAGCTAAACTAGATAAAATCCTTTTGACTTTGGACAAACTGACTGTCAGGCTCGATAACATTGAAACTAAACTTGAAAATTTCAATGAAAGGCTAAACTTAGTCGAACAGAAGCTCGAAAAGAAGTGTCAGGAATTCGAAAGTGCTCTGTCAACGGCTGTTTCTAAGCCACATTTAGAGGCTTTAGAGGCTAAATTCAATAACTTTGTTGAGTCAACCAACGCGGATCAACTAATGCGTGAAGCTTATGAAAAAAGACTTAACATTCTTATTCATGGACTTCCAGAAAAAGATAACGCATGGGAAACCAGAGAAAAAACAAGGATAGTTTTTGATAATTTCTTGCGTGAAGGTTTAAAACTTGACCCTTCTACAGTTAATCTTGATGACATCCACCGTTTACCCCAGGGACCTCATCGAACAGGTAAAATAAGACCAATCATTATTAAGATGGCGACCAATATGGACAAACAAAAGATATATTCTTCCTTAAAAAATTTGAAAAATTATAATACCGCCAGGAGTTCTAATGCCAACGATTCAAGTCCGGTGTTTGTAACTGACCATCTTCCTAAATTATTTCAAAATCAAAAAAAAGCATTGATACCGCATTTTAAAGAAGCGAGAAGTCAAAACAAGAAAACTTATTGGAAAGCTGAAAACGGTCAGTATCATTTGTATATAAACAATCGTATATTTATTCCATGAATCTATTTTTCGTTTTACTACTACAGTATGTTCTGTTCTACAAGAGTTATTGTAAACCTTTTTGTTATTAAGAGTTTTGTTACTAGAGTATTTGTTTGCCTATATGTGTTATCACGTTTAATACGTACTTGGTCACGTACTTCTTTGCTGTTCGCTGCTTCGCTGCCTTTTAACCAGCTACACAGCTAGACTTTTTGTTTCTTCGATCATAGTTTTTTGCCTACGGAGATTCGAACCCTAATTTCCTTTTCTTTTTTGAGGAAAACGTTTAATGTATGTCAGCGGTTTGTCGCATCACGAGGATGACGACTGGGCCTCGAGTCCAACATCTCAAAATGCTATTAGTGACTCGACGCAAATTGCAACTAATCAGTTTGATTTAAATCTTTCTTTGCACAATTCGATAACGAGTAACTTGAAATCTTGCCGAGTGCTTGAGGCTAACAACGCCCTCCCAGTTTCAGCACAGAAAAAGCGTCTTTTTCTTTTACATGTAAACATCAGATCAGTCTATAAAAACATAGATGCCTTGAATCACGATCTTTTGCAAAGTTTCGAATATTTACCTGATATTATTTGTCTAACAGAAACCAAAATACAAAATTCACTACTGACTAACATTTCTCTCGCTGGGTACCAACCTATCTTACATTCGGATTCAAGAAGTAATGCTGGTGGTGTAGGAGTCCTTGTCTCAAACGATTTCACTGTAAAGATCTTAGATAAAAACGAACTTAAGTCCGATTGTGAAGATATTTGGTTGCAAATATCTGATATGACGGCTAATTCTGCAAAAACCTTTATATTGGGAGTTATTTATCGACACCCCAAGGGTGATGTTCATGACTTTGTTTCGAAGTTCAATGATAAATTATTGCAAATTAATGAAAAATATAAGTCTAAATACTATATTCTTGGGGATATTAATATTAATGTCAATCCTTCTAATAGCACTGAAAAATCGGCTTCTTACCTTAATATGATTTCAAGTAATGGAGCTCATATGCTTATTGATAAGCCAACCCGTATCTCAGGTGACTGTAGCTCAATTATTGATCATATTATTACTAATGATTGCTCTAATTTAATATATCCATGCGTATTTCTAAGTGACCTTAGTGATCATTTTCCTGTGGCTTGTTTTGTCGCAAGTAATTCAAGCAATTCAAAAAGTAGCCCACGCAAAAAACTGGCCTTCTATTACAGAGATATAAAACGCTTTGATAAAGATCTCTTTGCTACTGATCTATGTAACAATCTGGAATTATACTTTTACATTGATGTTTTTGAAAGCGCGCATGATGTTGATCTGAAATTCTCCAACTTTGTTAATATTGTAAGCTCGTGCATTAATCAACATGCGCCTCTAAAAAAAGCGTCTCGTAGAAAAAGCAAACTAATAAATAAACCATGGATCACTAAAGGAATACTTATATCTATACGACGCAAACAGAAACTCTACATCAATTGTTATAAAAATGGCTCCGATGCTCAAAAAATATTGTACAAAATCTACTCCAATAAATTAACAAAAATTAAAACATTTGCAAAGAAACTCTATTTGCAAACCGAAATTGTTAATTCCAGTCAGGATATGCGCAAGTTTTGGGGAATAATGAAAACTCTCTTACCCAACAAACCGCTAGCAAACTCGCCTGACATGATTAATGTCAATGGTTCTATGATAAATAACCCAGTTGATATTGCTGAAAACTTTAATAAATATTTCTGTGGTGTTGGTAGGACTTTAGCCAATAATATTAACTGCAATAACTCCATTTCTTTCAAAAACTATATGAAAAATCGTGTTTCTTCCTCTATGTTTTTACGTCCTACTTGTGCAACTGAAATTTTGCGTATTATCAACCAAATGAATCTTAATAAGAGTTGTGGCTCGGATGGTATTAATGCGAAATTTATAATCTTTGCAGCCGAAGTCTTGGCGCCTGCACTAGCGTTACTTTTCAACGCTTGTTTTGACTATGGATTATTTCCTAGCTGTCTTAAAATAGCTAAAGTTGTACCTATTTACAAATCTGGCGACAAATCTGAGTTAACAAATTATCGACCTATTTCTTTACTATCTACGTTTTCTAAAATTTTGGAAAAAGTAGTGTATACCAGAACAATCAATTTTTTAAATTTGAATACAGTATTGTCCCCAAGTCAGTATGGTTTCAGATCTAAATTTTCTACTTTGCACGCCATTTTAGACATTACTACCTCTACTTTTGATAGTATCGAAAATAAATTATATACTGGGTTAGTTTTACTTGATTTAGCTAAAGCTTTCGATACAGTAAATCATACTATTCTGCTTAATAAATTGGATCATTATGGAATTCGAGGAATTGCGAATAACTTTTTTCAATCTTATTTGAGCAACAGAAGTCAATTTGTTTGTATAAATAACGCTAACTCTTCATTAAGTAATATAGAAGTAGGAGTACCTCAAGGCTCAACGCTTGGACCACTACTTTTTTTATTATATATTAATGATTTATCCAATTCTATTGACAGTACACCTCGCTTATTCGCAGATGACACGTGTTTGGTAGTTAACGCCCCAACGACTGAACTTTTAGAACAACGAATCAACCATGAACTTAATGGGGTTAGCAATTGGATGATAGCAAACAAACTTACCCTCAATGCAAATAAATCGCAAGCGTTAATAATATCTCCTAAACTTAGATCCCCATCGGTCAATCTCAACCTACGCTGTCCTGCTGGCCAAATTAAAATAGTAAACAAGGCTAAATACTTGGGAGTGATCTTAGACAATAAATTAAATTTCCATGAGCATGCAAAGTATGTTGAAGCAAAACTAGCTAGATCAGTTGGTATTTTAAGCAAACTGAAATTTTTTTTACCTCAGACTGCGTTATTAAAATTGTATTATTCCCTTGTCCATACTCATTTGACTTACAGTTTAACTGTATGGGGTACAACATACCCTACCTATCTTTTAAAATTAAATCGTATTCAAAACAAGGCAATTAGAACTGTAGCTGGTATCACTGGAAAAGCTTGGTGCGAAAGTGTTTCTCCTCTTTATTCAAAGCTTGGAATACTGCCATTAGAACAATTGGCTAAATATGTCATTTCTAAATTTGTTTACAATCACAGGAAGAAAAGCTTACCGCCAGTATTTGATAATTATTTTACTCCAGCAAATATTACCCACTCTTTTTCTACGAGGTTCTCCAATAATGAACAATTAAAAATTCCTTTTTTTAAAACAAAAAGAACACAACGCTCGATCAAATTTATCGGTGCCAAGATTTGGAACGTAATCCCACCTGATATGCGTAAATACTCGTCTAGCAAGTTTCAAAAGGAGTATAAAAATTATTTATTAAAATTTTAAATTGCGTTTTACTTAATTTATTATTGGCTAAAGGCTCAGAGTCGTCCTTCAGTTAGCGGGATACTAGCCGTTGTCTTGCATTCCCATTTTTCCTCTATATTATTATCTTTTTTTGCTTTGTTTTATTTACTTTGTTGCTTTGCGTTTGTTCTCTGTGATGCATGCTTTAGAAAATCTTTAATTGAATTGCTTCGTCTGCCAATGTTGCTGATATCTTGATTGTGTACGTGATGTAAGAATTTCTATTGGCAACTGCAAGGTGGCTGCTGACTCGATGACCCCTTGGTCCCTTCGCGGCCACCTTGTTGCTGTCATTCGGCGGTCTACAGTATAATATTATTTTTTGTTTCGCTTTTGTGATTATGTCAACTTGTATGTTTGTTTCTGTTCATTGCTTTGTTATTGCTTGATGTAGTCATTGCGAGTGACGGCAGCGAATAAATAAAATCTGAATCTGAATTCCCATGTGCCCCTTATTGCTGATTAAAACGTCACTTTAACCACAAACTCATACGGCTCACTCACGAATGAAAAAATTTTAAGCCAAAATAGCTCAAAAACATGTTTCCCTACTGCCCTCTAACGGATTACATAACTTTGCTTGACTTTCATGAGGTTTCCTGAAATTTCACGTTTTTTACGTTTGACTCCAAGTCAGGCGCTCTGGAGTAACCCTTCATTATATTGATATTTTACCCACATTGAGATAAATATCCTCCGATAATTTGAAGGTCCTAGCTGTTGTCATTTAACAGTTATGAGCTTGTGAACATTTTCTTATTATTGACTTTTGACCTCAAACCACTTGACTGCCACCCCCGCAAGTTGTGAGACCCAAGTTTACGTCGAGGTCTATCATCCCTGAACATTTCAAGCCTCTAGCATCAGCGGTTCAAATGCCCTAGACTGCGCAAGATTGGCAACATTTATCGGTTTTTTGACCTTTGACCCCGAGTCACGTGACATAGAGCGTTCATGGTTGGTACACTGCAAGGACACATCAAGACACACCAATCCTATCAAATTCAAGTTCTTATGTGTTTTGAATGAATAGTTATACGCCAAACGACATATTTGCTTATTTGACCATTGACCCCAAGTGACGTCACGCAAAACTAATCATTGCTGGTGTTTTTGTACTCTGGTTGAGATGCATCTGCTCCGTAAACTTGAAGGTCCTACCAGTTGCCATTCACAAGTTATTAGCGTTTGATCAAACTATTTGTCAATTTAATTGATTGACGTTTGACCTTTGACCTGTTGACCGCCACCTCCCAAAAGCTGTTAGGCACAAGATCACATGGAGGTCTATCATCCCTGGGAATTTCAAGTATCTAGCATCAGCGATTCAAAAACCTTCAAATGCACAAAAAACTGCTGAGGTTCGTTGATTTGACCTTTGACCCTAAGTGACGTCACGATCAAGTCATTGTTGTGCATATTTTTGTTCCCCACATTGATATGCATATACTGTGAAAATGTAAAGGTCCTACCTGTAGTCATTCAAAAGATATTAGGTTTTGGTAAATTTGGTTTTTTGACCTTTGACCTTTAACCTGACGACCGCCACCCCCCAAAAGTTGTTAGGCACAAGTTCCCAATAGGATCTACCATCCCTGAACATTTCAAGTCTCTAGCATCAGCGGTTCAAAAGCCTTAGACTGCGCAAGATTGGCAACACTTGCCAATCTTTTTGACCTTTGAACCCGAGTCACGTGACATAGAACGTTTATAGTTGGTACACTGCAAGGACATATCAAGACACACCAACCCTATTAATTTCAAGTTCCTATGTGTTTTCCATCAATAGTTATTTGCCAAACGACATATTTGCGTATTTGACCTTTGACCCCAAGTGACGTCACGCAAAACTAATCACTGCTGGTGCTTTTGTACCCTCGTTGAGATGCATCTGCTCCGTAAACTTGAAGGTCCTACCAGTTGCCATTCACAAGTTATTAGCGTTTGATCAAAATTTTGATCATTTTATTTGATTGACGATTGACCTTTAACCTTATGACCGCCACCCCCCAAAAGCTGTTAGGCACAAGTTCACATGGAGGTCTATCATCCCTGGGAATTTCAAGTCTCTAGCATCAGCGGTTCAAAAGCCTTAGGCTGCACAAAAATCTGTTGAGATTCGTTGATTTGACCTTTGACCCTAAGTGACGTCACGAACAGGTCATTGTTATGCATGTAATTATTCCCCACATTAATATGCATATACTGTGAAAATGTAAAGGTCCTACCTGTAGTCATTCAAAAGTTATTAGGTTTTGGTAAGTTTGGTTTTTTGACCTTTAGCCTGACGACCGCCACCCCCCAAAAGTTGTTAGGCACAAGTTCCCAATAGGATCTACCATCCCTGAAAATTTCAAGTCTCTAGCATCAGCGGTTCAAAAGCCTTAGGCTGCACAAAATTTGGTGTTGAAAAAAAAAAAAAAAAAAGAAAAAAAAAAAAAAAAAGAATTTTTCGGAAACAAAATATTTTTTATCCAGAAAGTGGGGGGCTGCCGGGGAAAGTTAGGGCGACCAAGGTGTAGACCTAGGTGGGACACACATTTGAACTCTAGGTCACTTTTGAATTGGAACAGTAGTTTAGCAGCTACAGCTGCTGGAAGTGTCAAAAAGTGCACAATTGGCCAAACAAAAACAATATGGCTTCCCTTTTCGGGAAGCCATAAAAAAAGAATTTTTCGGAAACAAAATATTTTTTATCTAGAAAGTGGGGGGCTGCCGGGGAAAGTTAGGGCGACCAAGGTGTAGACCTAGGTGGGACACACATTTGAACTCTAGGTCACTTTTGAATTGGAACAGTAGTTTAGCAGCTAGAGCTGCTGGAAGTGTCAAAAAGTGCACAAATGGCCAAACAAAAACAATATGGCTTCCCTTTTCGAGAAGCCATAAGAAAGCATATACTGGTACAAGAAGAAAGAAAGGTACAATAATTTATACAAACTTTACTTCACAACCCGCAGCACCTGAACCCGGGACAACAACACGTTACACAACGAAGACTGTTGATTAACGGTAAAGGTACCGTATGTGTATTTTTAATTTTGATTGTACCGCAGTAGCCCTCTTGATATTAACTTTTTTGTTGTTAGTGTATTGCCGTACTCATGACTCATGCTCACAGTCATTGCGAAACCGACCAAATTTCACCTAAATTAACAACTTCTTCGCGAATCGGTTTGACTTAACCGATTCAACACCGGTCAACAATAATGTTCCCGCGACCACAGGGTCTGCTGCTAAGTTGACCTCTACTATGCATAATGTGGGTTTTGGAGGGGAGAAAGAAGTCCCTGATGCACCCGCATCTAGTGAGAAATTTAACCCTGGGAGGGCACCTATGTTCAATGCTTCCGTGGAACCTGGGGATGTGTCACGTAAGTTATTAACTATGCGACGTAAATTACTGCTGAAAATGAAAGGTTTTTCAACCTCCCCAAAACGTAAATCTGGAAGTAATTTTTGATATTGATGCGCTGGAGTCAGGCGCGGATTTAATACTTTTTGTCGGGGGGGGGGCCCAGAAAATTTAATATGTTAAGGCTTTTTCAGGGGGCTAAAGGAAAAAGTTCATGATTAAAGTACGCTGTCTAGCAGTGGCGTATGCAGGATTTTGCAATGGAGAGGTTTCAGTGACGTGACATCGTGATGACATAAAAATATTACAATTACGGTACTTTAGAGGTATTAAAGTGCATTGGATTGTGTTGTTTCTAATCTAAATTATTACGCAATTGCAGTTAACCATGATTAAAGCTATGTAATGCCACAACTAAGAAAACAACCAAGATATTTCATTCATACTTCTGCTTGATTCTTTGCGCTTCATTTAAGGAGAGAAAAGGTTTCACAGGAACTCAAAGCTGTCTAACCGTGGTTAAAAATTTACAGAAAAAATATTAGTTTACCACATTTTTGGGCAATGGGATGGTTAACTGACTAAAGTAGGCCAGCTTTCGCAAAGTTACAAATAGAGTGTAGCCAGGGGGGTAAAACAGGTAATTGCTTCCCTCCAACATATTTTTTCAAGAACCAACATTGATAGAACACATACAAACCTTGGTATAAACATTTAATAAGCACTCGTTATAAAGAGGGCAGTTTCTCCCATAACTGTCTTGAAAAGTAAAGATAGTGTAGCGTGAGAAAACACTGCCCTCCCTACCGAAACATTTTTAGGCTGAAATGAATCGCTCATCATGCGGTTAAGGTCAAAAACAGCGTCGATATTAGCTAAGCATTTTTCACCCAAATCCCAGCGTCGATATCATCTGATACTCTCAAACACATAATCGGGGTGTCTGAAAAACGGAGCACTCCAGCTTTTGAGACAGTTACGATACATAAAAACAATTTTGCCTCTCCCCTTCCCGTTCCGCTCCTGGGCCTCTTCAAATCTTTTATTGGTCTGGTCTTCCTTGGCACTATCTTTATTTTATTTTGAGCTCTTACGTTCTATTTGAATAAGGGTACTGGTAAGATTTTTTTTTGAATAAGTAATGAAGATTTTATTTTGAACTGCTTATATTCTTCAATAAATTTGGTCTGTAATTATGCCTCAATATAAAGATTTAACCAACTTGATGAAAGAATTGGAAACCAACCTAAAAATTCATATTAAGATTTCAATTGAAGAAGCTCTGACAAAGCAGGAACAAAAATTTAATTCAATTGTTGAAAAACTATTGGGTCAACTGAAAAGTCAACAAGAATCAATAAACAGTATAACTGAAAGCCAAGAATTTCTAAACAAAGAATTTGAAGAAATAAAAACCAATATATCTGAAATTCAAAATTCTCAAACCAAGAAAAGCTCAAAAATTGGGGAAATGGAAGAAAAGATAAAAGTTTTGCAAGACCAATTAAATATGGAATGTCAAATGAGAGATGATCTTGGACAGTATATTCGAAGAGAGAATCTGGAATTCCATGGCATTCCAGTCACCCTGAATGAAGATACCAATCACATAGTGAAGCAAATGGTAAAAAAATTAAACATTGAACTCACTGATCGAGATATCTCTACATCTCATCGTTTGCCTGCTGCCGGAGATCGACCACCTGGTATCATTGCACGATTTACTCAAAGAGACATAAGAAACCGTATTTATCAAAAACGAGCAAGGCTAGTTGGAGTGAAAGATTTTGGTATAAAGGGGATGACTGCTTTGTACATCAATGAAAATCTGACACCCAAAAAAAGAAGCTTATTTTCAAAAGCGTACAAAAAGAAAGTTGAACTGCATTACAAATACATATGGTCAATGAATGGAGACATTTACATGAGGAAGCACACTGAAGGGGAAAAATTAAGAATTGCCACCGAGTCCGATCTTGACAACCTAAAATGATATGGATAATTATTGAGAAATGGAACTTCCTTTTATGACTGACATAGCCAAAAACATGTTTGATCCAAAATGCTCTGATAAACAAAGTGAGCCTATGTGCAAAGGTAATTTAGATGTAGCAGAATTTGTGAATACCATGAAACAACAAGATTTAAATTCTTTAGCCCACCTTGTTTTTGATTATCTACTAAAACATACAGTTAAAGCATAAAATGATTTTTGAATTGAAATTTGTTGCAATAATGCTTACTTGAAGAAGAGTGATTTGCAAATACTGTACAGCTAATGTTTAAATAATAGGTATTGATCGTCTGGAGTGAATTGTTATATTGCTGGATTCTGATTTAAATAACAATATTATGAATAGGCCTATGTTCTACACTTTTTGTTGCTGATTACTGATTTAATTAAATGTGTCACAAGATTGCAACGTAAGAAGCTGCTGTCTTGATATCAATTTATAATTACAGTATATCACAGGGGTAGAGATTAAATGACGAAATAGTCCCTTCCTGCCCCTGCATCACACATAAATTGTTTTACCGTATTTTATTTCATATTTGTAATGTCTGTGACACTCTGCACGTGTGTTGTAAAAATAAAGTTCTGTTCTGTTCTCTTACGGCAGTGTCAATTTAATTTTTTATTTTTAATAATTTTTCAACAAACCGGCCGTTTGTTGCGCAGTTCCAAGTTTAATTCCCAGCCCGGTCAAATCAGACACACTGTAGCCAACGGCTCGCCACCACTGGGACGCTTCTTCGGAGGTGCGTTACCCAGGCGCTAAGCCGCGGGGTCGGGCCCCGCTACTCGTTACCTCGCTGCGGCAGGCTACTACAGCGCAGCGATGGAAGTCGGGTCGGATTTCGGGCCTAACTTTCCAAAGAGAAATCGGGCTCAATCAAGGGCATCCTAGCTAATAATTTTTTTTCATTCGGACATATTTCTCAAAACTAGATTTTTCTGCGCCAAACGGACGAAGTGACTGTCCGTGAAACTATCACTTCATGCTTGCTATCTCCAGAAACCGTGGAGGCACTAGAACTACTAAATTCTGCTTACAATTGATTGATTTATTTGTGTGTTTTTGTTTCATTTTTTTCTAAACAATAACACATGAACATCCAATCATCTAGCATAGCCTACTTAATGAACGGGAAAAACTACTGTTGGGCCGAATCGGGCTTCCTTATGAGGCCTCGGTTTCGGGCTTACTTCGTCGGGTTCGGGCTGAACCAACTCGGTCCGATTCCGTCTCTGCTACAGCGAGTGTAATAAAACGAGTATAATAAAGCTTTGACTCAGTTCTTTAAAAAAAATTTTGTGTGCACCGTAGTTACTGCAGATACACTGCATTTAAGGAAACTCCTACTCATTAAGTGCTTCACAGTAGCATTAATGACAAAATGCAGTTCAAGCAAAACACATCAGAAAAGTTGCACTACCGATATTGTTGCATCGCATCGTAATGAAAGTTTCTTGAGACTAAATTAGAAAGTTGGACGGAACAGAAAAAACATGATAGCAATTGCAGCAAGCTCCGCACGAAGAAAAGTCGGTTTGTTTCGAAAAAGAAAGGTTTCATTTTTTCTGCAATCGTCGAGGGAGTGGATGTTGGCTGTTGACAGCAAGTGTAGTCCATGCCAACAGTTCAATTTCATTAGTTTGTTTTTACACCTTGGGCTAATTTTTGCCTGAGGAAGGGGTTACTGTCCTCTATTGGTCCACACATGCTACTTAAAAAAATAAAGTAGCACCCTAATTGGCAGAAATAGGGCTTGGCGGCTCTAAACACTCGGTTTATAGCATCGTATTGCAAGTGCGCGAGGCTACTGGGCAGTCCAAGCAACCTTTTCATTCTGAATTTATTTCCGACTTTCATATGGATTATAAGGTAGACCTAACCAGTAACAATAACAGCCTAGCCGTTAATAAGAAAGGACTTAGATCACAGAAAACGCTGCTACTCAAAACGACCTTCCTGAATCTTAGTTTAAAATATTTCAGACTTCGATACCAATTAAGACATGTGCTAACAAGTAAAAATTTATAAAAATTTTGGTAATTTCGGGGGGGCCCGGCCCCCCTCCCCATAATCCGCGCATGGCTGGAGTTTGCGTAGCCTATATTCAGGAAAACTACGATAAATTTTGTGAGGGCATTAATAGTTTAAAAAACTAAGAATTAGAAGATCAACTAACTGAAAACGTTTCTGCCCAATTTGGCAAATGCTTGAAACTGTTTCAACAGAGTAAACTGCCTTCAACAAACGTTACAATGAACAAACGTTGAGGCCATCTTCTGTTGTTATACAACGTATGGTCAAATGTAACGTCATTCTCAACCCCTGCCATTGCAAAATCCTGGCTACGCTAGCGCTCTAACAAGTAACTGCAAGCTACACAGTAGAACAAGTAGCCCCCGCTTATTAAACTCACACGCTAAGAAGACCAAAATCGCCCGGTCCCAGTGGCGCAACCAGGATTTTCGTAAGGGAGGGGGGGGGGGCTGATACATTTTTGTGATTAGGCTACGATTAGTTCCTTATTGCTCATAATTTTCTAGTATCATGTCTGACTGTCTCGCAAGATGACGTAGGTCTATCGTCTATTTCAACGAGGAAAAGCCACGGCTAGTTTTTTTGCTCAAATCAATATCTGTGCATTAAAACAGAAGAAAGCTGAGCGTTATGTCCGAAACTAGTTTCACTAGGCATTAGGCAAGCGAAGTTTTTGTGAAATTTAGTTTATAATCTATCCCAAAGCGGCACATAAAGAGTCTTTTAACATTTTTTCAACCAAGGTGTGCTTATCTTGCTATCTATTTCAACGAAGAAAAATTATGCAAATTACTTGAAAAAACTTGCGCGACAATGTTCAACTTGCAAAGTTTTAATTAGGAAGAAAGAGGTCTTGGTACTGCAGCAATCTTGGACTCGGTGCTTGTTGTCAACGTCATCGAAGCGAATTTAAAGAATAAAATGAGATCTTTCACTGGCACTTGCGGCATATTTATTTAGAACACTTTCTTTATCAACTGATCGTTCTCGGTGAATCGGTTGCAAAGCGAGACCGGTTAACCGTTGTTCTGACCGGTTAACGATTTTAATTCACAAATGATTTTAATTTACAGATACCGGTATCAGCTTAAAAGATTACATTTTTGTTGTTTTAACCTTGCTCGTAACCGCAGTTAACAATATTCTCGGACATAAAAATTCATTAATTGTTAAAAATGCCTCAGTAAAACTTAAATTTATATCTGTCAGGAGCGGATCAATAAAATTTTGGCGGGGGGATGCAGTTTTCAATTAGGTTGAATGCTTACTACGTACAAATTCGTTAGACGTTTAGACCCAAAAACGGGCCTAAATAACATAAGCCATTTGAAAATGTTTCATGTCAAAAGCGTATTCAGAAATTTTTTCAAGGACAAGAGCATTAAATTTTGACATTTTAATCAGTGTATTTTTTCTGGCAGAATTTGATGCAAATTGAGGAACGAATCTAGGGGGTTCGGGGACATGCTCCCCCGGAAACTTTTTGCAAATCTACACACTGCAATGGCCATTTTAGTGCTTTTTGAACATTTTTCAGGTACATTTTATTTAAATTTTTGCCCCTATATGTGCGTGCCTCACCAAGTATGATGCACGTGTTCGCACATTTTCGATTACGCGTGCTTAAGGCGTAAGAATTATTGTTATCGAAAAGTTTCGAAATTATGAAAAAAATTGTATTTTTTCTAAAACAGTTTTAAAATCGGATTTTAGGTAGATGCATCCCCCCAAACACCCCTGGATCCACCCCTATTGCCTGTTGAATATTGACAAATTACGACGAGTACTGGTACTTATAATTTTTTACAGCTGTTTTATCCACTGTCGTTCATAAGGCTAAGGGGGGGGGGGGCTTCAGCCCCCTTAGCCCCCCCCTAGTTGCGCCTATGCCCGGTCCCAAGTTACTCCCAGCGCGTCGAAACTCCAACTTCTTTTGTCCTGCTTTCGACGGAGTCGCACTTCTTGACGCTGCGGACCTAGTTCTTGATTCAACCGTTTTGTCACAGATTGAAAAAAAATACAATTGCTTGTAAGGCAACCGGTAACTGTTGCGTACAGTATTAATAGATTCAGCAACTTATAGCCTTAGTACAGTCGACCCTATTCGTTGTTGCGCATGAGAGTGGCGTAAGTTTTGTCTCCTGGTCTATAGGCCTAAGCCCAAAATCGCACGGTAGGCCTACCTGTAATATCCTACTATGGGCAGAGATGAGCATTTATCGAGATAATTTATTACCCCGATCATTGTTATCTCTCAAAATAGTTTTGATTAATCGATTACCGATATCGCGATAAACGATTCTTTATGCACACAGTGTTCAAATTTAGTGAGTTAGCGCTATGGAAAAAAGACACTGAAGTGTTGTTGCAGGTTAAAACATCTCTTCTTTGTTTCATTTAATGCCACGGCAGAGTACGTGAACTGCTCTTCCTTGAAAAATGCAGAAACATACTTTTGAATTGTGACTTGCAAAAAAAACTTCGTCATACGCTTTGAAAATTTATCGCAACATTTATCGGCGATAATTTATCCATTACCGACATCGCTTTAAAAATTTGAGATTTATTGATATCGCCAAATGCTTTTTTGAAGTTATCGATTATCGTTATCGCTTTAGTACAGAAAGATTTATCGTGCCCATCACTGCCTATGAGCTTATTCATTCATTCATCACTATTTATTTGTCCAAAACTATACACAATACACAAAAGGAAAATAAATACAATACAAAAAACAGGACAGGGAGACTGCGAAGGGACCGTGAGGTCTTCGAGTCAAGCAGCCACCCTAAAAACTAAATTATTGTTTTTAATAGCTGGCAATTCAATGGTTGCAGTTTGTGGACAATCGTAGATAATTAATAACTGAATAATCTAAAAGATAAATTAATAAATGATCATGGCATATACAGCGACACTGCCGCCCGCTGGAGAGTGAAGGCTACTTCATAAAATGGAAACTGGCTAATAGCTCTTCAAATAGAGATTTTTCAATGATTTTTTGAATTTCTTTAAGTTAAATTTTCTCATTTCTAAAGGTGTTGAATTCCATATTTTTACCCCTTTATATTTGATTGAGCGTTGTAATTTCGAAGATCTACACCTTGGTATGTGATAATTGAGACCACAGGCTTGCCTGCGGGTTGCAATGGAGTGACAGGTATTAACGTTTGTGAAATAGCCCTGAAAATTAATAGGTAGATTATTGTTAAAGTGACGATGAACGAATAGGGCTGTTTGCAGTTTAATCATGTCGTCGAGTTTGAGGATGTTCAGCGATTTATAAACACTGGAACTAGAGTGTCTCCAATGTACACCAGCTAGAAGTTTAACTGCTTTGTTTTGGAGAATGCGAATAGAGTTAAGATGGGTTGAAAACGTTGAGGTCCAGATCGTGATGCAGTAGATCAGATGGGAGTTAAACATGGCATGATAAAGTTGAGTTAATACGTTTTTAGGAAGAAATTTTTTGACTTTAAACATTATTCCTACAGAGCGAGAGAGTTTATTGTAAAGAAGTTGTATGTGGGATTTGAAGTTGAGGTCAGAATCGATTTGTACCCCAAGGTACTTAGCTGATTTACAGACACTTATCTTTGCATCATTGTACAAAATATCTTTATTTTGAATTTGCAGCTTGGAATTACTCGGTATCAATAGGGCAGTTGATTTTTTGGCGTTAATACAAAGTTTATTAGCTTTCATCCAGTGGTAAACTGATATCAGTTCAGTATTGATGTCGTCGATTAATTCAGTTGGACATGAAGCACTAAAACTAAGACAAGTGTCATCCGCAAACAAAATAGTTGTAGCGGATGTACTATTGACCAAATCATTAATGTAAAGCAAAAATAATAAAGGGCCCAGAGTGGAGCCCTGGGGAACCCCCGATTTAATTTGGAAAAGATCCGAATGCTCTATTTCGTCCACCATGACAAATTGTTTCCTAGATCGCAGATATGAGTTAAGTAGATCATTAGCAATACCTCTTATTCCGTAATGTTCAAGTTTTTGGATTAATATATCGTGGCTGACTGTGTCGAAAGCTTTTTTAATATCTAGAAAAACTAAGCCAGTGTGTAGGTTAGCACTAATGTTATCATATGCGGTTGTAATTACTTCAGTAACTGCATGTATGGTGGAGCATCCTTTACGAAAGCCATATTGAGACGGTGCTAGAATCGAATGTTTGCAGATAAAGGAGTTTATTCTTGTAAATATTAATTTTTCGAAAATCTTAGAGAAACACGTCAATAGGGAGATTGGTCGATAATTTGAAGGGTTGCGCTTGTCTCCAGATTTGTAAATTGGAACTACTTTGGCAATTTTTAAACTGTCTGGGAATATTCCGAGTAAAAACGCCTTGTTTATCAATTGTGAAAGAGGCTCGGAAATGATATTTGCAGATGACTTGAATATTTTTGGCGGAATGTAGTCAACGCCACAACTTTTATTGGATTTTAACGACATAATGGCAGCAAATACTTCAGCCAGATCGGTAGGCTGCATAAAAATTGAATCTGTAACTCTTTTCGGTAGATAATGTTTGAAGTCGCTTGTATAAGATGTAAGATTTAAGCTATCCAAGATAGAGTCAGCAATATTAGTAAAGTGTTTACAGAATTCATCAGCCATAAGTTTTGGATTCTGAATAAGAGAGCCGTCAATTCGGAGTTCGCTGGGGGTCGCTTTGGACTTTTTTGTTGAGTTTGAAGGAATAAGAGTTTTGACGGCTTCCCACATTTTACGTCCATCGCCTTTACAGTTTGACAATTCACGAGCAATATATAATTTTTTAGCCAAACTTTTAACTTTCGTCAGCTTGTTGGCGTAGGTTTTATATATCACTCTGAAGACATTGCTACCTTGCAAAAAGTGCGTTTTGTACATTTTTTGTTTATTTCGAATGGATATTAAAATTCCTTTGCTGATCCATGGTTTGTTTTGTAGACGCTGTTTTTTGCGCGACAAACACTATATAGGGGCATGCTGATCGACAATCCGTTTGTAAGAATTAGTAAAATAATCAAAGACGTTGTTGAAATTTTCAGCAGTAATTTCAGTTAGATCTTCGAGGAAACGATCAGCAAACTGTTCAACATCGTTGTTAAAATTTTCAGTTGAGAATTGACTCATATCTCTGCGCAGTATTTTCCCAGACTGACATTGTTTTCGTTTTATGTTGTTAGTAGCCACTACCGCAGTTAAGTAATGGTCGGTGAGATCCGTTCTAAGTATTATAGGGAACAAACGACGTGTTAAATCATTAGTTATTATGTGATCAATTATTGTCGCAGAAGTTTCTGTAACACGAGTAGATTTAGTAATGATAGGGAAAAAACCCTTGCAAGTAAAAACATTGATATATTCTTGCGCAGCTGTGGGTCGGTTTGAGGTAGATATGTCAATATTAATATCTCCGAGTATATACGTGCATCTGTTAGTTAGCATGGGATTGCAGAAAGCCTCATCAAGCTTGCTAATGAATTCAGGTATATTAGTATTAGGATGGCGGTAGAGGACAACAATGTTAAAAAATTGGTTAGATCTCCGGTCCTCAACGCTCAACCAAATATCTTCACAATGCTCAGATCCTATCCAGTTGTGCTGTACATTATAGAAATTAAAATGTGTAGAAATATAAACACCAACACCGCCAGAGTTTCTTCGGGGACTGCTAAACACAAACTCGTAGTTTGGTATATTAATGTTGACTAAAGGTGAGGTTTTGATTCGACTTTCAGATAAGCAAATTACATCGGGCTTGGGTGAAAATTCATTAAGTATTTCAAAAAGTTTATCGAAGTTTTTTTGCAATGATCGAATGTTAATATGTAAAAAGAACAATGAGCAGTTATTTTTAGTTTCGAATTTAGGGATTAAATCAAAGTATTTGCAGCGGGCGACCGTATTAGAGCAAGCATTAATTAAGGAATCACAATGATTAGCTTCATTAGTAGAGTCGGCTACTTGACTCGAGCCCAAAAAATTCAGTAAATCTTCGCCGTCGTCCAGCAGTTTATCACAATTTAGGTGCAAAAAAGGGGCAGAGCACATGGTTGATCAATACAACAAGAAAAGACCAAGTTCAAAATGAGGGCATGATTAAATTTTAAATTACTGCGTAGCAATATTCAAATGATTGTTTACCAAACATGTCTGGCAAAATTCAACTCAACACAAACTAATGTAAAGCTTTAACACCATCTATAAACAGACAATACTCGCCGTTCATAATACGCCAGTTCGTTTTTTTCCCAAGGTTTTTGGCTTCCTTGAACAGTGGAAGAAGTGACTTCTTTTGCAGGTAAAAAGGCTTGGGTAGGTGATCAGTAATGTAGACTGAAGGAGCATTCTTCAAGTTCTTACTTCTTCGTTCGTTATAAACTTTCAAGTGTTTTGTCGCTCTCAATACTGATTGTTTGTCTTGTATATTGCTCAGCTTACAAATGATTGGTCTGTTAATTTTGATCCCGTCTTTGTAGACGGGTCTCTGGGGTAGCCTGTGAAAGTCAACAAGTAGTAAGCTTTCGTAGTTGTCCATGCGAAGTCCATCCATTAAAAAATTGTTCAATTTAGTCCGTGTTTCTTCTCCAGTTTCCCAGGGGTTAGTAGAGTGTTCCTCAATGCCATGTATGAGTATATTGAGTCATTTTGAATATGCTTCATTGCTTAGTTTATCGCGATCAGCTTCCATAAAATAACTCTCAAACTTCTGTTCAACTCTCTTCGTGTAATCAAGAGTGTTTTTTTCCTTTTCTGAAAAAAATTCAAGTTTGGCTTCCAAGATTTCAACTTTGTTTTTGAGATCTACGAACATTGTTGAGTCTGTCTTCTGTTTTATAGCGCATTCAAGTTCATCACAGCGTTGCGATAGTTTCTGGTCCAGTTTGCTGACATAATTGTGCGTAGCTGTTACTGAATTTTCAAGCACATCGATTCTTGTTAGTTTTTCTAGAGATATGAGAATTCGGTCCAACTTGACATTTATTTCTGCCATTGTATAGGTTCTAGTTGAAACTGTTTTTAAAGATATAGCCAGTTCTTGTATATCAGATTACTGCTACTTGTACAAAGCTTTTCTTTTCTAACAGCAGACTCATTTCGAACCCACGTTTCAGCAGTTAAAAAACACGTGTGCACTGCATGACTGTCATTTTAGAAGTTTTAGTTAAAAAACACGTGTGCACTGCATGACTTACTAAGCGGGGAATACTATATTACATTTTAATTACTTAAAATGTTTTGCGATTCTAGAAATAAGGACAATATGTAGCGTTCTTTATAAATTTATTAAAGGACAATGATAAAGAGCTCAATTAAAGCAGCATATTTTGAAATGACAGAGCAGAAAAAGCATCAAAAAGTCTTTGCGACTCCATTCCGACAACACTCTCCACATCAACAATAGAAGGCCTACATTCAAGAATATTAAAAACAGTACTTTATAAACAGTTTCCTTGATAAGCGAAGAAAGCGAGTACGGAATACGCATATACGAAAAGCGAAATAGACAAAAAATTGCAGCAAATACATTCAGCCTGCTGCCAACAACGGTGAAGAGGATAACATCGCGCAAATTAAGATGCAACTTTTCTTCGGAATATTGGGGTTCGCGGACGTTTACTGTTGCCGGCGTTGTCATCTCGAACCTGCAATCATAGGGTTAGCCGCCGTAGTCATCAATTTAGAAAAAATAATTTATGACACTTTTGGGACAACTTTATTCTCGCAAGTTTCTTCAAATGACTGCACAATAAATCAGTTCAAAAGTACAGCGATTTTAGATACGGAACTACCGCCCGGCAGTACTTGTTCAAATCTGCAGCAGTGGTTTTCAACTAGGGTTCGCAAGTTTACATTCAAATCAGAGAATCTATATTGTTATTAGGCCTTACTGCATATGCACAGTTGCACACTCTACTTACAGCTAACCAGCCGGTTGAGTTTAGAAACTGCCATTCACAAATTTTACATCACCGATGAATAGTTCACTTGTGTACTTACCATTGCAACAGGTTGAAGAGGTAGACTATAAGTGTGAAGTTGTGATGGTGTCAGGGTACTCAAATCAAGCACCATCTCACCAGCACACGAGCTGGCAACTCTATAAAGAAATATTATTGAGTATAACATTTACAAAGTTTGCCAGCTGGTAAGGCTAAAAACTCGTATCAAGCGGTTAACAGCAGTACCTTGCCAAAAGACAAACAAAAAATCCTCTGAGCGCAAAGCAGCACCTCCTTTGATTTTATGCTCTTGTCGCAAGAATCACTACCGTACGATCCCGTTCAATTTTCATACACAAGCAAACTTGCTGGTATTTTCTCCACACTGCTCTTAATGACAATAGCAGTAAGTGCCAATTTTTTGTCTTTGGTTTGACACAAATCGATTGTCATACCCAAAATCTTTCGTTATAAGTCGACCTCTGTCCACTAGGTTAGCATTGATATGCTTCTTTAATATAATAATTGCACTAACTTCAAACAGATTTCAATTATTTGTAACGCACCACCTTCTACACCAAGAGAAAAAACAAGTCAACAATTTGACAATAGGCCTACGCACGAATACAGTTGGGAGTTGGTTAAAAATTCAATTAGAAACAGCACAGCCAAGGAATAGCTAAGAACTCAAGGTGGATACGTTTCGCCTTACTTCTGGTACCAATGTCTACGTTATTAACCTACACTGAACTGGATATCACGATGAGCCACGCCTGAAGATCGAGCATAATAAACAATCCCACCAAAACCAAGCAGTAAGGTCCGCCCGGGTGTTTTAGCTATATCTTGACTGTCTTATTTGTAATTTAATGGCATAAATACAATAATACCTAACGCAAATAAGTTTCCTCTATCAATACCACGCTACTGCGTGAAAAATTCAACGCCACGCACAATATTAGAAAAAAAACAAAAAAAACCTGCGACTAACGTTCAAAAGCGAATGAATATTCATGGAAGCAAGGCAAGATTATGACACACTATTCATGTTTCCTTCGGCGCATCACAACAGCTCTAACTAAAAACTACGTCTCTATTTGCGCAAGAAAACGTCAGCACATTGAAGCAATCAACAGCATTCACCAACAGAAGAAAGCACCAACTTGTTTTCCTTGAACACTCTTAACTTCAACGACTTTTGTGATAGTTCACCTTCAGTCAACTCAAACAGCGAGCTTGTTTCGTGGAGTTTTGAACTGAACACTTTCCATTTCTGCTTCGTTCGTAATTTGACAGGCTGCAAAACATTCCATTTAACTGCAATCACTAGTTGCAAAACTCAGATGCAGTGTTGTGAAGTTGTGGTTAGGTCATTTATTCTTTCCTCTTGAAGGCAACTTCAAAAAGACTATGGTAGTAAAGTATCGTTGAATAAAATCAACTGCAAAAACATCTGTTGTCAGTGCGAGGTTATTAATATTATTGAGATTTAGCGTAAAATCTTCCTTCACACTCCCAGCTCCTGGAGCTGTTTTCATCTTTAGACCAAGTAATGCAAAAATGGACGAGATAATAATACACAAATTGATTTAATGGCAACACACCAAAGAATTTCAAAGATCAATGAAGTAGTCATCGCACCGTTAAAGCTATAATGACCATCCGAAACGGATCCTATCTGAAGCAGTAATTCAGTGGTTCCCAAACTGTGGGCCATGGCCCACTAGTGAGCCACAAACGGATCCTATCTGAAGCAGTAATTCAGTGGTTCCCAAACTGTGGGCCATGGCCCACTAGTGAGCCACGAAGACATTTTTAGTGGGCCACAGAGCTATATGGAACTGAACGCATACTTTACATCATGCCGTTTTTCTAATTTCCATTTTACGCTTTGTTTTAAAATGATTGTCAACAATTTCTAGATTTTTTTCACCGCAGTTTTATCTATGCTACAACCTATCTGGTTTGCCATAAAAAAAGGGATTGTTACGTAACAATAGATTGTAACGCCAGCATGATGAAAGACCGTGGTGATCAAAAGCGTGGTATTTTTTTAATTCGTTATTCGTGGGGTGGTTGGCGAAAAAAGATTGAATACCAGACAGTCTACAAATCGAAACACATTTTTGAATAATAAGTGCAAAGATTCAATGACTAATAAAAGAAAGTATGATGATAATTCAATGACTAATAAAAAAAAATAGTATGATTCTATTTGAATAAGTTTCAGAAAATAGACTTAGGCTGCTAGGTTACTAAAATCTTATCAATTGAGCTAGCTAAAAACCAATTGGCAATCACGTAAAAATAGTAGGCTGATTCTGAATCTGTGAATAATTATTGAAAATATCAAAAATGAATACAACTGATTCTGGACATATTGATGCAATGAACCTGTCTCAATCTCCATTTTTACAAAATCTTGTTATAACTCTAAAAAAAGAAAATCTTCTAACCAGTATTATTGAAAAACATGCAAATGAGAAAAATGAAGCTAGAGAACTAACCTTTGCTAGTCATACAGCTACAACTGCCAATAACCTACTGGAGAATGCTACATTTTTAAAAGTCCTCTCTCTGGCTGCAGCAAAAGTCTTAGCGGATAATATTGGGTTTGTGAAATTGATGAACCAAAAGGTAAATGAAAAAACAACAGTACTAGAAAAACAACTGGAACAACAATGCCAATACACGAGGAGGAACTGCTTAATTGCTCATGGTATAAAGGAAGAGCTGAAAGAAGACACCAATGAAATAATGAAAACCTTTTTTTGGAACGAGCTTGGGATAGAAGTGTATGATTTAGATATTGACCGAACTCACAGACTCAGAACCTTACAGAATTGATGGAAAACCCAGGCCAATCATTATCAAGTTAGTCATGACCTAAAAAATTATATTTACTTCAACAAAAAGAAACTCAAAGGTACTGAGTTTATAATCACTAAATTTCTAACATCTACCAGATTGCGTTGTATTAAGATTCTGGAGGAATTGAGACACCAAAAGGTAATATCGTCTTTTTGGACAATAGATGGAAACATAACATTTGTGAAAAAAATTCCTATTCCAAAAATTCGAGTGGAAGATGTTCACAATTTTGATAAGTACGTTGCTGACATCAACTGACATCCAATGATGAACGAAACTGGACTTTTATAAACCCACTTCGTGTATAAATAAATGCAGATATTTGAAATCAGTAATTCGAATTTTGCAAATATACCTGCACTGCCTAGAGCTGAAGAATTAATATAATTTATAAGCAATAGCTGTATAAGAAAGCCTACTATTTAAGTTGCTCTTTTGTTTAGGCTCATTGTGATAAACGGCAGCCAAAAGGATTCATCTAAGTCCTTCTTTTCATCTGCTTCATTAGTTGCAGCCAAGTAGTTGGTTTATTGAAGTTGCGCATAATCTGTGCAAATCTTATTGTATATATATTGTTATTATCATCGTGTTTTACTTTTTCATTTTTTTTTAAATTTTTTTGTAGTTTTGACACTGCAAGCAGCGACATGACAATACAAAACAAAATATCAGTGCTTAAAAAACCTTAAATGCCCCACGTGCAATATGTGTCTTCGAAGTAACCAGAAAATGATTTGTTGCGATTTATGCAGTAATTGGACATATTTCAAATGTACTTCATTGACCATAAAGCAATTTAATTTGTTAGGAAACTATAAAGAACCTTATTTTTGTGCTAATTGTATACTTGACATTATATCATTCCAAAAATTATCAAATTCTGAATTTGCTGATTTTTACCAAATAACCCAAATAGATGTGAGCAAAGAGATTAAACATGCACTAAATTTACTAGATATGCAAAATACATCAGAGTACATAAAAGCTCAGGATATCAAAACGAGTTGCTGTAAAGCTAACTCTATTTTATCACTTCATAAAAACATTCGAAGTCTTGCAAAAAATTTCAATAAGCTTGAAGAGTTACTACATGAAATGCAGGTTCAATCAGATATAATTGCTGTCACAGACACATTGGCTTGAACCCTCTAGACTAAAAAATGTTGCATTACCAGGTTACAATTTTTTCAACTCAGATGCGTCAACAGCATCAGCTGATGGAACTGGTTTAGCTAGAGGGGTGGGTACGTATGTAAAAGCAACTATAAATTTAACTGTCGGGGATCAGCTTCAATTAAAACTTCCAGGCTGTGAAGACTTATGGATTGAAATACCACTTGCAAATGGTAAACAGTGCTACTTAAAGTGTTATTTATGAGCACTCCAAAACTAGTATAGTACATTTCCCAACTCATCTCTCATCAAGCATTGAGCAACTAAACAAAACCAAAAAGAAATTTACCATCTGCAGAGATATGAATATAGATTTCCTCAAAGTTCAATCAAATTTATTTATTTCTTTGAATACTGCACAATGGTGCGGGACTAACATCCTAACACTCTTACTCGTGCAAACAAAAGTTGAAGAACTGAAACGAAAAAGCAAAGCAGCAATTTATTAATTATAAATAGAGGAAAGTCTTGGTTCTAGACAAAGTAAGAAGAAAGCAAACAAAAATACAAACATAACAGCAATGCTGAGCAAGGCAAGTATATACGGTAGAGGGAGCAGTATTCAACAGCTTACATAAACAAAGAAATAGTTCCAAGTTAGCATCATCATCCAAATCAAACTGTTTGAGTTTTTTTTTTAACACATAAAGGCTGGTAGCAGACATATAATAAACAATAATTCAGTAATTAAACAATACTATGATTGCATATATGGTCTTGGATGCTTATCGTTACTTCAAAATCCCGCTAGAATGACAGCATCAAGCTCCACACTGATTGATCATGTAGAACAAATGATGTAGAACAAAATGTAGAACAAAACAGATAAGATGTAGAACAAAACAAAACAATGATGTAGAACAAAACAAAACAATAAGCGCTCTATAATTCTTTTTGAAGTTTCTGATCACTTGCAAGTACATTTAGTCAGTGCCGGATTAACCACGTAGCAGAAGTAGCATTTGCTACGAGCCCCACGCTTTTCAAAATCATGATTCCAATTACAGAAAAAATTAGGCTACACTTTCGTAAAAAAGTTTCGGCTAGGACTGGCTTACAAAATTTTTGCGGATTGTTAGACTCACTTTTCCTTTAATGTTTTTAAATTATAAGCCTCCTCAAAATAAAACGTACAGTCTTTCTGAGTCTGGCCGCAAACTGATTTCTGACCGCACATCGGGTTCGTTGCAAGAAAATAAGGGGCCTTTCACACGGGCGACCAGTGTGGCGCGTCTTCACTATTTTGAAAACATTTTTGAAGACACGCGTCTTTATTAGCAGGTTTCACACGAGCGACTGTAGTAGCGCAACCTAAAATTTTCTAGATAGACAAATCACGATGGAGGCCAAGGATGCTACTGCTATGGCATTCTTACTTGCAAAATTGCGGAAAAGCAAAAACAAGAAAAATCAAAAAGAAACACTGAATTCATTCGTTACTGCAAGACTGATCTGAAAAAAATTGTTCATCATTCTCTACACCAGGGGTTCTTAACAGGGGCTAAATTTATCTCTTGGGGGTACATTCTACCTATCAAAGAAGTAAATTTTCTGAGTTAAAAACCAAAAAAAATTTTAATTTTCAGTAATGAAAAAGCAGTAGTGATACAATGGGGGTAAATTACTCTTTGTTCTTTCGGCAAGGGGTAAACAAGACAAAATAGGTTAAGAACCCCTGCTCTCTGAGAATCGAATCCAAATCGACCATCGATCCCAGAGAAGTTTTTAGCATTTGCACACATGAGTTTGGCTTCACTTAATTAGCTTATTTAAAGCTTGAAACTCCATTTAATGAGAAATAATACAACTGTGCGTAAGACTCTATACTATAGAGTCTTACCTGTTGTTTTATAAACCATACATTCTATAGTCAAAAAAGGTTGTTACATAGACTATGCGTAAGACTCTATAGAGTATAGTCTATATAGTCTATAGAGTCTTACGCATAGTCTATGTAACAACCTTTTTTGACTATAGAATCTATGGTCCATAAAACAACCGGTAGTCTAAACTGCAGTCCGTTTAAAACCTGCGTCTCGCGTGAAACGTTCCATTTATTCACATTCAATTTCATGGTCGCGCGTGCAAACTGGTCGCTCATAAGTCACGTGGTCACGCGACCAAGATTTCTGTCGCACGACCAAATGCGCGATCGCGATCACGTGTGAAAAACTCCATTTAAAGCAATGCAATGGTCTGGTCGCACGTCTTCACTTTTTTACGTTCACGCGACAGTGCTCGCTCGTGTGAAAGGGCCCTAAAAAGTCAACATCCAGTCGCGCATATAATTGTCGAATGTTTATGGCATTTTCGTGTATATAGTAGGTCACAGTAGGTCGATACGATAGAAGTTTGTCACAGTAAAAATGCAAGGGGCTAAGCAACCAACGGAACAGAGAACAAGCATGAAGAAGCTATTCTCTATTAGTGTTCCGTTGAGTCTGGATTTTTGATTTGAACGGTAAAGACCTTTACTATTAGTGCCTACAACAAAACGTTTGATCTTAATTTCGTTTTGCTGTACCAATGCTTGCGTTGTTTTTCCTTAATTTTCACAAAAATTGAGTCTCAAGTCTTTAAAATATCGTTTTCGTTAAAAAAAACAAAAAAAAAACAGCGAATTTTAGCCATCTACGCATCTTCAGTGATTCCAGTAAGAGCCTTTGGCGTAAAACGATGAGACTAAAAATGAAATCAGGTTTGATTGCCCTCTGGCCGGGTCTCCAAAAACTAGGGCCCCGCGAAAATTTTGCTACAGGCCCCGCACTAGCTTAATCCGGCCCTGCACTTAGTGATAAATTGTGCTATGAAACATAATAAGCTCTTGCCTTACACGAACCAAAAAATGAATAATTTTCAATTTTCTGACTGAAGACTTTCTTGAAGATCTAAATACGCAATATAATGAGAAAAATGTCACAGAAACAAAATCAATACATGATGTATTTTAGGCTTTTATTAATGTACTTACTCATATGCTGAACAAACACGCATCCATGAAGAAAGTAACACACAAAATCTACAAACTACGCACAAAACCTTGGCTCACGAAAGGCATTTTAATATCTACCAAAGTAAAGAAGAAACTATTCGCACACACAAAAAAGAATCCAAGAAATGAGCTATCGCAACAAACTAACACATATAATTGAATTTTCCAAAAAGATGCACTATCAGCAACTATTTCACATGAACAAGAATAACAATAACAAAGCTTGGAAAAGTATAAATGACATAATAAATTACAAGAACAAAAAATTGAGCTCAATATCTGATACAATAATTGACGGCAACAAGACGCAGTCAAACCCCTTTAACATTAGTAGTGCATTCAATGAGTATTTTGCTAACGTGGGTGTTAAAATGGTTTCAGAAATACCCCCCGAAGACACTACCAAAAATTCTCTTCCTAGCTTAGCACAATCTTTATTCTTATCACTTATAACTGAGCAAGAAGTGATAATGCAATTGAACATCTTAAACCCAAATAAAAGCACAGCTATAAACAATATTCCAATCAAGTTCGTTAAATTATTTCTTTGCATGATTGCACCAATTCTAACATGTTTGTACAACAGATGCCTCACAGAAGGCAATTTCCTACAAATTCCAAAAGTAGCCCAAATAACACCGATATACAAAAAAGGAAACAAAAAGCTATGCTCTGATTATCGACCGATTTCCTTGCTCTCTGCCTTTAGCAAAATTCTAGAAAAATGCATTTATTCTAGACTAACTTCATTTCTATCAGATCACCACTTAATAACTGACAGTCAATACGGATTTCGACCTGGAGTCTCCACATCTGATGCTTTATCTGATTTACATAATGAAATTCTCTCTAATCTAGACCAAAAAAATAATGTGTGTTGCATTTTTCTAGACCTAGCAAAGGCTTTCGACACTGTACATCACTCAATCTTGCTGAAAAAACTCCCATGCTACAGCATTAGAGGAATAGCGCTTCAACTAATCGAAAGTTTTCTACATGATAGAAGACAATACACTGTAGTCAAAAATGTTTGTTCATCCTTTCATAATGTTATCTGAGGTGTCCCACAAGGGTCAACATTGGGTCCCTAATTGTTCATATTATGCATAAATGATTAAGTCCTAACTACAAACTTCAACGCAAAACTATTTGCCGACGACACAGTATTAGTAATGTCAAGCAAAAACATAGAAAAACTACAGAGTGAAGTTAACTCCGAAATAAACAAGGTAGGCAAATGGATGAATGCTAATAAACTATATCAATTGCTCGAAGTCTAATTTCATGCTATTTACCAACCAAAAGCTAAACAACAAATTTAAGCTCAAGATAAACAATAAAGAAATAACTGAATCCGAAGCGTAAAATATTTAGGTGAAATAATTGACAACAAATTTACTTGGAAAACAAATATTGAACATATTTGCTCAAAGATCGCTAAAGGATCCTGCGCTTTGGCTAGATTGAGAAAATATGTCAATAAACAAACATTAGCTAAAGTTTACTACTGTATGGTGTATTCGCAATTGAGATATTGTATAACCACTTGGGGATCTGCTTCTAAAACTTCCTTAATGCCATTAGTTAGAGTACAAAAACGAATTATTCGCATAATCCAAGGATGCAATTATCGAACACACACTGAACCAATATTTAAGGAAATGGAATTATTAACTGTGACATACACTTTCTTGAGACTGCAAAGTTTATGTATCGTATCCACAGCAATGAAAACAATATAACATCTAACTCCTACAAGACAGCTTTTTCAATACACGAACACAACACACGATATAGCGATGGACATAACTATTACATCCAACCAACAAATCTCTCACTTGGAAGAAAAGCAATAAATCTAACAGGTCCCGTAGTTTAGGCCAAAACACCCTCATCACTGAAAAAATACTCGCCAACAACATTTGCAAAAAAACTACATAACTTTTTAATCTCAAAATATCAACGTTCTATCACACACTAATGGTATATGATGGACTGATGATCCTATAGCATTGAAATAAAAACGAGACCATTATGAAATCAGTACGATAAGTGTTTTGGGTGATTGTTTGCGATTATAATTGCAATTATTGGTACTCATTTTGTTGCTTTCTACATTAATATGGTAAGGAGTTTACACCAATTTGGCTGATATGCTTGTTTTGCGCAAACTACCTATATCTAAACTGTAAATATGCAATTTTTATTTTGTATTTTTATTTATTTATTTTTAAGCGTTAGTTGTTGTCTTTGCATATTTCATGTTACGGTAGCATTGAACTTTGGAGAACGTATGGTCATTTTCCTTGCTTCCCTGCCAGACAATACAAATTTAGCTAAAAACTGTGTGCCTAATTACTATGTACTTGTAGTATGTACGTGGCAAAAAATATATTGAATTAAATTGATAGCTACATTGAATTTGGGCCTACTTTGATAAATGGTCATGGAGTTGAAAAGGGGTAGTGCATAGTATGCTACCACGTGTGAAACGGATGAGTAATTGAAACCAAGTAACTTGAGTAATCACATGGAAAAAAATTATCCTGAGTTGAAAGATGATCTAGTTGTAAACGTACACGACTTGACATAATTGGAAACTTTCAACAAACTGATCAGACACTTCAAGAAGCATCTTTCGTTGTTACCCAAATAATAGCTGAGCAAAAAAGAGCTCGTAATATTGCTGAAGCTGTTTTTCAACCGTCTGCCCTGGCCATGACAAGAATTGTGCGGGGTGATAAGCATGAGGAAAGTCCCAAAGCCATTTCTTTATCTAACAACACCCGTAAGGAGACAAATTGCAGCATGGGCAAAGTTTAGAAAATTGCTGGTATGCCTACCCATATACAAGCGTACAAAATATTTAAAAAAGTGGTGGGCCACGAACTATTTTTAAATCAAAATTTAGGCCATGAAATGATATAGTTTGGGCACTAATTTGACTACTAAAAATACAGCCAGTCGAACAAAAATTAAAACTAAATTAAACCCCAGACACTGAGATAGTCAGACAAAATTGTACGTATCAAACGTTAGACCACAGCACGAGAACTGCCTACTCGCAAACCGAAGAATAATATATTCTAATTCTCCAACAGAAAGCCCCAGAAAAGAGAGAAGGGTCCCTCAGCACAGCAAAACGCTCACCGACGCAACAAACCAATAGCTAAAATGCAAGTAGGCCTAACCATATCACCATTAATCATAGACCTAGAAGCCTCCAGATCGACTGTAGTACTGCCGATTCTAAAGATATGCCGACCAGTGCTGAAAAACAATAACAAATTCTCGTAACATTACATTGAGCACTTCACCTTCAACGGGTAAATAATATTTGCTGCGTCCTCACAAATCACCAGTGAGAAAAGGAAGGAGCAAACCAGGCTCGCTGAAGACCAAGCATCAATAATCGCAAGAGGGCAGTAAATGCCATAAAACATTTAAACGACGGTAAGGGCAGCTGAGAAATACACCTTATATACCGGCCCCAATATCACCATGCAAACGCATGGCTATATTCAATAATAAAAAAGCAGTAACACCGCACGGCGTGACAAGCGAGCAGTATCATAGTACAAAACTGCCTTATTAAAGCTTGCATAAGAAGCGTTCGCTCACTGAGAGACCATGACACTAACCCCAGAGCAACCACCTAGCCCCCCTTCCCACATACGAGTAGTCAGTTGCCAGCTGACAAAAACACATGCACGAAGAAACATTACCTATTCCTACACAAAAAAAGGCGCAAAAGGAAACACAAACACAACCGTACAGCACATGCAACCTGTATATATAAACATTTCGCTTTCCAAACATGGGCGGGATGCACAATTTTGCACATCGCCCATCGAAAGCAATTTTAGGCCACAGAAAGCACCGAGTAAAGTCGCTGTTCAATTCTTGGAACCGTCAATCTCTTCCAGCAAACACAGTTTTTTAACGTCATGAAGAAGACACCCACCAGCTGCCTTCACACGCGCAGTCCGCACAACACCATCCTTGCCTGGAAAACCTCAAATACCCTTGCCTTCGACCAGTGGCCTTGCCTCTTTAACGTGACGTCTTTTATCAAAACTATGTCGCCCACGGCAACACTGTAAATGGCTCAAGCCATTTTTGTCTGAGTTGAAGTTGACCGATGCCCTCCTTAACCCAACACTCCCCAAATCGATCCGACAGCCAGCCTGCTTCTCTCCAATCTTTTTTGTAACCATCAGACTTCATAAATTTGTCCATGTGCAGCGATGCATCCTGCCTTTCAACGAGCAATGAGTTCGGTGTGAGAAGATCTAGATCATCTGGATCGTCACTGATCGGTGCCAAAGGTCATGAATTAAGTATGCGCTCAATTTCTGTAAGAAACGTTGCCAATTCTTCGTCATTTACTAGTCCATTAAAACTGTCAGTATCCGACGTACTAAGCGTATAACTCTTTCCCAGACACCGACACAATGATTTGATGCAGGAGTGTTGAACTGCCAATCAATGCTGAGTTCCAATAATTTGCGTTGAATTGTTTCATCGGAAACACATCACTGTAACTCTTCTTTGAGCATACGGTTGGCTCCCACAAAGTTTGAGCCATTGTCGGACACGATCTTACATGGTTTGCCACGTCGGTTGATGAATCGCTGCAGAGCGAGTAAAGAGATAGAATCGAGAGAGTAGCTTTAATCTAGATGGACGGCTCTAGTAGCCAGGCAAGTAAAAACACAAACATAACGTTTAGAGTACTGCGTCCCAATTTAACTGCCAAAGGCCCCATGTAATCTACTTCTGTACACGAAAAAGCAGGCTTACCCGGGGTCAACCTGAATTCCGGAAGCGGTGCCATAACCTGCTGCCTCACTTACTTCCGCCTTACTAACTTGACAATAGATGCAACCATGTAAAACTCAACACAGTAGACAAACCGCTTACTATCCAAAACCTTTTTCGAACAGCATGAAGAGTATGAACGAGACCACAATGAGCCTCACGCAAATGAAAATCTTGAATGACCAAATCAGTCACATGATGATGCTTGGGCAACAATATGGGATGCCTCAGCTGAGCATCTAAATTCCCTCTCAAACTCAGATCCCTGAACCAATTTAACAATTTCCACAGATGCGATATCCAAATCATCAACTCCCAAACATGATCTTTTAAGGGAAAACTCTTTTCCACCCCGGCGGCACTTAACCCTAGCCTTCAGAAGCTTTTTAACACGCAACAACCATGCTACCGACCTCCTTAACTTTGGAAAAGAGAAGTAAGTTAACAATTTTTGTACAGGACTGATATGGTTCGACACATTAACCCTGCGTCTTTCTTAGGTTCAAGATAAGATCATTTTCAGAGACGGATAAAAAATCGGTTTGCATTACCCTACAAGGCCATTCAGACTCAAGACGATACAAAAACTCCGGCCCCGTGGGCCAAGGCGAAATTCTATCAACCTGGTTGGCAGCAAGCCTCTGGACCCGATGTCGGCCACATTCACTTGCCATCAGCATGCCTCCATTGTGACACAACCGACCCCGAATGAATGTAAGCTACTCCATTTGTCACAAACATCTGAAACCGAGAGGCTGTATTATGTATATACTGCAAGGCTGAAGTAGAATCAGTCCAGAAGAACTCCTGATCAATATGAAAATCTAATTCACGCCGACGAAACAGCACCAATTTCACTCCCTCAACAGCTGCCATAAGCTCTAACCGAGGTATAATTATAGGTCAAAGAGGAGCTACCAGTGACTCTCCTTTAACAGAGGCACATTGAATGCCATCTTGGCAATCGCATGATGAAGAAACGCTACAATAGCATACCCTATGCTACTGACGTCACAAAAGCAGTGCAATCGAAACTTATTGACTGCAAATCCAAAAGGCAGGAACGCACGTGGGAACGCTGAGGTGGTCAAGCTCAGGAACACATCTTAGCCAACTATTCCACGCTTCGATAGAACGGAGGGGTATAGGCTCGTCCCAATTAAGTCCAAGAGAACAAAGTTCCTGCATCAAACGCCTGACAGGCAACACGAATGGCTGGATACAGTCAAGAGGGTCATAGACTTGATTCATCACAGACAACAACCCCCTTCAGGTAGCCTCTTTACGCCGAATTTCCACTTGAAATTCAAAACTATCGGTGACATGGTTCCACAACATTCCCAACGCCTTGTTCTGCAAATCATCCCCAAGCTCCCTGGCTTCCAACTGCTGGGCTCTATCCTCTACTGGTATGGACTCTAAAAACTCCACACACTTGCTAAAGAACTTAGTAAGGTGGAATCCAGCATCCTCAAGCAATGACCTAAGCTGCGTGGTTTGCTCCACTGCAACGCACGAGTCCGTAAAAGATCTCAATAAATCATCAACGTAAAAATTTCGCCATACCAAGTCCACAACTGCGCCAGATACTCTGATCCAGTTGTCATCTGTAACGGTACTCCCACGAGACTATTTGTCAAGACAGGGCCCTGCAGAAGCTTACTATTCAAGGACACGCCCTGATAGCTCGACGCACAATTAAAAACAACTCGGAATTTCCCTCTAGTTGCGTGATGGGGAATATACCACGTCCTAAGTGAAGGTGAAAGTTCCTTGAAAGATGAAAGTGAAAGATCTGTCCGCTTGGCTTTCGGTTAAACTGCATCACGATTTTAACTTAAAAATCTACATAAATTGTTTGGATTTGAAAAATGCAACGGAGTATTTTCGTTTGCTAACGGATTATTTTAATATGCACGTTTTCTAATTTATCATGCAAATATTTTATATGAAGACCCAATATGGCACAGTACTTTAGTTTGCTTTATACACTTTAGCAATCTGAATGTGTAGCAGCTAAAAAGAAAAGTAAATTTGAGTCATGCTTTCGAAAATGGGGTCAATTACATTGAGGGAATTATTTAGTAACGGTGTTTAGCCTAATTCATAGAGTGTATTTATCGTATTTATTTTATTATCCCACTTTATTCAATTATCCCATTTTCATAGGATGATAAAAAATGACACTCCTTTGCGAGCATGTCTACAATGCACACAGTTATCTATAGAGCTCGACTGATATATCGGTCAGCCGATATATATCGGTCGATATCAGTACCAAGCCGATATATTGTATCGGTTATCTACCACCGATAAATATCGGCTTACAATAGCATGCTTTATTCGAGCGTTCTTTGGAATTCTTTGGAGCTGGGTTAAGCTGTTGAAACTTATTTAATTGAAATTAGTGACGAAATTGCCAAACTGCAGTGAATTTTTTGTGAATAATACTGTACTGTGACTTTTGTACACTAATAGTGTTTCTTTGGAGAGGGATTAGTGAATTTTTTTAGTATCGAGTTAATTGAAATTACTCAAATTAGTGACAAAATATCATAGGTAAAATATCGGTTATTGGTATCGACATAAATATTTTGAAAATATCGATATCGGCCTGAAAAAGTTGTATTGGTCGAGCTCTAGTTATCTATCTTATCACAGTATTTCCTAAACAACTCTGGATCCTTAACAAACCTCCTTTTCAAGCTTTTAAGACGCTTGAACGCACACTCATCATTGCGAGAAAAACTTATCTCTTTCTGACGTCATGGCAGAGCTACCTGATAATGATCATCAACTCGAGTAACCGAGTTCTCCATCTGAGAAAGGGCTTCACGATCGCCGACGAACATCGCAAGGTGAGTTGCATCACCTAGGATATCAAATTCATGAAACATGGACTGCATCTGCTCACGCATGAGAGAACCGACTCTCTTTGTAATAAATGTATTCGCTTCCGTTAAGGTTCTGGCGAACCCACATGTGTCCAGCCAACTCCAGTAAATACGGCCATAGGTTCTTCATCTTCGCCCACTCGAAGCTCCTGTGGCCTGTGAGCCGCCTGAACATCGGCGCCAATGAACAACTCCACAGACTTGGCTGGTAGCTCAGGCAGAGAAAGTTCACTTATATGAGGATATTTCTTCACATCACTCTTTGTGGGTATATTTTGACGCAAGTCAGGAATTCAAAAATGGCCAAAACGTTAGGCATAGAGATTACCTCGTCTTCTTCAAGATCTTGCACAGGCAACGAAATGCTATAGCCAAATCTAGATTCCGTACCGTTTATCGTTGTAAGAGAGCACTTCACTCTGGTTCCAGATAAACCAAGTGCTTTTAGCAACCTCGTACGTGCACAGCATTGAAATGGAACCCTCATCCAAAAAAGCATAAGGCTCCACCACTCTCTTAGACCTGGCACCACAAATTTTTACTGGAACAACCTTAAGCCGAACCGAAGGAGCTTCTCGAGCATCACTAACACCACTACTAGCACATACAATTTCAACAGAATCCTGTTGCGCACCGTTATCTGGGTTTTCAGTCTGAGCTACCCCCTGAACCTGTCCATCTCCCAACCTGGGTGGATGAGATTGCCGCTGACCAGACTCTCGAGATAACTGATAAATAAGAGTATGGTGTTTGCCTCCACAGCTCTGGCAGTGTCCCCTGGAAATACAGTTCCTAGCGAAGTGGCTGCCCTGACAGTTGAAATAAAGACCACAACAGGATACAGTAATCCACCTTGTTTGGGGTGTCATATCCAAAAAGGCTTTGCAAAACTTCCAAGAATGACGTTTACCACACTCCCTACAAGGAGCTTGTATACCAGAGGGCTGCTGTTGCCTAAGACACCCGCCACTGGTGAGCTCACAAGCATGCCCCTGAGACGGGTCAGCAATCAGCCTACCTGGTTTGCACACTGGGGCGTGACTACGACCACCAAAAGCAGCAGCTACCTCACTATGACTAAGCAATTGCCCCAAAAAACTGCATTTAGCTTGGATTTTTTTTGAAATGTATTCTGATAGCTGCTTAAACATAATATTCTGGTTACCTTACTCAAGTTGAGGACTCACTGAAGACAAGAAACCTTCCTGCATACTATGCAGCAACCGTCGAAAGATGCAACCAATAATCTGCTGCTTATCGAGGTCCGTTTGCATGAAACCATGGCATGCAATTTCGCAGTTGCACACATCCATAGCCAACTGCTTCAGTGATTCAAAATCATTAGCCTTACGGGGTGATCTGTTGGTCAGTTTGTCCAGATACAAATCTATGACGACATGTTTCCTGTCATACTGTCTATCAAAGATTTTTCGAGCCTGAAAGAAACCTTCTTTGTCAGAGTCACACAAGGTGCAAAATGCGATGCTGCTGCGGGCTTCACCCTTACACGACATGATCAGGCGGTCATGTTTCACAGCCGGATCAGAAATACCCTTTACGATATAATTATACGTATGTATCAAAGTGCTGCATGAACCAGTGATAATCTGCTGGATTATCTGCAAACAAGTTCTCGCTTCTCTCATTATGACTCCTGATAACTGATACAGCAATATCCTGAAGCACTCCAATTAAATCTCCAAAGCCATGTCCACCTGGGGAACTTGAAAAAGTTTTACTACTTTCACGCCGCTCTGAACAATTAAATGCACCTTCTCCCCTCTGCATTCCTTCCTTCAATACACTCTCGTGGTCTGGTCTTCTACCAGAACACTCACTGCCCTCGCTCTTTACGTCATCCATGACAATAAATTGACTTGATCCACGAGAATGTGACCCAGCGCCGCCAACGGACAAACTTAATGTCTCCTGTTCAAGCCTACCAGCTCCCCTTTCAGAAACCGGAATCATGGGCTGACCTCCCGCATTCAGAGCCTCTCTAGCCCAGTCCTGCATGTGTTTACATTCGGCCTCATCAATGAACTTCGAGCACTATGCCTTTGTACGACCTCAGGCCGGGCAGAGACAACCTTAGCAGAAGTGGCCATATCTGGCAAAGGTAAGTAAGACTCCATCGCAGGGTGTGCACTGAACATCCTGAACCTCTGGAGAATACTCCCCTGATTGCTGTGCTTGTGAGTCGTTTCGATTGTACTGGTGATTTCCAGATTCAAAATTTCTTCTAAATCTGAAGAGACTATCATTCTCAATTGCTTCCACAAACGCTGCGGTTGCAGCCAGCTGTGCATCAATCAGCTGATGTTGCTTAGCGCGTAAAACAGCATTTTTTTAAACTCGCCTACTTGGCCATTTTGACCCAAAAACAAATTGAGAATATTGTAGACCTCGCTATCAGGGTAGTATTCGCCAGAGGTTTAAGGTGTTCAACGCACACCCTGCAATATCACAGGCACACGTACTAATTGCATTTCACTAAAATGTAACATCAGCATAGTCTGAGATCTTTTATTCAATGAGCGACAAATTGCTTTTTTTGTTTCTATGCAGACCAATGATGCAACATTCTCTTGTATGATAGGTTCACAGATATCGTTGAACACAAGCAAGCCAGACCTTTTCCATTGTACTCTAAATCGCTTTATACAGCAGAGAGTGACTTTTTCTCTTTCCACACAATTGAAGTGCGAAAAGTCTCCAATTTTAAGATTAAACCCAGGTGCAACGTCACAATGCACGTCCAATCATACGAATTTCACCATGGTTCTATCAATGCGGTTTTGGGCAATTGCTAGTCATTTTCGAAAGTTTGACAGTCGATATACCCGCATTTTAAAGTTGTAGGTCAAATTTATGTAATGAAACGGAGTTTAATATTGACAGTATAATTATACAGCCATTTTCTAGCAGAATTTATAATGAAAAATTGAAAATAGTATCATAGTTGTATCAATGCGGTTGTGGGTAGTTTCTAGTCATTTTCCAAAGATTGGCAGTCTGTGTATATATTTTTAAGTTGTAATCAAACTTGGTAAGAGGAGTGGAATTAAGTGTTGACAACATATCTTGAAAAGGCATTTTCTAGCAGAAATTTTAATGGAAAATTGGAAGCAGCATCAACAAATAGGTAGAAGGTCCATAAACTTAAATGCTAGATTTCCCTAGTCGGTAATTGGCATCGTTATGTTTTTGTACTGCGCGCCTTTTGAGGCTTCTAAATTATTACTTTAGGCTACTGTGTGTAGTTTTTTTTAGAGTATAGTTGCTCAATGTTTGTTATTTCGAAGTTCAGAGCCTGTGACCGTCACGTTAATTCATTTGTGTATACATATTTTTAGTGAACACACTGTTCACGCATCGGCTTTGGAATTTTATTTATCTAAACTTTGGGCTGGGCTTGACCCAGCATGTTTGTTTTCCATTCCTTTGTTGATACCGTAATAGTGCCTCTAGTCACCGCATTTGGCTTGTAGATAATTATTTTACAATTTTTTCCGCACTTCCTAATTTTATTGCAATTTTAAAGAAACGCCCAAAATTGTGCTTCGCAACTGATCAAGTGATTTGTTTTCTAGCACCTAGCACGTTTTTTCTCTCAGATTCGTTCCATTGAGTTTATGGTTTGGACCAATTTTATTATTACAAACGAAAACCTCAGTTTTTACTACCCAGACAAAGCCCTGCATTGACAAGTGTTTTTTTAATTTCCAAGTTATTTCCCTTCTTGTTAGAGAGTTGGAAATAAATTAATTTATGATACAAGGTTGGTTGAAAGCTACGCTCGAATACGGCCTTCGGAATTTCTTCAGGCGTTTATATTGCAGTTGGTTCTGCAACACACACGTCTCAAGATGATGTGTCTACAATGCAAATTAGGTAGATTGAAAAGGGGTTTTATGTCGAATCGCATTGAACTTTCAAGTTTTTTCACAGATTTGCTCAATAAATCTCAGCAGGTGGCAGCATATATCGGAGTGGAGCACACCTTAAAAAATTCTCAACGCATGCCACTGCTCGCTATAGCAACCAGAAAACAAGTTCCGAATTTAAGACGCAGTAAAAATTACGTCGTCTTAATTTATTTCGCTGCTATTAATCTTTAAAACAAATGTTTACAAAATAACATACTCATCTGCAATGTGTTCAAAATCTATGTTAGACTAAGCCTTCAAATTTTCCAGTAAGCAGTAAAAGGATTTTCCGCAGTCTCTCCCCTTTGGTTGTGAAGCATGTTCGTATGCGCAAAACTTTGTGAAGCAAGTTGTATGCACAAGAGATATGGTGGCCGCAGGTAGTTTTATCCAAATTGTCTCATGTCACTTGTATAGCTCATATATTACACAACTGTGCAATGAAAGTCAAATCTTACTTTCAAGATGTTGACCAACTTAATAGCTAGAATCAAAACTGTAACTGTTAAAAACAAAACCAGACAAGCACAGTTGGCGGCTATTGGTTCCCCCCTCAGCCTGTCATAACGAGATGGGGAAGCTGGGAAAATGATTAAATGCTACCATGTATCATGCAAATAATTTACCAGAAGTAAAAGCGATTGTAGAAAGTTTTGAAGGGTCTGGCTAGTAAATAAATCAAGCAAAAGGTAGCTTGCAGACACTTGATCTAGCTACCCAACTACTCAAAATTAAAGATCAATATGAATGCTTGGTTAAGCTCATAGACACGAAGATACTTGCAACATTACCTCTTACATTAAAAAGAGAACACAAAGCAATGACATTTCTAAAATAATGAATGTGGCAAGATCAGGCATTTCTTCTGCCATTTACATTTGGCTTTAACATTCTCAGTCCAATAACACATCTGCGGAAAGAAGCTTTTCCTTGATGAAAAAACTCTTGGCCAAGGACCGAAACTTTAGGGCTGAAAATGTAAAACATTACATGATTTTACACTATAATTCTTGCGCGTGGTAAATGACTGTAGAGTCAAATGTTGTGTCATGAGAATTTTCTTGATTATTATTTGTTTTAACTTTCGTTTCCATACAGAAATTTAAGAAAACATTAACGTTTTAAACCAAATTTTCATGAGGTCAATGAAGTCAATTTTTTTAAATAAAAACTTGACTTAATTTTAAAACGTGCGAGCTTACCAAGTGCGGCAAACTGTACACTTAATTATCACTATAATAATGATTTCCGCAAGATGCGCTGAAACAATTTAAACAAGACAACGGAGGCTATACTGACATAACAAAGGAGAACGTAAAAAAACGTTAACTATTGCTCTACATAGTCGGACTTATTTCAATATGACTTCTAGTGATGCCTGTGCATATGAAGTGGTGACACTACGTACAGTAATTCATGACACTTTAAGTCTGACTATCAGCTGTGAGTATCACTTCAAGCATGACTACATAGTCGTGCTACTAGTGCAACTGCGCATACGAGGGCAGGGGTTTCCAGTTTGCTGCTCCAGTACATCACCAACAGTTGTCCTGGATGCATCTACAGTGAGTAATAAAGCTATGGGCTTTCGTTGATGAAGCAAAAAAGTGGATTGAACTAACACCACGTTGACATTGTAAAAAGCAAGTTGCAATTTTTCACAGTCTCCTGGAAGGCAAACAGTACAGTAGATCGTTTCTTTAGAATGAACTTGGTCACAGGTCACACTATTAGTTTACTCTAGCTAACAGGTCTTTTTATAAACTCCTCCATTATTAAGTCAAATTTATTATTTTGTCGCACATACGGGTAACACAGAAAAACACTAAATTGCATACACGCAAAAAAAATAAATAAATAAGTACTCACGCGACAAGGAGGCTACGAAAGGACCTTACAGTCATCGAGTCATGCAGCCCCCTTTAAAAGATAAATTTTCGGTACATTAAAACAGTTTCATGAAATTGCTTATAGCTGGCTGAGATCACTGAAGAAGCGCGCGACAGAATAAGGACAGACAGTTTAGTCATGTTGCAGTAAGTGAGCTTTCAATTTTTTTTTGAAGGAAACTGGTGACGTCGTTCTGATTTCCGCAGGGATGGAGTTCCAAATCTTTACACCCTGGTATTTGATACTTCTTTGCATTTTTTTCAGTACGGAAAAGAGGAATATTATTATATCTATATGAAATTTTAAAGTTGAAAAATTACCAAAGTAAAACAGTAGCCGGCATTAAAAAATTGGCCACAAACATCACTCAGTTTGTTCTTTTAAAAAATCAATAATGATTTTTATGACTGCTCAAAGCAGATCTCGTGTCTGGATGACTAGTGTTAGGTCTTCTATAGAGATTCTGCTCAGATCAATTTCGAAACTTCTCTACTTTATGCATTTCATTATCATGATAGGCCTACTTTTTCTTCAAAAATTAAAAATTTTGCTAAAAAGTTTTTTAATGGAAGAATTTGTTTTGTCTACGGTGAAATACAAAGCTTAAAAGCTAAACCAACACATATTAGTATTTCATGAAGATGATGCTATGGTGATGGTCTTGATGTGATAATTTCAACATAAAACAAAACGTTTCCAATTAGTTTCAAGAAAACAAAAAGCACAAAAACCATTCAATTTTTCACCTTTAAAAAGTGTGTAAGTTTGTTAAGCGAAGTAGGCAAAAATTACAAGAGGACAGATATAAAACCATAGCTTTTTTTTACTGTAGCAGTTATTGCTGATAAAATATGTCTGGATGTTAGGGCCGTGTCCTCAACGTTTTCACTTTTTATGGTAAGGAACCGTAAAATATATTTTGATCATCAACCAGACGTGAAATGTGTTTTTATTTAATGGACTATATCGTAATAGTTCATAATTTGTACTAAATCTCGTAATTTAGAGCATCAACAATAAAAGATATTAAAAAGAGCAAGCGATAAGTAGTATAAAGCTCTGGTAACTTTTACTACGACGAGCTGCGATCGCCACGTTAGGTTTGTTAAATGTGATGAGCGTGGACAAAATTTAAACTGTTGAAAGTTTGCCCAAGTTTGTAACGATCAACAAGTTCACCATGATTGCACAATACGATCAATTAAGATCGCCAAGTTTCGACTAAAATTTGTAAACTTGTGGCGATCGTGGCCCTAGTGTAAACCATGCATTAACGAAATTGGGCTTGCTCTTTTTATGCATGGTCTACACTAGGGCCACGTTCTCAACGATCACCACGTTTTTACCAATTTTAGTCGAAACTTGGTGATCTTAATAAATTGTATTGTTGAATCGTGGTGAACTTGTTAATCGTAACGAACGTGGACAAATTTTCAACGGTTTAACCATATTTGAACTGGGCCTTTTAGGCAAGTCTACAGCCTGGGGGAGTGTGGAACCGACACAGGTTTTCAAAGCTAAATTTCTCGAAAACTATAAATGCGACAAACGCCGCTGTTTCTTGAGGCAGTCTTGCATTCTTTCACCTTTGCGGAGAGAAAATAATTTTTTTGAAGTTTAATTCTTTTAAAGATGATTTTAAACGTTCACCGAAGGTGCTTATTTTTGATGATATTTTAGAGGGCCTGTCAATCAAGTCACACTTAATATGATTATAGCGCGAGATATAGCTTTCTCAGTGGGCAGTAAAACGAATCAAAATGTACGCACGCATAAAATCTTGTCCGGTTGTCCCTATTTCCTCGAGCTATTTTGGCGTTTCTGAAAAGCTCGACAGTAACTGTATCTATCATTGTCTTCGGAAAAATGAAAAATTCCGAAAATCCTATGAAGTAAATGAATGCACGAGATGAAACAAAACTTAAGATGAAATGCAAGAGATGAAACAATTGCGTATTACCAATCATCCTTTTAGCAAACTTGTTTTATTTATTTGTAATACAATAATTGAAAAACAAAATTTAGTTTCAGTTTATTATCAAGGAAATTCGTATTATTTCGGTTGTTTCGGTGTTTCAATTGCCAGCTCATTTGGCATTTTCATGGTCAATGAGTTGCGATTCTACAGTATTTCAATGAAAAAATAATCTAACAGATCAATTACACGCAGGCAAGTTATGTAAATTTTTGGCTGTAACACGATTGTAATGTTGTGTGTTTGTGTTGAGATGGTTACTCCGTATTATTTACCACTGGAATATAATAGATAAGCACTAGACTGTGGGCTCAATTTGTGAATCAGCTAAGTCTGAATTTTATATTGCTACCTCTACAATCACGAAGAACACTCCACAAGCTTATTTCAACGCATTTAAATCCATTTCAACAGCATGCAAATCCATTTCAACATTGCTAGTTAGAGCTAGGCTATGTGATTATTGCATAAAAGCTTATTTGCCAACAGTACGTCATACAGTATAATCACACCATTCTGCATAAGCTAAATTGCTCAAAACGCAGTGTAGCTGATTTTTCTGCACTAACATTTTCTCCTATGTTTACGAAGAAAGGCTATACCAATAGTGTGAACAAAATGATGTAACAAAAAAACTTTTGCATTTCCGTTGGTGTTTCAAAATATTGTAAAATTTTTTACTTTCAGGCAACTTAGTAGCGATTGATTCACTGATTTGTTCATATTTATCCTCCTGTCACGAGAAAGCGACAGAGGTGCTATGCATAGGACGAATCCAGACTCGCTTAGGAGTTGCCGTCATTTCCAAGTCGTCCGCTTGAAATTTGATTCTGACTTTTTCATTTTACTGCTTGTTAAAAACTGCCAAGCAGAGATAATTGTCGTGAAGCGTCTTATCCAACGTGGTTAACGTTGGTGAGAGTCGAACTACAAATCTCATGATCATGAAGCGATGCACCATCCAATTGCGCCAGTGTTGTCGACTACCTGCTGAAAATCTCTGTAGCAAATAGTTATATAGGCCTAGATTTACACTCATAAATGCATCTATCTACGTCAGCACACAAAAATATTATATTGCACACAATGGCTAAACACTACAACGTACAGTATAACGTATTTCAGCTATGACTCAAGCACGTCGAACAAAGACTTGTGAGGTGGTTTGAACACACTGGTTTAGCACATGATTGGCACTGACTTTTGGACAAATTCATGCTCTCTTAACGCTTTTTTTGGCCAGGCCCGGAAGCTTCCGAGCAACAAACTCCACATCGTTTCCTCACAGAAGATTTTGGTGGATGTTTAACAGATCGTGAGGTGCTTGTGCTGTTGCTTCACTTGTATCCCAGGGTTAGCTCCATTTTACGAATCACAGGTAGTTGTAGACCTGTCAGTTGTCTCTGTTTGATCCAACTCGAAGTCGAATGACTTTTGCTTTCGCGGATGCTGACCTTTATTCAGAGCAAAGACTTTGGAAGTGTTAACCCGACAAGTACCCAAAACATAAGAAAATGCTGCCATAGTCCAACATCGAGACTTCGTGTGGCAAGAGTAAGTACCCATTCTTTGGTCAATGATATCGGTGCCGCCTTTCGTGTAGTCATACAGTTTATAAACGGCTGGCTTCTTTTTGGGATTTTGACTGACGCCCAAAATTGGTTGCACTGTAGAAAGTAACAGCACATTGCGCAAACCTGTACTTTCCGTCTTGACAACGTATGAAGGTAGAACAAGTCTGCCCTTTTCACTCGCCCAAAAATATTCGTAAGAGAATGGTTCCTGTCCGTTAGTTTGCTTTATTGCATCAGGAATTCCTCTGCAGTTGGATTGCAACGTACCCACACATGTTATGTTTTGTTCAAGCAACCACGCATCTAATGGTACACTTGTATAGAGTCAATCGAAAGTAACATTTCGCCCTTGAAAATCTGAAAATCCTTGCAGCTTCTGGACAAGATATTTCACACTTTCTTCAATTCCAGCGACGTAATAGGGCGTGGAGTCAGCTATCGGCTTGCCAGAATACGGCAAAATGCAGTAAGTGTAAGCGTATCGAGAGGCATTCAAAGATTTGCACAATATACCATACTTCGCTGGTTTACTAGGATTGTACTGCTTGAATGAAACTTTTGTTCTTGTTGGATACAAAGTTTCATCCAAGCTTAGATAATCATGAGGAATGAGATGCGTAGGCTACTGCAATTCGAATTAAAAATTTTGAAGATAGTAGGCCTACAGAAAGCCGCAAATCTATCGTGTTTCCAGCGTGTTTGTCGAGAAGATGCATCGTCAAACGTGATGCAAGTATTCAGGAAATGAAAGCCATTTTTGCTCATTGTTGCTCCAAAACCTGGAACGATTCGTTCGCTGAACAGTTCATTGACCGTATGCATAATCAATCCCCATGCCCCGCGCAAGGATACGAGTCCAATAAAAGACAGTAATTCAGTCTCCTTGCTTTCTTCTAAGTACATATAGCGATCGTCATCAAAAATGTGAACCGGACACAAACTTCTCACTTTTCTTATTCTTTGGTTAGTGCGCTCTAGCACAATCTTTATCCTATCTTTTAAGAAAAACAGCTCCCATGCTTTTCTTGCAGTATCGACGTGAGTGGCTACTCCTGCAACTCCTGGGTTATTTGGGAGCACGTCAGATCTTGGCCGCCGTCCGGTACTACACTGCTGTGTTCGACAAGGTCATCTCTAGATTTTCTTTTTGCTTTTTGCAAAACTGCAGTGTAACACTTCTGGTTTGTGGTTGGCGTCAAAAGTTTATAGTTGTAAGCATCCAGAGCTGAATGAATGCTGGTCACGCCACCTTCTTCGTCATCACTATCTTCGCTCTCGGAAAACTGATGTAGGCCTACTGGTGTTTCATTTTCATCTTTACATGTGGAATTTGATCTTGGAAGTTGGATAAAAGCAACAACTTCTGCGGAAACTTCTTCGACACTAAATATGCTTTCTGCCACTTGCTCCGCAGAAAAATATGTACTAGCCTTTGCATATATATTGTAAAAAGTAATTTTTCTACATAGCGAAATAGCTGCATAACAAAAAACAAAAAATTATTTGTGAGAACTCTGAAGTCAAATTTACTCAAGTTGCTTGAAAAGACTCAACTCACTTGAAACTCGTCATGATTTTCCAAAATGTATTTGATTACCCTGAGTTATCATAAGACTTCAGTTTGGACCATGTGCAGTAACCCAGCGTATCCTATAACCTATAAATTTATTTTGAAGCCCCCAGCCGCCAGAGGCAAGGGGGTGTGGGGCAGAGCCCCCAGCCACTGAAAATTTTTGCATTTTTTACCTAAAAAAAGTAATTGTTAGTGAGCGCAGTCAAAATGAACAATGCAAAAATATTCTCGCAGCTTATGTCTAAAAGCAGAAGCTTGGCAAAAATAAGTAGGAGGCTGCAACCATTATTAGTTTGAGAAATTACAGACTAAAAGTTAGGTTTTAGCACCTTATTACAAGGCCAACGAGGGGGGCATGGCACCGTGCCCGCCCCTGCGAGCGCCTATGATCACTTCTACTTGAACCGAACGTAGGCCTAATCAATTCCACTTAAACCGAACCGAATCTGAATTTCGACAATCATTTTCATAAGCCCTACCTTCGTACCTTCAAAATAAGCTCTTTCTAGTTGGTAACATGTAAGTGCAATAACGTAAAGTTACGCAGGGATCATACCACGATGCAACATTGTGTGATGTCACAATTATGCTATTTCAATTTTTCATGGCCTATAACAAGCGAGCTGCTTGTCTGAAAACATGGTTTATGATGTCAACAATCTTACAATTGTGAGGCTAGTTTTACTGCAGCATGATGAGACTTTACAACACTGCAGATAATTATGTTAATTTTCTTACTCGTATAAAAACGCACTCAGAGAAAAGTCAAGTACATAACGCAAAAAATCTCGGCAGATGGCACGTGAGGGGGGGGGGTAAGTGCTTTTAGAAAAAAAGCATTTTTGGAATAATATCGGTAGGTGCTGATTTGAAGTGCAAAATACCGAAAATCCGGAACTCCGGGAGCCCTGATTATACAATATATAGCCAATTTCACGTCTGGTTGATGATAAAAATATATTTTACGGTTCCATATCGTAAAAAGTGAAAACCTTGAAGACACGGCCCAAACATCCAGACATATTTTGTCAACATTAAATGCTACAGTAAAGAAAAGCTACGCTTTTATACTTATCCTCTTGTAATTTTTGCATACTTCGCTTAAAAAGCTTACGCACTTTTTAAAGATTAAAACTGAATGGTTTTCATGCTTTTTGCTTTCTTTTATTTTGGTAATTTTTCAACTTTAAAATTTCATGTAAATATAATAATAATGCAGGAGTTCATGAAAGACCTATAGTATCATAGCTAGAGTATCATTCGATGTAATCATTATTATGTTGCCTAAGGGTGAGAATCAGTTTTAAAACGAAGATAAAATGCCTCACAAAGTTAAGAATCGTGCTGATAATGCTTGAAATGTGAAAATAACATGTCGATTGTTACAAACCAGCAGATCAAAACTTTACGCTCGCAATAGATCTTAACAGGCCTTAATAGATCCCAAGAGCGGATCGTGCCAATCGTAAGAATTCTTGAAACAATATCTTTAAGTAGTGGAAAATCTTCAACGAAATTGCACAATTTTTGTCCCGAATGGGCACAAATTGTAGCATAACGCATGAAAACGTAGAAACTCGCGCAAAAACTTAAACAAAGTCGAAAAGCAAGTAAAAATTGTATTGTGTCGCAAAATTTTTGAATGGTCACGATCGTTACAGATCGTGTTCTAGTGAAAACCAAGCATAAACTGCTAGTAAACACTGACGTTGTGCAACTTGCGATCTACTGCGTTGCGAACTATGAAAACATACAATAGATTGCGTTTCATTGCAGTTGGCTGCGCTTTGTAAGCTCAAGTTAGTGAAAGCAAAAGTTATTTCAATAAAATATCAATTTTATTTACTGAATAATAACAGGAACGGTTGTTTTAAGATGAAAACGTTTGAGCTTGACTTAATAAATATTTGAAAGAGAGTGGTACTGCGAATGCTCAAATATATCCTTTATTGTTCCACAAACTGTACAAGTTCGGGCTGAAATCCATCGTATTTGCAAAAAGTCTAATTAACCGTAATCAAGTACTTTTATTGACACACTAACACTTCACAATTTCTTTGTTGTATTTTCATTTTTTCTGTCTATTGATCACGAGGACACTGCAATACATTCACTTTGATGATTACAATCCGTTTAAGTTGTTATGGCAGAAGTTGTGCTGCGCTTCAACACTATTATTGTGGTAGTTGCGTTGCACCTTCATTGTTTTGAAAATCCGAATGCGCTAGTTGCACTGTGTTTCATTACTTTTTGCACTTCCATGCACTATATTTCAGTCTATTCTCATAACTGTCTACCTGGTGCCCCTGTGTATGATGAAACAGGAAATACCAAGCTTGCCTGCCCTCTTCGGTAGAACTCGCTCATGTACAACCTTGTGTATACCATATACCAAGCTTTCTGTTGGTGTTTTTGGTACAAAATTTTAAGCATCATACTCAAGTAAATAGGTGAAATGATTTCAAACAGACACTTCATGCTGAAACATCCTAACATAAACATGCCATGTCTTCCGCTGTCATTGATTTTTGGATCAATTTCACAAAAAAGACCAAAATTCTATGGTCTAATTTTCATGCTTCTGTTTTTTGGACACAGCCTAAGAAAAGGAGCTACGAAGTCAATCCGTAAGACCCAAGATGTTTGTGACTGATTATGGCCAGAAAGAGAAGTTTTATATTCCTCATTTTTTTGGTGTTCGAAACTTGTCAAGGAAATCATCACAACGAAAAAGAGCTACGAACGATCAATATAGCGCGAAAACAAAAGTACACCAATCAAAAAATGAGTCAGTGAGTGATTTTCAAACGATAGACAAATTCTTGTTACTGGTCCACACAGGTCAAGGCTATGAAAAGCTATCCAAGCGATATGGCCAAGCGGTACAGCGCGCAAGTGACAGATCCTACGTGATGGGTTCGATTCTCGGCTGGAGCCAATCACATTTGACATATATAACGAGCGGCTGCTGACTCGAAGAGCGCAAGCTCACTTCGCAGTCTCCCTCAATCACTGCTGAATTTTCAGTTTAGTATAATTCGAAAAATAATCTGAGTTATCTATTTATTTTATCTAAGTTTTGTACCACTTAAAAATGTGCAACTGCTTGTAGGAGAAATCAACACAGCTAGAGCAATGCCAGAGGGGGTTAAATTGCTATACTAAAAACAATGGCTCCAACGCGTTGGGCATTCCCTAAAGTGGATGAGCGAAAAATAATTGTCAACTGACCAAAAAAAATCAGTCCTACAAAATAAATCACTGATTTTCGGTCCTGCTTGTAGCAAAGCACATATTTTTGTATACTCACTTTCTTTGAATCTGGCAGTAGACAAGCCTTGATAACGTATTCGGAAGAAGCACTTCCTGATTTTAAATGCTAAAAACAAAAAACACAACATTAATAATAGTATTGTAAAATTCCACTATTTCAAAAAGATGTACTGTAGTTCTTACACAAAGTATAACCGCTTGCTGCATCACACAAATTACAATGGAAGACATACTTATTCTCCTAAAGGTTATTATAATTCCCTCCTCCTATTTCCTCAAACTGCAAAGAAACAGCTCAGATGGCCGAGTGGAAAGAACGTCTGCCTCTGGAGCTGTAAGACTCGGTTTTGCTGGGATCATTCATGAATTTTCGTCTTTTGCAGATCTTCACTATTAAGTTTGACTGCATGTTGAAGAATTGACTGCTTTTTCATTTCAAATACAGTCACTTTACTGATTGTTACAGACTGAAGCCCGCTTGTGACTATAGCTAGTTAATATTTAGCCCAAAAGGAGCGCCTGGGCTTTCACCACTTCGTAACTGCGTATCCAACTGTCTTCTAACACCAAACAATTTTCGAATTATGTTTCTTCTATATTGAATAGTTGCAAAACAGTGTGTAGATATTCTTAATTCAGCACAAAGCAGCAAAAATTAACTTTGCTTTGCCGGGTTAAAACTTCAGTAAAATCTTTCAGTTAAAAGCACGTCCTTCCACCATAAAACCAAACGTAAAACTAATTTTTAAAATCGCAAAATAGATGTGGCAAACAAACAACAATCACGTGAACAATGACGTAATTTGGAGTAAACCAATCGCAATGAGTCTGAGAGAGACGTGATATTGCGTAGATTCAATCAAGTGTGACGGGCAATCGTTGAAGGGTGAACAAACGTTGAGAGCAAGAAAAAATTTACAGTGAGCAGCAAATATAAAACATCGGGTTTAAAACCTTAAGTCGGAAATAGAAAAAAATAGGTTCGGTGCTGAACACTGATATTGCATGGAAAGTCTCGTCAGCCTTGCTACGCACAGCCAATCTAGCCTACACTCATTCCAGACTGCAGTGCGTAGCAACGCTGACGAGACTTTTCTTATGGTCGAAAAAGTAATTTGTCCTTAGCGTAGCAACACTGACGAGACTTTTCATATGGTCGAAAATTAAGTTTTATTGCACTAATATTGTGCAGCACACTGCTAGAGAAGAACCGCATACGTCTTTTTCTGATTGATTTACGAAGTCAAATTTTACATCAATAGGTACATTTCTTATCTTTTCATGGAAAACATAATGCAGTGACTACATGGTTGCACACTTGAAATAGACCACGCATCAATTGCTTTTTGGACGCATTCCTTTCTCCAAACGCAAATGCTGTCCGACTCGTTTGTTTTCTGTTAAAGCTGCAGATATTAATTGTTTTGGATAATAAGCTTTCAGATGATCTGTTCGAATAATGGGCATTCTACTGTAACTGCATCATTCCTCAGACTGAGTTGTATGATCCCCTCAGACTGCTGGATGATTGATCACAGATTTCTCTATCACCTTGCTCAGTTATTTTTCTGAAGTTACTGTAAACACACGTGCCTTGCTTGTTATCAGCGATACTTGAGCAATTCACACAAATTTAAGCACGTGAAAACATAGTTGCAAGCAAAAGATAATAAATTGCATCAACTTAATGAACACCATGTATAACAGCATTTACAAAAAATGCGCTTGGCTGAAGTTTGCACCGAAATGCGAGTTTTGATTCTCATGTTGTATACATAATTGTTGATTCTTAAGAACAAATACACCATCACAATTCTACTTTTGGTAAAAACTTGGTTTAGATTAGCTTTTTAAATGCCATCATTAGGACACCGAATGCTGAGATAACTTACCAAGTTATTAAGCAAGAAGTATAGCGGGATCTTGCATGGCTGGATATGATCAGTTTAAGATTACTTAGAAAAATGTCTAGGAGCAAAACTCATGTTCTGCGCTGTTTGTTCTTCCGGTACGGTAAAAACGGAGACAGAAAGAATCTACTCTCCAATTTTATTTTTGACGTTTTGCTAGGCAATGAACGCCAAGCTTCATCAGAAAATACAGTGATCTGGGAAGGAAATCAACCCAGGTCGAGAACAGTAAAACGCAGTAGCACTGATTTAACTGAACTGATTAAAAAATTACAAAGTGTAAATTGGATCAACCCGATTAACTGTTGCGTCACAAAAAAGGCGATAAAATTGGAGAGTAGATTCTTTCTGTCTCCGTTTTTACCGTACCGGAAGAACAAACAGCGCAGAACTTGAGTTAGCCTAGCTAGCCTAGACTACTATGCCCGGTATACAAGTATAACAAAATCTTCCCCACTATGCAGTGTTTAGCAAAACTCATATTAGAATAGTCTCAGTAAGCTGTGTAATTACTTGACTAGCCTAGAATTAATTGTGATGGTGGAAAGTAGTTGCACGATAGATGAGTAAAACTGCAGTATCAACCGCACTCCAACAAAAACCACTCACCCTCGAGTCACTTATTCCCATGTCCAGCGCACGTCGAGTTACGTCATAAAATAAACTAAATTTGAGGCTTCCCGCAGAATCTGCAACGGCAGCAACACTTTATAATGCATGTTGGATTGCTAATACGCAACTTCAATTTAACCTGCAGAGGGCTGGCTTAAACTGTGCGTAGTTGTTGTAGCTGAACCACTTCCATGCAAAGAAGACATGACGTCATAATCAACTACAAAACAATTAACATGCATTAAAAAAAAACGGTCAACTGCAACAAAATATACTGCATGTCAAATAAAGTGACCCTTGACTGACAACAACCTATATTGAGCAAAGAGCATGTTGGTTTGGAAGCGTGCTGATTTATATTTCTTCAATCGATTTGCTGCTTTCATTTAATCTAATGAGAAAGTGTCACAAGCTCTATACTCACGATGAATCCAGATTTAAATGTGTTTAGCCTTTCCAATTTGCTGTGCATCAAGAATCAACCAAGAAAAGTAAATCAATGTAATATACAAAATTTTGCTGGAACCAACGACTTTCCAAACATAATCACTGCAAATAACATACTAAAACCACTGCACCACATTGATAACTGGTCAATTTGCAAGACATACATGTCCATACTCGGAACACCAAACTGTCAAAAAGCAAAAAAGCAATGTAATAGCATGCGTATGTGCAGAAATGGCTGGCTCCTTAAGAGATGCATCATGACGAGGTGGGTGGACCACAAAACAAAATTCAAAAAGCGTCTATTTCATGACAATCAGTCTCGTCAATTGACTCAAGGTTTTTAAATGGACATTCACAAGTATTTTACTTCAACACAGCAACAACTTCAACATATTTATTAATCCGTGATGCATACCGTTGAAAAAACAAAAACAACGTATGGTTCCACAGAGCATAGCTTGTTTTGCGCAATCACAAGTGTTCCATGCATTGCAAAAAACATCTCATTTTTTAGAGATGTATCTACAAATTTTCTTAAGAAATAACTGCAGTTATGTAAAGTAAACAAGCTTTACTGCAAGTCATCAGGGAGGAATTTAATTTCTGTACAAATTTTTATTTTATTATTTAAATTTTTTAGCAAGTTTATCCTCCTAACACGAGAAAGCGATCAATGCACTATACGCGCAAACCCTTGTTTTGCAATGCTTTTTTTGGCTAATTTATGCAATAATTTGTCTTGTATAATTTACAGAAAATTTCATTTGTGTTTTTCACTGCTTTTTTTGGCAAATTCATGCAATTATTTGTCTTATATGTATGTTATATAAAAAATTTTTTATATGCTTTTCACTGCTTTTTTTGGCAAATTTATGCAATAATTTGTCTTATACATTATATATATCTTGCACTACTTTTTTGGCTAAATTATGCAATAATTTGTCTTATACCGCATATTGTATAGGAAATTTCCCATATATTTTGCGTTAGTTTTTTCAGCTATTTTAAACCACATATTTGTCCAATATCATCATCATCATCCAGTTTTAATCCGGTTTTTCCTAGTGTCCGAAGGTAGCCGGATGCACCTCATTCCTTCAGCAATCGCTCCCACTCCCTCTCTCCATCTCGCCCGATCCGTAGCTTCCTCCACCCTCAACCCAATCTTCTTTATATTCTCTTCGACTTGTTTCTTCCATGTTTGCTTCGGTCGTCCTTGCTTTCGTGGTCCATTCACTTCAAACATCATTGCCTTCTTCAAAACGCTCTCATCATCCTTATCTAAAGTTTCCTTCAGACCCAGCATTTTCATCAGCTCCTCAGTATTCTTTCTATCCACTAGTTTTACTCCACACATTGATCTCACCATAGCTCTTTCAGTTCTTCTCAAAATTACAATCTCATTTTCCCTCAAACACCATGTCTCACTTCCATGTAACATTGCTGATCTTACGCAACTACGATACACCATCCCTTTCATTTTCAAAGAAAACCTTCTCCCAAGTAACAACTCTCCGCATTCTTTAAATTTCATTCATCCGATCCTTACTCTTGCAGTCACTGCAGTTTCACACCCACCACTAGCATTCAGTCTATCTTTGAGATAACAAAAGCCCTTCACAGTCTCCACTTCATCACACAACACCTCCACTGGTTCTTCCTTTCCGTCTCCAATATCTTCACATCTTCTACATACAAACTGTTGTGCAAAACTGCAAGATACTTTTTTCATTTTGGTGCATCTCGCATGAATCCACTTCTTACAGAACGTGCACCACACCGCGTTAGACATAACTCTTTTCCCACATATTTCACACGGATCTACCCTGCTACGCACAACCTCCTCCCCTTCTGCACCACTCACCATCATCTTAGTCTTTCTAATATTTATTCTCAATCCCTTGCTTTCCAATGCATGTCTCCACCTTTGGAACCTCTCCCTTAGATCCTCCAAATTTTCACTCATCAGCACAAGATCATCCGCGTACAAAATTTCATTCAATAGTCCCTCTCTTGCATGTTCTGACACTGCATCAACCACAATTTATGCAATATCCAATATATTTATAGAAAATATCCTATATAATACACTGAACAAAACATAGCTTAAATTGGTTGAAAAAACATGTGGAAAAGACTGAATTATTTTTTTCCAAACAACGCAAATGCAACATCAAAAGTGCAACAGCCAAACAGACACATATGCAATTAAGCTTTGTTCTATAACGCTACATCACAAAAGCAAACGCCAAGATCAAGTAGTTTTAACCTGAATAATCAGTAACAATAGGGGGAACTTCAACCCCCCCCCCCACCAAAAATCCCAGATTTTCTCAACCAATCAAAGCGATTTTAAAAAATGCTTAACCTTTTTGGAAAAAAATTTGCAAATTTCGCCACAAAGTGGAAGATTTGCATCAACGAAACATTCCCTAGTACTAAACATTTTTTCCCAAACATCGTAAACACAAGATCTGGATATAAAGAGGCACCATTACACTGTGTTCTTTGGTGCTAAATAACAACTGCAATTAAACATTGTAAAGATCAATTAACCTTATAAAACTAACCAAAGTATGCATAGTGTGCAGCTATGCACCCCCTACCATAACCCCCAGATTCTCTGGACAAATCTACTATATGATTCACAAAATTGACTGTTTTGGGGCAAAAAATCGATAAAATTTACTGAAAAGCTGAAGATTTGCATCAATGATTACTATGCTGAAGACGCCATTTAACCTTCTGCTTCACTTACTTTTGCTTTGTTCCTGTGATGCAACTTGGTCATCAGAATTCTCACTACTGCTAGATCGTTGTCGACCTGTAATCACACAATTCTTAGTCAAACAGTTTCTTAAAATTTAGATAAGAATATCAAAAAGAGTTGAAACAATTCTTTTTCAACATCAATGTTTATGCTCTCTGCTCTTCACCAACTACCACTGTTACTGTGTAAACAATAAAATCAAATTGCTTTCTACGAACTTTTGTAAAATACTTCTTAAAACTCTTCCAAAATACTCAAATCCCTAAGTGAGATAACTAGCATATAGCCAAAATCTGAGACTAACACATATGCACTTTTATTTGAGTCAAGCCAAAAGCCCATACAGCCACAATTTAAACTAGATGGCAGCTGCAAGCACCCGCTTATGGCTTCCCGATCAACCTTGCTAGGGACCCAAACGTCTAAGGGAACAGCAGAGTGACTTCGCTTTTACAACTTAAAAAAACAACAAATCCCTGCAAAGTATAGGTGGGCATTATCACACATGAAGTAAGTTGAATCTCCTGCAGCCTGTGCTCCATAAACTTAATAATATTGTAACGACTTTTTACATTTCTGTAATACAGTCATCGAAATCTCAATAAAACTATTATCCTTAAATTTCTTCACGTGTACAGTGATAATGCTGCACAAACAATCAAATCTTCATTATACTCGCCGTATTACGCCCAAGCGTGTAACGAGTGGTGGAGACCACCTCCGCGGCGCAGCGCTTGGGCCACACAGCTCCGAACAAACGTCGCAACGGTGGCGAGCCGTTGGCGACACTGTGACGATTTGGCCGACCCGGCAATCGAAGCTCAGACCTCTCGCACAGACAGGGTGGGCTTAGCAACTGAGCTACTCGGCTGGCACAATGCTACACAAGTCTGCAGCAAAATCATCTTGTTTGTCTGACATTTCAAACAAGCTGGCAAATCTTGCACTAAATTCAAACAATAAACGCCATGATTCTTGAAGGATTTGTGCAGCTGCAAGGACGACTGCATTCACACAAAACGAAATTAAATCATCGAGCTTGTGTTCGATTCTAAGGCCAAGAAATCGAGGCATAAAACTCACTTTTAAAGCAGCGATTACACTGCTTAACAATCTGCGCTAAAAATAAAGGCTGCAATATTTCGCATATTACTTCGCTCAAGGTATTGCAGATCAATCAATTGAAGTCACACTTGTTGATAAATTGAAACTTAGAAGTTTCAACTTAGTATTTACTTGTGAATGGCAACTTTTTAGCAACTTAAAAAGTAAAGCGACTGATAAACCAACATTGCTTGCATTAAATAAAAGTGCTGTGACTACTTCAACGTAAACTTTGACACTGATCAAGGTACAGCCAAACAGTGTTGATTTTGTCCAGTTACCCAATTGCATAAGACGTGTCTGAAAGAAAGCAAACAAGTGCTGATTACAACCAAGTTTGCAAAATCACAAGCCTGATGATCTGATAGCGGACTATGCTAGCAATTACTTTAACAAACTCTTTGCCGCAATGCGAACACAGTTTCAATGCGAGGAATCTGCAAAACTAAGTCATGAGTCCAATGCACCAACCACTTGGCCAATTCCCATGTGCCCCTTATTGCTGCTTAAAACGTCAGTTTAAACACAAACTCATACGGCTCACTCACAAATGAAAAAGTTTGAAGCTAAAATATCTCAAAAACATGTTACCCTACTGCCATCTAACGGATTAAAAAAAATTGCTTGATATTTACGAGGTTTCCTGAAATTTCACGTTTTTTACGTTTGACTACAAGTCAGGTGCTCTGGAGTAACCTTATATTATATTGATATTTTAGTTACCAAGATTGAGATTAATATCCTCCGATAATTTGAAGGTTCTAGCTGTTGCCGTTTAACAGTTATGAACTTGCGAATATTTTCCTATTATTGACCTTTGACCCGAAACCACTTGACTGCCACCCCCCGAAAGTTGTGAGATACAAGTTTACGTCGAGGTCTATCATTCCTGAACACTTCAAGCCTCTAGCATCAGTGGTTCAAAAGCCTTAGACTGCGCAAGTTTGGCAACATTTATCGGTTTTGTGACCCCCAGCCACGTGACATAGAATGTTCATAGTTGGTACACTGCAAGAACATGCCAAGACACACCAACCCTATCAATTTCAAGTTCTTATGTGATTTCAAGCATTAGTTATACGCCAAACAACAAATTTGCTCACTTGACCTTTGACCCCAAGTGACGTCACGCAAAACTAATCGTTGTTGGTCCTTTTGCACCCTAGTTGAGATGCATCTGCTCCATAAACTTGAAGGTCCTACCAGTTGCCATTCACAAGTTATTAGCGTTTGATCAGATTTTTTATCATTTTACTTGATTGACGTTTGACGTTTAACCTTATGACCCCCACCCCCCAAAAGTTGTTAGGCACAAGTTCACATAGAGGTCTATCATCCATGACATTTTCAAGTTTCTAGCATTAGCGGTTCAAAAGCCTTAGGATGCACAAAAATCTGTTAAGGTTCGTTGATTTGAACTTTGACCCTAAGTGACATTACAAACAGATCATTGTTGTGCATATTTTTGTTTCCCACATTGACATGCATATACTGTGAAACTTTGAAGGTCCTACCTAATGTCATTCAAAAGTTATTAGGTTTTGGTAAATTTGGTTTTTTGACCTTTGACCTTTAACCAGACAACCGCCACCCCCCAAAAGTTGTTAGGCACAAGTTCACATTGATATCTACCATCCCTGAGAATTTCAAGTCTCTAGCATCAGCGGTTCAAAAGCCTGAGACTGCGCAATATTAGCAACACTTTTCGTTTTTTTTACCTTTGACCCCGAGTCACGTAACATAGAACGTTTTTTAGTTGGTACAGTGCAAGGACATGCCAAGACACACCAACCCTATCAATTTGAAGTTCTTATGTGCTTTCAATCAATAGTAATACGCCAAACAACATATTTGCTTATTTGACCTTTGACCCCAAGTGACGCAAAACTAATCACTGTTGGTCCTTTTGTACCCTCGTTGAGATGCATCTGCTACATAAACTGGAAGGTCCTATCAGTTGCCATTCACAAGTTATTAGCGTTTGATCAAATTTTTTATCATTTTACTTGATTGACGTTTGACATTTAACCTTATGACCCCCACCCCCCAAAAGTTGTTGGCCACAAGTTCACATGGAGGTCTATCATCCCTGAGCACTTCAAGTTTCTAACATCAGCGGTTCAAAAGCCTTAGGATGCACAAAAATCTGTTAAGGTTCGTTGATTTGACCTTTGACCCTAAGTGACGTTACAAACAGGTAAATGGTTTGCATATTTAGTTCCTCAAATTGATACGCATAAACTGTGAAAATTTGAAGGTCCTACCTAATGTCATTAAAAAGATATTAGGTTTTGGTAGATTTGGTTTTTTGACCTTTGACCTTTAACCTGACGACCGCCACCCCCCAAAAGTTGTTAGGAACAAGTTCCCAATAAGATCGATCATCCCTGAAAATTTCAAGTCTCTAGCATCAGCCGTTCAAAAGCCTTAAGCTGCACAAAATTTGGTGTTGAAAAAAAAAAAAAAAAAAAAAAAAGAATTTTTCGGAAACAAAATATTTTTTTTCTAGAAAGTGGGGGGCTATCGGGGAAAGTTAGGGCGACCAAGGTGTATACACCTAGGTGGGACACACATTTGAACTCTAGGTCACTTTTGAATTGGAACAGTAGTTTAGCAGCTACAGCTGCTGGAAGTGTCAAAAAGTGCAGAAATGGCCGAGTAAAAACAATATGGCTTCCCTTTTCGGGAAGCCATAAAAATACATAAGAAGTTTACATCTACATTTAGATTATGAAATGGAATCACATCTTCAGTATACTCGTGGTATTTCGCCAAAGCGTGCAAGGAGTGGCGGGAGAGGGTCCTTTGAAATTGCTGTTTGGATTAACGCTGGTGGCTTCCTTTCATAGAGAGTAACTACAAATAATTGACAAATTTTTGATAAAAAAATAATTCTTACGTACTACAAATTAATCGCACTTACGTAATTAAAAAGTTTTCACGGACTGAAAAGTTTGATGAATTTAAGTTTTTGATAATTTTTTCTCGCCACAAATATTAAGCAACATTTTCAGAAATATATTTAAAGCTAACACCAAAAGAAATTTTTGGATTGAGGTGAAGTTATTGATGTTTATGAGTTTTTGGAGATTTGTAGTTGAATTTTAAAAAGGACTTTTAAACATAATGGTACCAAAAAACTTATACAAAATGATCTTCTAATTTTGGTTTTTACAGTGTTTCACAAAACTGGAACCTCTTTCATTTCAAGAAATTTACTTTCAGGCCAGAAATTTCATGTATACAACTATAATTTTGTGAAGTATGTTTATGCAGTTGTGTATCGTATTTTACGGACCATAAGGCGCATTCAAAATCCTTTTTTTTTCTCCAGAATTGATTGTGCGTCTTATAAGCCAGTGCACCTAATGTATGGATCAGGTAGTGCTTTATTGCTTACACTCAAAACCAGTACCGGTATCCTTACCATTACTAAATGAGCATTAAATGGCAACCCGATGCTCCTTAAAAAACGTAGTGTCTTATAGTCTGGTGCGCCTTATGTATGGAAGAAAAACGAAACAAAGCAATTTACTGATAGTGCGCCTTGTAGTCGGGTGCGCCTTATGGTCCGTAAAATACGGTACGCACTTTTTCATCAAGAGCATTTTTTTATTTTTTGCGATGTTTACAGTTAGTTTTTAAAGGGTAGTCAATCTCATAAAAACAACAAAAATGGTGTAAAATGTATTCACGAAGTCAAAACTCTGAAATCTATTACAATTTTTACGAAAAACTCAAGCTTGTTGCAAAACGACTGTGATGTATTACTCGGCTTCAGTTCTGTTTAGTTGTTCAAATGTTCAATACTAAGTCAGGTGTAACTTCTTGTTCAAGCATTGAAAAGTACAACAAAAAAAGACAATTTTGCCGATTGAAATTGCAACTATGAAAAAACTAATCAATTTGCACGTGAGAAAATTACTGTAAAAAAGCAAAAAATATGACAAAGAAAAAAAACAAAAAAACGAAGCTTTAACAGGGATTGAACATAAACTCAAGCGTGACCAGAAAATATTGTAACGCATTTCCAAACTCACAATTGAGATATAGTAAGCGTGATTTCTACACATACTGTGGTCTAAGCTCATTTAATTACATCTTGTTTCCCGTTTTTCAAATGCACTGGTTCAAGCATACTGCAACAGTCAGTACAGCGTTTTATTGAGCAAAGTGACCAAAAACAATCTTCAAGTCTACCTCCACCCTTACGAGTAAATAGTTCAAAATTAGCTTAGATTCTTTATATTGATTGACCAAATAAAATACTGGTTACTTGTAAACAAATTTGCAATAAAACGAAATGCAGTCAAAACGTACGATACGAACAGAGAAAAGAAAAAAAAAAATAATAACACGAGATATATACAAATGTACTACAGAAATTGGTACCGATACTGCTACAGTTTATACTAACAAATCAAGAAATTTACTCAAACAGTGATAAAAAAGATTCAGCACTTTAAATGTTAACTCAGAAAAATAACAAGCTCGAATAATCATTCCAATATTAATTGTCAAACAAACTATTGAAGCTGTACAGAAGGCGGTTCCCAAACTTTTCATCAATTGGGGATGTATACTGACACCCATAACTTTAACAATATAGCAAGCACAAGAACAGAGCTTTGCAGCAGACATGAAATCGAGCTCTCGAATTGTAAATGTGAGTTCAATAAATTCGCCTCTAGTAGTGTGAAAGATTTGTCATCCTATTTTTTAGATTCTAAAAATATACATACTTGTTTAAAAAAAAACGTGTCCATTGAGTCGGAGTCCAAGTGACTTACCAAAACTGCGATTAGATTCTCTTTGGCCCCATCAAGTAAGTTTACTACAACACAATTTTCTTTCATTGCTATACAAGACACTTAAACGCAACAAAGTGGGAAGCATAAAACTATCGTTGTGTTTCTTCAGACAACAAGTTTTCAACCATCAAATTTTTGCAGAAGTGCTCCCACTTTTCGAGAAAACAAAAGTTCATCATGCGAACCACGACCCCATTTTTGTCGTACAATTCCCACTTGCAACATCGCGAAGCTCCACACTGCTTCTATCAATCAGTGGTACGCCACAATCTCCAAAGAGTTTTTTATGCAAAAACTTATTTGGTACACCAGTACAGACGTGAAATATGAGTAAGTTTGATCTTTCACAGTTTTATTCAAAAATGTAAGAGAAAACCCTACTTGTAACTACATGTAACCACAAACTCCTACTGATTTTAAACGAACTTTATTAAAATACAGGTACTTTCAACAGTTTTATTCAAAAATGTAAGTAAAAACCCTGCTTGTAACTATATGTAACCATAAACTCGTACTGATTTTAAACGAATTATATTAAATACACGTGTTTTTAACAGTTTTATTCAAAAATGTAAGTGAAATTCTCACTTACAACATCGCAAAGCTCCACACTGCTTCTATGCATCAGTGGTACTCCACAATAGAGCTCGACCGATATATCGATCAGCCGATATATATCAGTCAATATCAGTACCAAGCCGATATATCGTATCGGTTATCTACCACCGATAAATATCGGCTTACAATAGCATGCTTTATTCGAGCGTTCTTTGGAATTCTTTGGAGCTGGGTTAAGCTGTTGAAACTTATTTAATTGAAATTAGTGACGAAATTGCCAAACTGCAGTGAATTTTTTGTGAATAATACTGTGCTGTGACTTCTGTACACTAATAGTGTTTCTTTGGATAGGGATTAGAGAATTTTTTTAGTATCGAGTTAATTGAAATTACTCAAATTAGTGACAAAATATCATAGGTAAAATATCAGTTATTGGTATCGGCATAAATATTTTGAAAATATCGGTATCGGCCTGAAAAAGTTGTATCGGTCGAGCTCTACTCCACAATCTCCAAAGATTTTTTTATGCAAAAACTTATTTGGTACACCAGTACGAACGTGAAACATGTATGTTTGATCTTTCACAGTTTTATTCAAAAATTAAGAACTTTAAAAAATTTTCACCAGTACTTTCAATTTCAAATACAGCATACACATCATCAATATACCATAAATAGAGTTTGGGTAAATCAATGGTTTCATCATCAAATATTTTCTTTTCTAAACTGCCTAAAAAAACTTAAGAGTTGGTCCCAGAGGTGAGCCCATAGATATTCCATCTGATTGCTTGTAAAATTTACCATTATGCATAAATATGCCTCGAAAGGAATGTTATTAGCATTTTCATTTACATATAGACCGTTGGTTATTACATGAATAGTTTCCGAAAGTGGGACATTTGTAAACAGAGAAACAACATCAAAACTGACTAATACACATTTATCACTACACAGAAATTGTTTAAGTCTTTCAAGAAAATCTTCAGTTGAGCGTAAGAGATGAGTGTCTGGAATGTAAGGTTTAATCATATTGTCCAAGTATTTTGCCAAATTGTATTCAGGGGTATCAACCATTGATACAACAGGTCTTAGAGGGACGTTTGATTTGTGAACTTTGGCTTGTCCATACAGATTTCCTGGCTTGCTTCCTGAGGGTATCAATTTTGCATATCCTTCGATTTTTTTATATTGATTTTTTTATATAGGAAACCGTATTGAGTCAGTGCTATGAGTGAGTGTTTGTTGAGAAAAGCTTCAATTCTTGAGTACATAAGTTTTTCAAAAACTTTAGAAAAGGTTGTTAAAAGAGAAATGGGGCGATAGTTTGAAGGATTGCATTTATCTCCTGTTTTGTGAACCGGGACCACTTTTGCAGTTTTTAAGTTATCAGAAAATAATCCCAACGTAAATGCTCTGTTGACGAAGATTGATAGCGGTTCGAATATGAGAGTGGCAGAAAGTTAAACAAATTTAGCAGGAATATTATCTGCTCCACAACTTTTATTAGGTTTCAGCGAAGAAATTGTGTTAAATACTTCAATCGGTTCAGTAGGTTTCAAAAAAATAGAATTGGGGGTTGGTGTCGTTAAAAATTCTTTGTAGGCATTTGTATTGGTAGAGAAGTTGTAATTTTCCAAAGTTTTTGCAGCTATGGTACTAAAATACTCGCCAAATTTTTCAGCTACAAGTTGTAGATCTTGTTCTATATTATTATTAATTTTTAGAATTGTAGGAAGATGTTTAGTTAATTTATTAGGCAACAAAGTCTTAATTAAACTCCACGTTTTACATGCATCGCCCTTGCAGTTTTCAAATTCTTGACCATAATATAGTTTTTTGGCAGTGGCTTTGATTGTTGTCAGCTTATTAGCGTAGTCTTTATACATCTTTTTTGAAACAGCGTTACCGTTTAAAAAATGAGTTTGATACATTTTCTGTTTATTGCGAATAGAAATCAGGAGCCCTTTTGCATTCCACGGCTTGTTGCGAAGTTTTTTTATTTTTTTGCAAAATTGCTTAAAAAGGTGCATGTTTGTCAATTATTCGTTTAAATGTGTCAGTAAAGTAATTGAACAAGTGATTGAAATTAGATTTAGTAATTTCGGGTAGATCACCCAAATATTGATCAACAAACTGCTCAATATCAGAGATAAATAATTCGGAAGAGAAGGTGGTTAAATCTCGTTGAAATATTTTGGTAGACTTGATTTTATGTTGAAGTGTATCGTTAAAAACCATTGCTGCAACTATGTAATGATCGCTAACGTCTGTCTTCACTATCATGGGAGATAAGCGGTGAGACATGACATTTGTGATGATGTGGTCAATTATTGTTGATGAAGTGTCTGCGACACAGGTAGGTTTAGTAATGATTGGAAAATAACCCTTGCTGGATAATAAATTTATGTAATCTTGAGCCATAGAAGATCGACTAGATGCCGTAATGTCTACATTAAAATCGCCCAGTATGCATGTTCGTTTGTTAATAAGAACAGGGTCGGACAAAGCATCCTCCAATTTACCGAGAAACGTGGTTGCATTAGTATTGGGGAGACAATAGAGAGCAATGACGTTGCAATTACAATTTGAATTTTGATCAGATACATTTATCCAAAGGTCTTCACAATCTTCAAATTCTAACCAATTTTGTTTTATAATATGAAAATGTAAATTAGTAGTTACGTAAATGCCCACACCACCTGATTTTTTCTTCAGGGGACTTGTGAAGACAAACTCATATCCTGGTTTACCAATGTTTATCAAGGGGGTAGTTTGAACGCGAGTTTCAAAAACACAAATAATATCCGGCTTAGGTGAACAAACAGTTTCATCAAAATTTTCAAAAATTTTTTGGAGTGATCTAATATTCATGTGTAATATAAAAAAAGGGGGGTTATTTTTAGGACCGTACTCAAATTGAGTTATTTCATCATAATATTGGCAGCAGGAAACAGTATAAGAAAAATTCAGTAAAAGAGAGTCACAGTAACTTTCATCATTCTTAGGGTAGGCAACTTGACTGGAGCCCGAGAATTCTCTAAGATTTTCGCAGTCTCCCAAAGTTTGATCACATAAAAAAGTTCCATCAGTAGTCATAGAGACTAAAAGAGAAACGCACAAGCGCAACAAATAAGAAGCTGAAACAAAAGCATCGTTTCGACAAAAGCTGGAAACTGTTTACGATGCAACAAAAACTACAGGAAAAGCATTGCGTTGGCACACCCAGCTATCCACAATGCATTAAATTAATAAGCAGCCTATTGATAAACCATCGATATCTAGTGCATATCATATGTTGGAGAGTTAATACAATTGCGTTCAAAGAGCAAGCACTCATATAATTCACTAGAGATTTTTAGTATGTGCAAGAGGTTTTACAGTCAGCATAGGACACTGTGCAGTAAAGCGAAAACACAAAGCATCAGAATGCCAAAATTCGAAAAGAAAGTTTAAATAAGGATTGCCGAATTTTTTTATTGTCAACATAAAGACAGTAATTACCATTTTCGATTGACCACTTGGTGGATTGATCAGATTGACGTGCTTTCTTGAATGCTGGCATAAGTCTTTTTTTTTGCTCCTAAAATGCTTTTGGCAGGTGTTCAGTTACATAAATTGATCTTTTCATTGATTAATTCGCCAGATTTATAGATGAATTGGAATTGGAATCTTGAACAATTCGCCTGGCCTCATTGTGAGTCTTAAGATGCTTTAGGTTGGTCATAATTTTTTTCTTATCAAGCGCATTGGCCAACTCAATTATAATAGGCCTTGTTATTCTTCGACCGTGCTTAACAATCGACCTCTGAGGCAAACGATGAGCGTCCACCAGAGTAATGGAGTCGGGACCAAGATCAAGTCCTTCCTTCAAGAAGGAGTTAAAAGTGGCTAATGTTTCCGCCTTGCTTTTCCACACAATGTTAGTAGTCTCGTCAAGGCCATGAATTAATAGATTTAGGCGCTTGCTACAGGATTCATGCTGGAGGGCTTCTTTTCAAGCATTTTCTGCTAGTTCAGTTCATTTATTATTCGTCGCTAGCTATATTACAAAGTAAACAAATAAAGCATTTTAAACAATTATATGGTACTTCGACTGGAGGCTGCGAAGGGACTATTACAGTCTTCTGGTCGAGCAGCCCCCAATGGTTATTCAGGCAGCTCAACAAAGAGCAACCCGAATTTGCAAGGTAAATCGAGTGCATTTTGTACTGAATGGAATTAACAGTGACAACAGAAATAAAATTAACAAAAAGAATAGACAGTAGAAACAGTAGAAGTGTATTTGATTTTCGACTTTTAAAACCACCCTTGCCCCTATCTTAAACTTTATTTAAAAGAAATTTTTTATAATTTGATTTAAATTTTCTAAAAGAACATTTTTTAATGTCTTGCGGAATGGAATTCCATACTTTTACCCCCTGGAATAGAAACGATTGTTGTAACCTGGTCGTTTTAAGAAGCGGTGTGGTAAACATATGAGAGTTGGATCTGCGGGTGACTAGAGAGTGCCGTTGGTTAACTTTAATAAAATCACGGGTAAGATTGGGAGGATGAGCTTTGTGATAAATATGATACATAATTTTAGCAACTTCAAAATTATACAATTCGTCTAACTTTAAGATATCAAGAGTTTCGTAACAAGGTATTGCACTAGTCTCCCATTTCACTCGAGATATGAGTTTTACAGCCTTATTTTGTAGAGCAACGATTTTGTGGAGATAAGTATTATATGTTGATCCCCATATCGGAATAGCATACAGTAATTGAGGATATATTAGAGCATGGTAGAGTTGCACAAGTACTTCCGTAGGAAAAAAGGAACTTAGCTTATAAAGTATGCCAACAGCGCAAGCAATTTTTTTTTCGATATTTTTTATATGTACATTGAATTTTAATTTGTCGTCAATCCATAGTCCAAGGTATTTGACATTTTGAGTTTGTTCTATAAGTTGTCCTTCATGCCTGACATCAAGGTATTGAGTTTCGTTTTTTGTAGTTGAATTAATTATCATAATATTTGATTTTGCCGCATTAATTGTTAATTTGTTAGCTTTCATCCAGTTGCTGGCTTTTTCAATTGCCTGATTTAACAAAAGTTCTAAATCATTAGTTGTTTCAGCTTCCACTTTTATACACGTGTCATCAGCATATAAAACTGGTGCAGAGTCATAAGTATTGAAAAAGTCATTGACGTATATCGAGAAAAGAATGGGACCTAAATTCGAACCTTGAGGTACGCTATATTCTATGTCGGCAGTGGATGAAATTGCTTCGTTAATTGACACAAACTGTTTACGTCCCGTTAGATAAGTTTTTAATAAATTATATGCATTGCCATGGATACCATAATGGTCTAATTTTAGTAAGAGGATATCATGAGACACCGTGTCGAACGCTTTTTTGAGATCTAAAAAAATTAATCCAGTAATTTTTTTGTTTTTAATGTTGCAACTTATTTTATTCATATTATCAAGCATAGCATGTGTGGTAGAGAGATTCTCGCGAAAGCCATATTGGTTATCGTGTAGTATTTTATGCTTTTCAAGAAATTTGGTTAGTCGTGAGTAAATAAGTTTTTCTAAAATTTTTGAAAAATTTGATAGAACGGATATTGGTCGGTAGTTATTTACTTCTGTTTTGAGGCCTGCTTTAAAGATGGGGATGATTTTCGCTGTTTTCAGACATTCTGGATAGATGCCGAAATCGAAGGAGAGGGAGTACAGTTGCGTGATATAGGGTGTTATTACATCGCATGATATGCGAATAAAATAAGAGTCAATGCCATCATTCCCCGCAGCTCTACGTAGTCCTAGTGAATAAGATTATACACCTTGTTATATCTAGAAGGCTCTAAGAATATTGAAGATAATATTTTCGATTTGAGGAAGTTTTTACATGAATTTGGGGAAAAGACTTGAGAGGCCAGTTTTTTTCCAATAGAAGCAAAATGCCTATTAAAACTATCGGTTATGCCGTTACTATCAGATATAACTTTGTTATCAAGTACAAGCCGATCAATTGCAGACTTCTTTCTTTTCTGTTTGGTAGCCGAAAGTGCAGAGTTGATTAGATCCCAAGTTTTACGAGGATTTCCTTTATTGAGAGTAAATTGTTTTTCAAAAAAATTTTTCTTGCCAGGTGCTTAACTTTGGTTAGTTTGTTTTGATATTTTTTGTAAAAACGCTTTTGTTCTTGATTACCCTCCAGGAAATATGTTTTATGTAGTAGACGTTTGCGACGAATTGAAATTAAGATTCCTTTGGTTAACCACGGTTTGGTTTGAAGTTTTTTTGTCTGCGTGAAAGATTCTTTAATGGCGCATGCATTTCGATAGTATTTTTGAAAATCGTAACAAAATCAGTAAACAGTTGGTTAAAGTTCTCCGGTGAGACATTTATAAAATGTTCGTTTAGGTAGTCTAGGTTTGTTTCTAATTGAGAGCAAAAAGATTCAGCATTAAAATTGCTTTTATCTCTGAATTGAAATGGTAAGTAGTCAAAAGGTTGATTCGTCAAGTATAAGGTAAAAGAGAAAATAATATAGTGGTCACTTATGTCTGATTTTATGACACCAGGTAATTTAAGTTTAACATCATTCGTTAGAATATTATCAATTATTGTTTTTGAGGTGTTTGTAACTCGAGTGGGTTTTTGTATTAAGGGGAAGGTATGATTGCTCAGCAGCATGTGCAAAAGCGATTGTGCCGCTTGGCTCGAGGTGTTTGGGTCTAAATTAATATTGAAGTCTCCCGACAGATAGAAAATGCGATTCGTATTGATTACATTCATTATGCTGTCATTGAGGGCATTAATAAAATTTTCATGTTGATTTGTAGGATGGCGGTATACAACTCCTACTGCATATTTGAGGTTAGTTTTAGAGTGAGTTATATTAATCCACAAGTCTTCGCAGTCTTCACATTTAATGTTAAAATCGTTGACAACTTCAGTTTGAAACTTATTGGAAATGTACATTGCAACTCCACCAGCTCTGCTCTTAGAGGGAGAGTGAAAAAATTCGTACCCGGGTATAGTTATGTTCATTATAGGACGTGATCTTATCCACGTTTCGGAAATACATATGACCTCAGGAGGATTGGAAAGCGGTTGTAAAAATTCATAGAGATTCAAAATTTTTAGTAAGTGATCGAATGTTTAAATGTAAAATAAAAAGAGAGTTTGGTGGTCTAGAAGGAAATATTGAGTGGTCAGGTAGGTAATAGTTGCAGTCAGCAGAGTGTTCATACAATTTAAAAATTTTATCAGTTTCATCATCAGGGGTTGTTTGATCAGGGCGAAGAAAATCCAGGTTATCATCAAAAGTGCAGTACTTATCAATAAATTTGTTACACTTCATAACACAGTGAAAAACAAAAACTAAAAGAAAGACAACAGACTCTAGGAAGCAGCAGCGTTAAACCTGCACATGAGACCGCGCTGCTGCTACACAGATAATTGTACTAACCATACATAGAGAGCATTGACAGCTTTTAGATAGCTTACACCTTGTTACAGTTAATTAACATAATACATACATGTCATCAGTGTTCCTTTGTGATTAATACCGTGAGTATGGTATTGTATGTCGAATTAATGTTCTGGATACACTCGTACGTCATCCACAAACAAACAATATTCACAATTTTGGATTTTCCATACAGTTTTTTTCTTGTTGTTTCTAGCATCTTTGTAGAAAGGAAGTAGTCTCTTTTTTTGCTCTTGCAGCTCTTTCGGAAGATGTTCCGTAGCATAGACATATTCTGTAGCACTGCATGCTTCTCTGTTCTTCAAATTATACTGCTTAAGATGTTTCAGGTTTTGAGTGAATTTTTGCTTGTCAAATTTTGTGCTAAATTTGATAATAATCGGCCTCGTTATTTTACGATGTCTTTTATCATAGATAGGGTGCTGTGGGAGCCTGTGTATATCGGCTAAAGAGATTGAGCTCGTGTCTGTGATATTGAGACCCTCTTTAATAAATTTTTTAAATACAGTTTCCGTTTGTTTACGGGTTTCCCATGGATTCGAGTCATTCTCTGGAATTCCGTGAATTAAGTAGTTAAGGCCTTTACTGTAAAGTTCTTTACTTAATCTTTGAGTTTCTGCTTCTTTTCTCAGTTGATTATTTTCCTCTTTCAGCTCTTCGATATCATCTTCTAATTTAGTGATTTTTTCATCTTGATGGTCTTGTTCACTTTCGATCTCTTCAAATTTAGTGTCATATTCTTGCATCGTGGTTTCCAAGTTCTTGAATTTTTTTTCCAGATTTTCTAATTTTTTTAGTCTTTTGATCCAAGCTTTTCATGGTGCTTAATATTTCATCAAGTTTGTTTTCGATATTATTCATTTTGAAGATTGTTTAACTTATAGTTGAATTTAGTTTACAGCTCAGACACAACTCAGTTACTGTTTGCTCAGTTTTCAATTTTTGCAGCGAGCACGCACGTTTACTACTGCGCAGACCTTGCCGCTTTTTCTCAGCTAGAGCTCATTGAAACACGTCTGTTCTTGACAACAACTTGCATCGAATGTGTTAGTTCTTCAAAGAAACAGTTTCGACTTTCACTTTTGATGAAATGAAAGCAAGAGTGGCTTACCTTGAATATTCTTCAAGGTAAGCCACTCTTGCTTTCATTTCATCAAAAGTTGAAGTCGAAACTGTTTCTTTCACTTTCTTGGATATGTCAAAAATTTGACTTTCATGTCCGTCTAGCCTTTTGGTAATTTCTTTCAGATTAATTTCATATGTATCGAATTTTTCTTCTAAACTTTGCATACTTGCGGTCAAACTGCTTACCATTGATATAAGACTATCTAATTTGCCTTCCATTTGATCACCTAAACAACACTTCAGCAAGCGCCTCGAAATTTGTTGTAGATAGCAACTGCTGCACCAAAACCCAAGCTTTTTCCTTAGCTGAAAACACGTCGGTTCACGAGCATGACAACAAAATATGATCGACTGCATTATTGAAGTACATTTTTTTAGATAAGGTTTTAACTCTAGTGAGCTTATTTGCATTACTTCTTGTAAAAAGATCTTAATGGTTCTTTCCTTAACCATGGATTTAGTTTTATTTGTTTTTGTTTTCAAGAAATTTTCTGCATAGGGGCATGTTTGTCAATTATAGCGATAATGGCATTCATTAAATTGTTAAAATGTTCATTAAGAACATTAGATGTTAAGTCACAGGTTGGGACAAGCAAAATCTTATCTAGCAGAGGTAGAAGAGCAGAGGCTTAGTCGTCGCAGAATTTGCTTCGATTAATTGAGGCAATGTTACAGAAAGTATGCGATTTTCCATTTTTTGTACTTGCGAAATTAGAATTCGAAATGGTACAAAATATAGGATAATGGTCAGCAATGTTGTAGGTAAGGACTCCAGGAGTTAGAATCGACTCGCAGTCATTAGTTAGGATGTGATCAATCACAGTTTGTGAGGTTCTAGTCACTCTGGTTGGTTTGTCGATGAGAGAAATGAAAGCGTTATTTCGTAGAATATGAGAATAGTCAGTTTAAGGGACAAGATTCTTATCAGAATTTAAATCAATGTTAATATCGCCAAATATTAAGGCCTTATCTCCGTGACGGTTTAGCTTTTGCATATTTACGTCTAAGGCCTCCAAAAATACGTTGTGATTATTCCAGGGATGTCGATATATCACTGCAAAAGTGTATTTGCTTTTGAAGCCAAGAAAGTCAACATTAAACCATAGGTCTTCACATCCGTGTACATTCAGGGATAAACTGTCATTAATAGTAATATTTAAATGTTTAGAAACATAAACACTGACTCCCCCTGCTTTAGTGGGTGAGGGAACATGAATAAAAATATAGTCAGGTATAACTATGTTAATCTGTGGATCAACGTTTATACGGTTTCAGACAGAAGAATTATAGAGGGAGGATTACGGAAATTAGAAAGAAATTCTTATAAGTCATCAAAGTAGAACTGCAAGGTCGAAGTGTTAATATGTATAATAGAATAAGAACGTTTGTCGAAGTCCAAGGTCTGTTTTTCAAAGTTGTATACCTCACAGGATTTGATATTATCATGCAGATGATGAAATAACGTTTCAGGTAAATTATTATGATTAATTTCGGCTTCATCTTCTTGGGTAGCTGCTTGACTTGTACTACTATTCAACTCATACATCATTAAACACGATGAAAAAAAAAAAAAAACACTGTTAAGACAGCAGCACTATAAAGCAAGTAAGTTTTTTTTTCATTTGAGACATTACAGGCTTTATAAGGAGTGGACGTATTCTACTCAAGCTTAGGTTAAACAAAGAATTAAGCACTACACCATAATTTCTTACACTAGCATAATTTCACTATACGTTGATCGCCAGCAATAATCCTAATGATCATACAGATACGTAGTCAAGCTAAACTCAGCATACTGACTTGGGCAAATATAGTAATCCAATAAACATGTATTTAATACTAACATCGAAAAAGGGAACTGGGATATTAAAGCAGATCACCTTTTTCAAAAAGCTTAAGATTTAGCTAGGAGGGAATCGAACTCTGACATTATTAACATACAAAGCACATTGACCAGCTTCTGCTCTCCATAAAGTTTTATGCCCTTGAACACGAGCTTCTCTGAAGGCAGGCAATAACTTTTGAAATTTTTTAGGCAAATGTTCTGTAACGTATTGTGGCCGTAAGTTTTCCTGGCGCCTCAAATCATTATGCGCTTTTAGTTTCTTTGTGAGAGAGAAAATCAGTCGTTGGTCAGCCACGCTTGTCAGTTTTATGATTACTGGGCGACTTATTCTCTGCCCTTCGTTATTAAACAGCGGCTTTTGAGGCAGTCTGTAGAAATTAAACATAACGATGTCGCTAGGAACTTGAATCTTGAGGCCCTCTTTCATGAATTTAGAGATACCAGTAATTGTTTTCGTGGCATCTCATGTCTCCCACACCAAATTAAAGTTTTTATCTAAGCCGCAAATGAGAATATTCATGCGTTTTTCATACAACCTTCATCAAAGCGTTAGCCTGGCGGTCTCTTTCTTGAGCTTCTGGAGCAGTAGTTCCCAAATCGCTTTATAGCCCGCACCTCTTCGGCAAGGAAAAATCATTCTCGCACCCCTTGCACAGTACTTCACTCATGTGCTGTTTCTGTACAGACAGTAGCGTAGCGAGAAATTTTAAAAGGAGGGGGGAGAGGAAGGAGCCATAATTTTCAATTTTTTTCAGGCGTATTTTTTTTTCAGCGGAACTAATTTTGAAGCTGATTGAGAAACAAGACAAGCTCTAAGGGGGGTTTGGGGGCATACAATCCCACAAATTTTTTGAAAATTTACATGCTCTGGTGGCTCTAATACAGCTCAGATGGCCGAGTGGTATAGAGCATCTGTCTCTTGAGCTGTAGATTCGGGTTTAATTCTGAGTCGGGTCAAACCAATGACTTTAAAATTGGTATTCACAGCTTCCCTGCTTGACGCTCAGCAGTAAATGGACAGTGTGGAGAACAAGCCGGCAAGTTTACTTGTAGTGCCATTGGGAAAGGCACTTAGCGGGATTCCCCTATCTTACTGTGGTAGACAGATGGCTGGCAACTCCTAAGCGAGCTCGTATAGCGCATTGATCGCTTTCTCGTGATAGGAGGATAAACATGCAACTAACTAACTAACTGTTTTACTGCTTTCTGAATAATTTTCAGGCAAATTTTGTTTAAATTTTTTGACCCTAATTTTGAGTGCTTCGCCAAATGTGATGGATTTTGGTTGCACATTTTCGATTATGCGTGCTTAATGCGTAAGGCTTATTGCTATCAAAAAAGTTTGAAATTATGGAAAAATTGTATATATCAAAAACATTTTTGAAAATGGCTAGTGGGAGGATGCATGCTTCTCATCCTACCACCCTGTATCTGCCCCTGGCCATAAGCTACAGAAACCATTAAAAGTCTTGCATATTTCAGTCACTTAGCACCATTAATTTTGTTCTTTTCACTAAAAGGCAAAGTCAAAAGGAGGGGGGCATGGCCCAATCGCACACAGACATATTTTAGACGTCACAAACACATAGCCAGAGAGAATCAACGATACCGTTCATCAGTGGTAAAATTGTCAAGTTCTTCTCGCACCCCCATAAGTCTCTTCTCGCACCCTCAAAGGGTGCGAGCACCCCTTATTGGGAACCGCTGTTCTAGAGCTTCAAGTCTATCATAAATTTTTTGCAGATCAGCTACGTTTGCTTTTAAACTTAAGGCATTCTCAACATCACTTGCTTCAGTTTTAGCACTCAGATTTGTTTCGATTGCTGCGCATCTTTTGCTAAGTTTTTCTTTAAGGTTGGTTACACGCTCGTTATAAGCTTCAAGTTTACTGCAAAAGCTGTCCATTCTTTTGTTTAACTTTTCAACTGCTTTTAAAACCTGATTCAATTTCGTAGCAATATCAGCGGTAGACATAGCTTTTGTATTCTGAGACCGATAACAACTAATTTATTTTTGTCTCAACTTCAGGTTTGCTACTTGTCACTAGTGCAGTGTTTATTCACGTCTGTTCACTAGCATTGCAAAGAGCGAATGTTTATTTAAATGAAGCCACGATCGTGAGATCTCAGAAAAAAAATATCAAAGTACTTATGTACTCAACTGATTTTTAGACCGAGTCTGAGTACTTTCAGGTTCGAGTACGAGTACTTTTTCAGATTAAAAGTTTCGAGTATCAGTACGCAGAAAAGCTGTTCGAGTGTATTCAAGTACAAGTGCAGTACTCGAGTACTCCATGACTGCAATTACCCTTATCCAAAACCTTATAACCAGACCAAGCATTACTTTCACAAATCAACTCTGCATCAGTTAGGCTTATACGAGACTCACAATCAATGATTCGCATGATCTTATCCAAAACCTTATAACCAGACCAAGCATTACTTTCACAAATCAACTCTGCATCAGTTAGGCTTATACAAGACTCACAATCAAGATTCGCATGATCAACAACCAAGTCTAAACCACTTTCAGGCAATTTTGACGCTAACTCAGGCACACCACCACGCTCACACGTTTCAAGACCATCAAGCCAAGCCAGAACCTTTGGACGAACGTTATACGCATCTACTTTTGCAGCCTTAATTTCGTCGCAAGTGCTTCTAGTGAGAGTTGCGCTAACATTAGACAATTATGACAAAACAGAATTATCATAAAAATTAATTATCCATCTCTTCAAGCCTACCACGCACGTCGTTACAATTAGCATCACGCTCAACCAGAGATTCAATTTCATCGCATTTATCTTTAATAGCTCGCAGTAACAAACGAGCATCGCACACTCCAAAATACATTTTGCAAACACAAAAAATAAATATTCAGTAAACAGTAATAAAACAAAAGAGTTAAATTCAAAAGCTCATGCAAAGATTATAGATAAACAGAAAACACTTGGACTTGGCTTACACAAAAAGCTCAAGTATCAATCATTATGACCACTTTGAGGGAAAATTAATAAATCAGTTCAAACAATACTGTGTGTATTGTGCACTACAGTAGTACAAGTCTGTGGCTTCGTAATTTTCTGCCAGTATCAATATAGAAGTCACAGTATACGTACAGTTTTTTAGAGCCTCACCTTTTCCTCTATCAATCAACAGACTTGGAACCCAAATCAATCGAAAAAATTTGGAACTTTTCAATTCTAGGAAAAAACACACCAAAACCTTCGGCTGTTGTTTTATTGAGATGGTACCGGGACAAGCAATAAGTGCAATCGAGGACATATCGCAAACTTGCGTGCGCCAACTGGCGATTGCACGATAGAAATTTCAAGGTTCCTACAGAAAACAAACAAAAAAATAACAAAAAATGGCATTTTGGATTATCGACACACTCCAACAGATCGTTATTCAGAAGACAAAATCCTTCCAACGCAAGTGCGAAAAATTCATAAGCCTATTCACAGAAATTACGAGCACCTAAATACAGTCATTAGCAAAAGTTTAAGACCAGTCTTTCAGATTTAAGGTATTTGTAGATTTTATCATTATTATCGCATAGTGCAGTTTTATATGACGCAATATCCTAATGAAATTGCATCAGCCATCTGTCCATCACCAACACATGGGTTGTTTTCACGAAGAACCTATTTTACTTCATTTCGATTGGTTTTACAGCGTAATCGGTTGTGTACTAGCTGCTGTTTCAGTTCTTGAAAATGGGCAAAACATCTTCTCTTTCCGAGACTAAAAGAGCCCAAATTGTGGTTTTAAGTGAAGAAGGCTACTCTGAACGAGAAATCAGTGCGAAGATGCAGTGCAGCAAGACTGCTGTGCACACAGCCCTTAAAAATTTCAATAATTACGGGAGTTACAAAGACTTGAAGAGAAGTGGGAGACCCAAAAAAACATCCCTTAGAGATGATCTGACAATAAAGCGAATTGCTGTACGTTCCCCAACAAGTTCTTTGAAGAAAATTCGTGCTGCGCTGCTTGGGAAAGGGACAGACGTTCACATCACCACAGTTTCTCGGCGTTTGAGGTTAGTCAAATGGTCTGGGGGGCATTTTCCAGGTCTGGTACTGCTGGATTGTATTTTTTGCCCCCAGGAAGTACAATGAACGGTTCCAGGTATGTGGATTTGCTAAAAGAAAAACTTGAAATGCATATGAATATTCATCAGTGCACAGTTTTCATGCACGACGGTGCTCCGTGTCATCGCTCGAAGATTGTGAAACAATTCCTTTCAGAAAAAAATGTGGCAACACTGGGCTGGCCTGGAAACAGCCCAGATTTAAACCCAATCGAGAATCTTTGGGAAATACTCAAAAACAAGGTTGCAGAAAAACAACCTTCAAGTGCTGGAGCATTAAACCATGCTATAAAAGAGGTATGGATCAAAGAAATTTCAAGAGACTATTGTGAGAAACTGATATGCAGTATGCCAAAACGAATCCAGGCGGTGATAAAGAACAAAGGAGGACACACAAAGTACTAAAATTGCGTGTTACTGTTTTACAATTTGTAATTTGAGCATTCACAATGTGTTATACTAAATTTACGAGCAAAATATACCAGCAGTGGCAGTAATTTGTATTCTGGAGAGGATAGACAGCAAAAATACATAATTTCTGATAACTGGTCTTAAACTTTTGCTAATGACTGTACATAAACAGTAACCAACTTTAGTAAAGGAGCAAGTCTCTTAAAGAGCATTTTTAAATAGTCTCTTAAAGAGCATTTTGATTACACGGCATTATTTCTTCTCACGCATCAACAAATACATTTTACGTATTATTTATTACAACGTATCTATGCCTGTACAATTAATGCGTGCAGATTATTCACTATTAACACTTAGAAATGACTTACCAAATCTTGTGATTTAACAGCTGGCAATCCAAAAACAAACACTATTATTCCGCAACCGTTTTACATAGACTAATTATTTTTAGTTTCCTAGCAGAACCCTTATCCAAATAGAATGAAAACAAAAGGTAATTAAACCAAGTAACAATATTCTACCCTGCGAAAAAGCTTTACCAAAAAACAGAAAAATATCTCCCTGATCACTCTCAAAAAGGTTCTGTCTTGTCTCGATGCTCGCACCATACAACTGCAAGCAGCCAAGCGCACTTCACAAAATTTAAGCAAGAAGTCAAAAACATGCAGGAGACCTTCAGGCAATTAAGCAGCTTAGCACACCAAGAAAATGATCATTATAACCAACTCAAAACCTTTCGACCCAACCCAAAAGAAAAAACCTTGCCTTCGAAACCTTGCGCTTAAACAAAAAATCTTCGAGCTGCAAGAATAACCTGCTCTAAAACAAATCAGGAAACCAAAAACCTAGGAAGTTGAACGGAAATATGTAACAGATGCAATCTTGAATCTGTGATGTCTTTACCACTACCTTCAAATTCATCATGGTGAAAATGTCCACTCCTTTGCTGAAGTTGGTTGCTGAATCTGACTTCTCAGCTGTTTCAGAGATGAATTCTGCTCATAGTCGTTAGTCACTCTACTTTTTTGAAGACACTTTCCCAAAGTTGTCTGATTTTTTTTTTTTTTGCGAAGATACATCAAGAAAGAATAACTCGCCCTTTAGAAAGGAGAAAACAACGTTCATTCAAAATGCACGCAATGAGAGAGAAAATGCTGAAAAAAGTTAATTTCCTACCAGCTTTTAGCAAAGGTATCGCAACAGATACATGAATTTACCAAGTTCAACATCAAATACAAGCTAAAAACAGATACTCGCGCATTAATCAAAAAATGCAAACTAAAAATACCAATTAAATTTCGTACCTATGCAAATGCTTTCACGATGATTGTATGGAGCTGAATTTGGTGCTGGAAGGTGCGAGATCAAAAGTGAGTGTTGACTTGCATAACGACCAGAGGAGTTGTTCTGAGGAAGAATGAACCTTAACAATCACAGTGAAAAAATAACTTAAGTTGTGCAAAAAACCACATAGGTCATTTTCAAATACTTTTCCCAACCATGAACTTAATCGTTTATCTCTGAGCAATAACACATCAGATTTGCAACACTCCTCCGCTTCTACACACTGACATCGGTTTGTGAGATAAAGATTCCAACAATTTCAGTAGAATTTCTCTCACGCCATAATGAGCAAGTTTGGCTACAATATCAGATGCTTTCACTAAATCACTACCTACCAATAAATTATTACCTTGATGGTCTAGTATCATTTCGTAAAAATCAATTGTTTCCTATAATTGACTGTATTTCACTTTTAAATAGAATTTGAATCCGTCTGAAAGTGAATTGTTTGTAAAGTCAACTCTGAACTACTTAATTGTTTAAAAATTCCGTTTTTTAAATTCAAAAAATTACTCCACAATGTCCTAGACTATCAAATTATTCTAGTATGCCCAGCCCTAGCAGCTTATCAATTAGAGAACTACACTTTTCATAATGTCAAACTTGCACTTGAGACGTAATTATTTTCCAACACTAGCATCCCAACAATTCCACAGTAGTAGCACGAGGTTTTCTGACTTGCACTGCCCCGTGCCCACCTCTGGCATGAACAACTGCCTGGGCAATTTCGCAAAGCATGGATGCAGTGACGTCAGCAGTGCTTACAGAAAAAGTTAATCCGCAAACAAAAGGGCCAAAGTGAACCCGTCAGTGTGCATTCCATTCCAAGGTGGTCAAAAAACTGCAGCAAGCTTTAAAAAAAGATTGCGGTTGTAAATCAAAGGCTGACTTTGTGTCAGCATGCAATACAACCCCGAATTCAGTTGCTACTGCTTTTCCTTCTTTTTCAGGCAGGCCTGCCAGCTAGGAAGAGCAATGGAAGCGACTTCAAGATCTGTACACTGTGGTCGATGATTTAAAGGCTCTGGTATATTCTACCCAGGGTAAGATTCAGAGAGCAGAAAAATCTATTGATGATCTTGAGCAACAACTACAAGATTTATTTCAGCCAAATGTGCAGTAAACAAGAATAAACAAAAATAGTGTTCAACGTTGGCAGGGAGACTGCGAACAAACCTTGCGGTCATTGAGTCAAGCAGTCACCCATAGCGTAGACTTAAAAGAGGCTATATATGGTGTTTCATGATCAATACGATCGATGCGACAAAATTTGCATTGACCTGGGCAAATAACTTACTAAGTTATTGAACCGATAGAGCCTACTTGTAGTAGGAAATTAGGTAAGATTTGTATTCTATTATAAGTTTGGTGAAATATGATTTCTGAATTTCAGTCGGAATGGAATTCCATGTCTTAACACCGTGATACTTTATGCATCTCTGCAATCTGGTTGAAGAAAATTTCGGTGTAAGAAGATTATTACTATTTGATGAAGTTCCTGTAATTCGGGAAGAAATATTTAGGGTTTTTATGAAATACAGTAGAATTTGTCTAATTCGTCTTCGTTTATTTGGTCAGTTTGCTCAGTTCGTCACATTTTCGTCAGTCCCGGCAAAATTCCTATCTTTTACGTGCATTCCAGATCGTCTAATTCGTCATCGTCTAATTCGTCACTTCGCTGAATTCGTCACCTATCTAAATCCCCGAGAGACCTTTTGTTTGTCTTATTCGTCATTTGCATATTCGATCCAATTCAAAACGTCTGGCCATTCGTTTTGTTTCGTTGCTCAGCAATGTCTGCATGTGTTAGCACGCATGTGTGCACGTTTAGACGTGCGTGCGAGTACATATTGTACACGTGCGAGATAGCTTTGACGCGCGAGATTGCGCAACTACAGTTTGGACCGTTAAACTATAGTTGTGCTTTCAGCATTTTATTTCAGTATTATTGTCAGAGCGAAGTTACACACATTTTTTTGCGAGTTAGCAATTTTGGTTACACCGACTTTGTGTATTGTATTATTTTTTGGGTACTGTGTGATTTGTGTTCTGTGTAAGTGCATTGTATTCAATAATAGACGTAACAAACTGCGTTAACAGCAAAACAAGCCCCTTGTATACAAGCCATTATAGAGTTTTCACCTGTTTGCATAATTGGTCAGTTTGTTTAATTCGTCACTTTTTTCTAATCCCCTTTAGGTGACGAATTAGGCAAATTCTACTGTAGTTAGAAAAGGAGGAAGTTTATTGTGGATGAATTTGTACATAAACTTAGCAGTCTCTAATCTAAATAGGTCAACTAATTTCAATTCATTAAGAAGAATAAAAAACGAAGTAACTCTTTGGTAGCGGTTGCCACCACCTACTAATAAAATGGCTCCGTTTCGCAGAACAGCAAGTTTTTTCAAAAAACTAGGATACGTTGACCCCCAAATAATTAATCCGTAAATAAGTTGTGAGTGAATAAGAGCGAAATATTATAGCCGAAGTACGACCTGCGGGAAAAAATGTTTGACTGTAGAGATGATGCCAACCGCTCGGCTAACTTTTTTTTCTAGTAACGCAATATGTGTTTGAAAATTTAGTTTGTTGTCAATTGACAATCCCAAATATTTAAAATGGATTGGAAAGAATTTTAGCCTTTTTTATGGTAAATGCAGTTTCTGCAGAGATGTTAGATTTAGTAATTTTAGGGGGGATAATTAAAGCGCTTGATTTAACGGGGTTAATAGTCACTTTGTTGGCTAGACACCATTTATAAATTTTTACCAAGTCTTCGTTTATGTCAGACTCCAGTTTGAATAAGTTGAAGTTTCGACTTATTAAACATGTATCGTCAGCAAATAGTCTAGGAATGCAGTTCACAGCATTAGGTAGATCATTAATATAAATTAAAAACAGCAAGGGGCCAAGAGTTGATCCTTGAGGAACGCCAAAAGAAATGGAAGCAATTTGGGATGACGCATTGACAATAGAGACAAACTGTTTTCTTTGGTCTAAATAGGATTGCAAGAGATCTAGCGAAGGGCCACGAACACCGTAATGTTGTAGTTTGTGAAGTAAAACGCTATGTGACACTGCATCAAAAGCTTTTTTGAAATCCAACAGCACTACACCATATTGGTTAAAATTAATATTATCATACATTTCGGTTACGAGATTAAGAGCTGCGTGAGTAGTAGATTTATTTTTTTAAAAGCCATATTGTGTTGGATAAAAAATCTCATATTTGTTGAAAAAATTCATTAGTCTTACATAAATAAGTTTTTCAAAAATCTTTGTAAATGAAGAAAGAATCAAAATGGGTCGATAATTGTTAATACCAAGTTTAGAACCAGACTTATACACTAGAATGATATTTGCAACCTTACAATTGTCCGGAAAAATACCTTTTGTAGACATTAGATCTATAAAAACAAACAAAAATGGAGTAATGACGTCAGAGGCAACTTTTAGAAACATCGCGGGAATATTATCATGCCCAACAACTTTATTGTTGTGAAGTGAATAAATAGTATTCTTAATTTCGTTAAAGGAGGGAGTTAAAAGTGGCAATAAAAGGGAGCACTTTTTTTTAGAAAGGCTGTAAAATTGGATGGATTGCAATCATTTCAATTTGAGGCTAACTTTTCACCGATGGTACTAACAAAAGTATTAAATTCATTAGTTATATTTGTCGAGTCTCCATCAATATTACCTTCAATGAATAAGGAGGTGGGGGATTGCGAGTTTTTGTGGCGTGGAAGAATAGTTTTGAGTAGTTTCCACGTTTTTAGAGGATTGCTTTTGTTAACCTCTCGTTCCAATTGAAAATACATTATTTTTGATAAAGTCTTGATTCTGGTTACTTTGTTAACATACTTTCTATGCAGAATTTTTTTAATACTACCGCCATTTATGAAATGAGTTTAAAACATCTTTCTTTTTTTCTCAATTGAGATATAAATACCTTTAGTTATCCATGGCTTGTTGGCCAATTTGAGTTGTTTTCGAGACAGCTTTTTTAACGACGTATGTTGATTTGTTGTCTCAGCGATTATTTTAACAAACCCGTTAAATAAAAAATTAAAGTTATTTAGATTCAATTGTTCATAGGTGTCGCTGAATTTAGTTAGACGAATTTCTAAAGCTTCACAATAATCTTCAGGGATAAAATTTGATTTATTTCTGTAATAGCTACTCTTTTCTTGAGATTTTAATATTGGAAAGTTATCAATCTTGCAAGCGATTGGATAGTGGTCAGAAATATCACTCAAAATTACACCTAATTGGAGTTTATGTTGGGTATCATTAGTAATGATGTGGTCAATTAGGGAAGATGTTTTATCAGTCACTCCCAGTAGGTTCAGTTATAAGAAAAATATCGCCAAAGTTGTGAACTAAATTAACGTAATCTGTTGCTAAAGAAGTTCTTCCAGTTGGAAAAATATTAATGTTAATATCGCCTAGAATAAAGAAATCTTTTTTATCTGAAAAAAGTTTAGTTAGACAATACTCCAGATCGGATAAAAATTCAAATTCATCGACATTAGGGTGGCGATATATTATTCCAATTATTAACTGCTTGAAGGTCGACGACGATTTAGTGCGATTATAGTGTAACGGGGTAAAAAAAAACAGTGGCGATAGTGGGGTAAAAAAACAATCGAAGATTTGACACCTAAGATAAAAAAAATTTTCCAAGAGCTTTGGTACCTTGAAAGCCTTGCTCTTAGTGAATAATTTGAGGGGTAACACAAAAAGGTGAGGCTTAGAGTATGAGGCACAAGCAAGTCGTTACATGTATGGCCAACCGAACACTGAAAAAAACTTTGTAGGTGCGTTTTTAAACTTTTCTGCTCTACTTTGTTTATAGTTAAGAACTGCAATTTAAAAGTGTAATCTGAATACGATGGTGATGGACTTGCAAATTCAAAATCAACCAGTTTTCAGTTAGTGCAGAGAAGAAAATTGTGCAAGTGCTTTTTTTTACCCCACCAAAATTGATCAATTTGGGGTAAAAAAAACAGTGCATTTCACATAATTGCGTTGTGTAACTTCTTTCAGTTCTTGTCTAATGCAATGACTGTTACTTATTTTTTGTTTTTAAAGTAAGCTTTTGGATAAAGTATGTCATTGCGTGATTTTTACTTTGACAGTTTTTGTATATATTGCAGATATTAACATACATGCACGTAATTTCATAATAGTAGAAATTCATATTGAATTACTGACACGCCGAACCAGTTGATTACCAAAATGCCTAGAAATTACGAGCCAGTAATTAAGCCTTATACTGAGGCAACTATTGCTATGGCTGTGGCTGAAGTTGAAGAAGGAGCAAAAATAAAGCGAACAGCAGAAAAGTATCACATGTCTACAACTCTGCTAAGAAAAAGATTGATGCAACATCGTGGTGACATCACTTTAAAGAAACAGGTAAGTAGCTAGTGTTAATGAGGCATATGCATACATTTACAACTGGATACATATCAATTACGATTCTATAATGTTTAGGGAAGAAAATGTGCACTACCTGAAGAAGATGAGAAAAAAATTGCGCAATGTGTCAAAAGAATGGAAGAACTTGGTTTTGGGCCAACAAGAAAAGCACTGACAGAAATGGTTGCCGATTATGTATTGGCCAACGAGATAATAACAAACTTTTCTGATGATAAACCTGGATATGATTGGTTGCAGGGATTCATGCATCGACATGGTCTCGCATTGAAAAAGGGAGGAGTTATGCAAATTGCTCGTAAAAATGTGACATCAGATCCTTTTGTAATTTATGGTTTTTACGATTTATTGGAATCTGAAATAGAACGACTTGGGATTAGAGACAGGCCAGAATGCTTTTGGAATCTTGACGAAACAGGTTTCCCAAGTGATCCTTCAAAATGTAAAGTGGTAGGATCCATTGGCAGAAAATGTATACGGGTTACTTGTGGAGCAAATAGGGAGAATACGACTGTGCTAGCTGTTTGTTGTGCAGATGGCACAGCAATGGATCCTCTGGTGATATTCAAGGGAAAAAATTTACAAAGTACATGGCGTGGAAGTCATGCATTGTCTAGTGTATTTTATGGTGTGTCAGAGTCGGGATGGATGACTGCAGAGATCTTCCAATCATGGTTCACCAAGTTTGTTGAAAACACCAAACACATTAGACCACTCCTTCTGGTGTTTGATGGACATATGGCACACCTGTCAATAGAAACAGCAATGCTTGCACATGCTGAAAACATATCACTTCTTAAGTTGCCACCTCATTGTACAGATGTTTTGCAGCCGCTTGATGTTGGTTGTTTTGCGCCTTTAAAAAGCTACTACCAGGAAGCTCTGACTGCACATGTTCAACAAACAGGAGGAAATAGTCCCTTGAGAAAAGCTACTTTTGTTGACATGCTGTGTAAAATTTGGAAGAAAGGACTAAGTGGGAAGAACATTAAAGCTGGTTTTTCAGCAACGGGTATATTTCCTATGGATGCTGGCAAATATAAAATATCACGACTGGACAAAGTAAAACTGCGAAGTTATCAACTATGGAAAGATGCTGCATGCCCAACAGATGAGAATGGTTTTCCTTTGCTTCCAAACAACCCCACTGATTCAGCTGCAACTGTACAACCACCTTCAACCACTGATGCATCAAGCACTGCTACTCTGATTGGAAATTTGAGCAAAGCCTCAAGTGATGTGAGTTCACCTTGTGAAGTAGCTTCCAGCTCAAGCCAAAATGACAATGATGATACAGTGAGATCTCTTGTTAAGAGGCTGCAAAGTTTTGCTCCACCTGGTATGAAATATGTGGTTTCGCTGGTACCAGCTGACGAACATATCCCAATGGAAACAATCATCAAGTCTAGAGGAAGGACAACACCCTCAGAAAAGAGTACAAAAAAACGACACAGAATATCAATGAATGCTGCGGTTATTAGTAGTGACGAATATCTAAAAAAAATAGAAGAAGCTGAAAGCCAAAAAAAAGCTGCAGCAACAAAAGAAGACAAACAGAGGACAAAAACGAAAAGCACTTCAGATGTGTGATTCAAGTTCTGAAGAAAACGAAACAGAGGTGTTTGAAGAGAAAAATAATGCAAACACACAATTACCTGCTGAACCAAGTAAAACAGAAGAACAGCAAACAAGCACACAAGATATGATTCTGACCAAAAGTAATGTTGGAAGTTACTATGCTGTGTTTTGGAATCAACCACGCACATAATATTGGGGAAAGGTGAAAAAGGTATTCACCAAAGATAAAGATGATTCCACAGTAAGTGATGTGGAAATGACCTTTCTTCATCGCCGAGTACTTTCTGCCAATCCAATTGCAATGTTCTGGGATTGGCCAAAGCAAGAAGATAAGGAAGTTGTTTGTGCTAATAGATGCTTTTATGGACCAGCAACTCCCACCTTGGAACAAACAGGAAGGGGTAAATCTTCCTTCAAATTTTCGTGCAAAGAACAAGTTTCAAGAAAATTTAATCTTGTTGCCAAGTATGGATTGTAGAGCATCACAATGCCTATTGGAGCTACAGACATTAAGCTGATTAATTTGGCTGAACAACTAATTGCAAAAAAAGAGCAGAAAACGCTTTTCTTGTTTTCGTATGACATTTCTCTCTTGTTATATGACGCTTATTGTTTTGAAATGTTTCTTTATTAAACACTTTCAACATTTCATATCTGCATAATTGTTGTTATATTATGTAGTTGCACAGTACATAGTCAGTATATGGTACACAAGTTAAATCAGATACAAAGAAAGCATGCAAGAAGATAAAAATAACACTGTTTTTTTTTACTCGTAAAAGTTTTTTTTTACCCCAAAGCCTGGTTAAAAAAAAAACACCATGTTTTTTTATGCAACTTAAGAAGAAGAGCAAGAAGTTAAAAAGCTGCTCTATATTTGGATAGGTGTTGGTTGCATCACTGTTGTGTGAAAGTTTGATAAAAAATTTCCAAAAACTGAAGTAGTCACAAAGTTTCAAAAAATTGTTTTTTTTACCCCACTTGACTATAATAGTTATTCACAGGCATTCTGCACCTCCTAATACATATTGCTCAGCTGAGAGATTGAATTGAAGATTATGCGATATATATGCAGCTACTCCTCCAGCATTAGTAGAGGGACTAACTTTAGTAAAGTGGTAATTGGGTAGGTTTAGATTGGTTAATGGTTGGTGTTTAATTCGTGCTTCGTTAATGCATATAATATCCGGCTTATAGGTGAGGGATTTAATAATTCGCACAGAGAATCAAAATTTTTTTGAAGTGACCTGATGATTACATGCAGAAGTATCACGTTGTTATCATTAGACCAACTCATTTGGTTCAGATCGAAATCGTAGTATTGACAGTTCGAGAAACTACTTGCGAGGGCATCAGAAATTTTGTCGCATAAATCATCTGTTAGATCATTAGTTGATTGCAGAGTGACTGCTTGACTCAAACAAGAAACATCGTTCAAAGCCATAAGCAAAACAAGAAAAAACAGTTGCAGTAACGTTGTGACGCAAACTTGTTTCACACGTGCTATTTTTAAAAAATATTAATAATAATAATTGGAATTTCGGCAAGCAAAATTAAGTTAAAAGTAAATGTACAATGCAGACGTAGCAAGCTAACTAATTAAGCAGTAGGCCTACTAAGGCATTTGTCTAACAAGTAATATATGGTACTATCAGTAAGCAAAGACTTATAAGATTCCTTACTATATGTTGGTATACAACACAGATAGAAAAGTGAGTGCATTTACAAGCACACTGCAGCTCAGGAGTAAACAAAATAATTATGGTACCATTCCTTTCTAGTAATCGACAACACAGATTTAATCACCCATTGCATAGCTTACAGTAAATTTTTACGTAGTTACAGAGGACAATTTTTTTTACCTTTAATATACAAGCAGTATTACCCGTTGTTAATGCCCCATGAGGTTTTCTTCTTTTGTGCACGGGCTTCTTTGAAACATGAGATGAGTGATTTCTTTAGTTCTAAGAATTGTTTAGGCAGATGTTCTGTAATGTACACAGGCCTCGCCATTAGATTCTTCGCTTTACGATTGGAATTGTGGCTTTTGAGATGTTTTAGTGATGACATGATTTTGTGCTTGTCCGTACTAGTTAGTTATTTAATAATGATTGGGCAATCAACTTTTTTCTGGTCTTAGTAAATTGGATGTTGGGGAAGCCAGTGAAAATCGGCAACACCAATTTCATGGGAATTGACTTGCAGACCTTCTGTAAAGAATTCATTGAGCAATCTTTCTGTTTTTTCTCTTCCTTTTCATGCGACGTTTTTTTCTTCTTCAATATCATGAATAATAAAATTGAATCGCTTACTGTAAGCTTCCTTAGAGAGATTTTCACACAATGCAGCTTCTTCATTTGTCTTTATCAATTTTTCAAGTTTATCGACTTTTTCTTGCAATTCTGAGAAGATTTCTAAGTCAACTTTAGCATAAGCTTCCTTTCAATCTGATTACACCGTATGCCCAAGTTTTTTTCGATTTCAACTAGTCTGCTGTTCATCAATTTTGTAGACGTTTCAAGCTGGTTAATGCGATTGTCAAATGTTTTGATAGATTCCAGGATTAACTCAAGTTTAGCGCTAATTTTTTTCATTTCAAAGGAAAAATTGAATCTGGTGTGCTTGATATGATACTGCAGTAAAGTTTCTTAAATATTGCTTATTCTTTCACAGTTGTTCAATTGTCACAGTACCAAGACAATATTTTGTCAGTTCAACTTTTCTTCTAGAAAGACTGACTTAGTTGCAAGCCTTTTAAATTTTGGCTAGCACTTTGAAAAAACGAGTTTTTGCAGCCAAGTCAGAAACGCGTCTGCATTCTATCGCTGCAACAACTGAATGAATGAAGTATGGACGATCGAACTACCTCATCATCTATGGTGCCAAGAATGTTCCGAAAGAGGTGAAGTACCTTGAAGGCGAAAATTTTGTGTGTGACCTAATTAAGGAGAAAATTAAACCGGAAACACCATTGCAGGTCCATGATCTTGATATTGCCCATCCCTTGCCTGCTTGTAAGGGATCTCCGGCAATCATCAAGCTCCTACGGAGAACTCAACGCAATTACATCCACGCAAAGAAAAAGATCTTGAAGAGTTCTGCATTGGTCATCACAGAATCTTTGACAAAGCGCCACTTGAAGCTGTTAGGAGTGCCTTTTCATGGAGGTCTATGCGGACCATGAAGGGGGATATATATATATCTTCCACAACAACAGACGACAGATGATACATGATTTTGATGATATAAAATAAAATTAAGTCAAAACCTACTCATGCCCGAGCTGTTTCTGGGTAAATGTGACTAGTCCACTACATAAATCTTATGATAGTCTTAATTAAACCTTCAGATTCACTTATAATTTTCTAGATTAATTTGATCCTGGTAGAATTTTTTGTACAATGATTAATTTGTCTCAGCATCAGAAATCAGATTATTGGTAATTCATATTAAATTTTTTCGGCAAACCTCATATGTATCGTACCAACGTCAACTTGCTTACTGGCTTCAGCAAAAAAGGCCTACTTACTTTGCTACATTTATATAGTTTTCTTTGATCTATTTTTTCTGTTTGTTTTTGTATTTTTTATTGTTTATTTATGTCCAAAGCAGCAAAATCCTCAATTACATTCTGTAAAGTCTGTGAGGCACTTATTTCAAAACGATAGAAATACCAGTCTTGCTGTACCTGTAGAGCAGGGTTTCATCAAAAATTTATTAATCACTTGATTGAAACCCTTTACAAAAATTGCCTTTGCATCTCGTGTGCTGCAGCCACCTTGCCATTTTTGTCCTTAACCTGTTCAAGTTCAAGAAGCTCAAACACTTTTATCTGGAAAGAATGAAGAATGCAGTTTTAGCACTATGTGTGTAAATGTTAAATCTCTCACTAATCCTCACAATTTTGCTAAATTCGAAAGTTTGATTTTGGGATTAGATTATCAGCCTCAAACAATTGCAGTTAATGCAACAAGGGAAAAACCCCATACTGCCAGTCAAAATATAAATCTAAACGCATATGTCTATGTATCTAATCCTAGAGTTGTCAGCAGAGGCGGTGGTGTTGGAATGTACATCAATTTTTACCCCCTATGCCGAACTTTCAATCATGCATGAAAAACTTTTCGAATCTCTATTTGTTACTATGCATTTTGAAGGTAAAAGGCTGGTATGTGGCACTGTTTATAGACCTCCTCATCATAATAATTTGGAACTAAGAGGTGTCTTCGATTCTATTAATCTAGTATTAGGTGAACTACATAAAACCATAAGTAAATGCTTCCTGATGAAGACCTAAATTTCAATTTATTAAACTTTTCAGATAAAAAGACTGAACAATTCACGGATATCATGCTTAATTATAACTTCTACCCCTTGATCAACAAACCTACTAGAATCACTGACTCCAGTTTGTCCACCATTGATCATTTTTGGACCAATGTCTCAAATACTAGTATCAAAAGTGGTATACTTGCGCATTGTGTGGCTGATCACCTACCAGTCATACAAGTATCAAATCTTGGAAAATTTAAAACCAACTCGGTTTCTAATGCAAGGTGGTATGCTCTAAGTAATCTTAGAAAATTTAGTGCTTCCTTAGAAAATGCTGACCTGTGCAATGTAGAAAATCAAGATAATTCTGATAACTGTTTTAAGAATTTATATGATTTGCTAATTGATGAATTTGAGAAATTCATTCCTTACATTCACAACACATCGCAAGTATTTGTAAGTTGCATACTCAGCAGTCATGAGAAAACGCGCAACCTCGCTACCTATCCCAAGTACACTACGACCTAGAGTGCACGATAAAGGGCAACGGGTTAACATTTATTTCAACCTATAAGGCCTCATCAGGTGCACTAATCCCTGTAAGCAGATCAGTCTACCAGCACACTTCAACGCCTTGGACGGCGGAGCTAGAAGCTAGCAAACAAGCAAAAAGCGCTGCTTATATACATGTGATTGAGCATTACGTCGTGGAGAGAAATGCATGGACAAACAAATGTCACCATAGGCGCGGGAACGCATTTAAACATCGACAGCTTTTCATCACGTAAGTTAACCTGTTTGCTAGCTTCTAGCTCCGCCCTCCAAGGCGTTAAAGTGTGCTGGCAGACTGATCTACTTACGGGGATTAGTGCACCTGATGAGACCTTATAGGTCGAAATAAATGTTAACCAGTTACCTTTTATCGTGCACTCTAGGTCGTAGTGTACTTGGGATAGGTAGCGGGGTTGCGCGTTTTCTCATGACTGCTGAGTATGCTACTTACAGATACTTGCGATGTGTTGTGAATGTAATGCTTTTGCTCAGTCAACTGTCCGTTTCATTTGTTAGCAAGCAATTAGCACCCATGGATTTGGGATGCGCTCTTGGAGCCCCTGGAGGCGTTAAAGTGTGCTGGCAGACTGATCTGCTTAAGGGGATTACCGTCTTTTACCGCATATAATCCGCACTTTTTTCCCCCAAAATGATCCTCAAAACTGGGGTGCGTATTATACACGGTAACATTTTTTTGCTTTTTTTCCAATCGTCAAATTCACTGTGGCCGAGAGGGCCCAAGTCATCCGATGGGCGATATTCGGGGATTCGCCGATTCCCCCTTCATTTGGCAGGGGGTCGTCTCAAATTATATAACCTATATAACTGCTCCGACGAGATCAGCGATGCGTGTCATTGCGGGAAGACACGGGCCATTCTTGAAAATTTCACTGGGGCAGTGCCAAAAAGGGGTGCGTATTATATGCGGGGTAATCAATTTTCCCTCAGAATTTGGCTCAAAAAGAGGGGTGCGGATTATACGCGGTAAAAGACGGTAGTGCACCTGATGAGGCCTTATAGGTTGAAATAAATGTTAACCGGTTGCCCTTTATTGTGCACTCTAGGTCGTAGTGTACTTGGGATAGGTAGCGGGGTTGCGCATTTTCTCATGACTGCTCACAGATACTTGCGATGTGTTGTGAATATAATGCTTTTGCTCAGTCAACTGTCCGTTTCAAATTCACTCCTCTAAAAAAATCTTCTAAAACAACCAAATATTCTCAAGTGGTATGATCGTGAATTAAGATATCTAATGCTCAAAAAAGATAAACTGTATAAAAAATATCTTCTGCGACGTGACCAGAATTCTAAGAACCAATAAGATTAGAAATATGTATTTTCATCTCACCAAGTTGAAAAAAACAGAGTTTTATCAAAAAAATTCAAGAACTTCTCTAATAATGTAAAGAAAACGTGGCAGTATATTAATAGTCTTCTTGGTAGAACGTCATTGACTGGACGTACTCAACAGTTTTGTTTTAACGGTGTTGCTTCTTCCAATATTAATGCCATAAATGTATCGGTGTCTCAGGGCTCGATTTCTGGCCCTTTATTGTTTATTATTTACGTTAATGACTTTCCTAATTGTTTGAAACATGGAACTAGTTTATCATTTGCGGATGATGCAAGTATTTTTATCAGTGGCAAAGCGGCCAAAATGCTTTTCAATAAAGGAAACGATGAACTCTGTAATATTGATAATTGGCTGGTTGCCAACAAGCTCTTGCTAAATTAAATGAAAACAAAGTGTGATTATTTCAAAGACTGCTAATTCAGAGACTCCCCCTAGCGATCTAAATTTAGTAATTAGAAACATTCTAATTAAAAGAGTGTCGTCAGTGCAAGTGTTACGAACAATAACTCATAAAAATCTATCTTGGGAGGAGCATATGCCAGAGTAAACTACGGGCAACCCTGGGTGCCGTCATTCGAGTCGAACCTTATCTTAGTAAACACTCTTTAACATCGATTTATCCTTCTCTGATAATAAGTCGTATTCGATATTGCATAATTAATTGGAACCAAGACAATTCAACAATTCTAAATCAACTTCAGGGTATTCATAATAAAATTTATTCGACTGACTGTAAGACTAAATCGTAATGAAGACATCTTGCCACTGATGAAACAGCATAACTTACTAACGATTAACCATATATTTAAATATGAAATTGCGGTACTTATGTTTAGATTCCATAACCGTTCTCTACCATCAGCTTTTGATCCTATTTTCCAATGCAAGACTACTTCAATTACAACTCAAAGCAATAGTCACCTTATCCCAATAAGCTGTCGTAGTGTTGTCAGTCAGCCATCAATTAGATATATCAGTCGTAAAACATGAAATAATATTCTGCTACCTATTACAGAATCAAGACAATTGGCGCGTTAAAGAGAAAATTAAAACAGCATCTTTTAAATAGTTACTAGATCTTTCTTAAGCCTGTCTGCATAGGTTAAACTACTTCGAACAGAAAACTGCTTTCTGCTATATTTTCAGGTAATCCACGTAGAGCCCTGTGACTTCTTCAAACTTCAAACTCATTGTGGCTTTTGGACATTTGCATTTAGCTATTTTAGGCCTAGATTTGTGTGAGATGGCAGGATTCTATTGCATGCCAATTGTACTTGGTTTTCTTTGCTATGCCTACGGCTCCGTTATTAACTTCACCTGTTTTTTTTCGCGTTGATCATTAGCTCTTGCCATCTTGAGACACCACCAGTTTCCTGAAACAGTTTTGCCCCCAGATTCGAAAAACAACTTGATCTTGTTTATACTTACTACACAGTCTCTAAAATCTTACCGAAAACCATGTCAATCATGAGATAAAATCTCTTTTTTTCTCTTTTTAGTGATAGTTGTCAATTTTGAGTCATGCTGGACAGCATTTCTTTTGGTAGGTTTCTTTGCCTGTCGGGCCTTTTGAGGTTACTCTATGGTCTTAACGACGTTTGGTCTGGGGTTAGGTTGGGTCTCTCCATGTTAATCTAGTCGCACTGTGATGACAACGAGTAACCTCCAAAGGCTGTACAATATGGTTCCTACCATTGCACTGTATCATAGCGGTGTTGGAGCTTAGGTCTCTCCAGTGTCTTTTTCTATCTTGCCGTCATATATGTTTGGTTTTTGTTTTTTCCTTTCTTACCCCATTTTGGTTTAATCGGGTGTTGCAACCATGCCTACCAATTTCCTCATCTTCAAGTTTCATTCTCGCTAGCATGTTACAACGTTAATTGTTTTGTTGCTTCTTCCCTTTTCTGTGTTCGTTTGAATTTGAAATCCTATATTGCTGCATTCACTGTATTTTGACGATGCAGAAATAAAAGACACTACTACTACTAGCTTCATAGACCAGGGGTGGGGAACCTGCGGCCCGCTTAAGTTTTGAACGTGGCCTGCGTCAGAACTTTGTTAAGCGTACAAACTGGTAGAATAGAAAATACTAAGATTTCGTAAAAACTGCTTCACATTCTGCTACATGCTATATTTTGTGGCATAAAAAACGCGCAAAAGTCTCTGATTTTGCGATAAAAAAACAACTCAATGTGAAAGTTTAATAAATTTGCTACGGAATATTGCTTATTTTTAAAACAAAATTAACAAATTGAAAGTAAATGTGGCCTGCTGAAAAGATTATGCAATCAATGTCGCCTGCTGTGCTTTGCCGGTTTCCCACCCCTGTCATAGACAATTAGTTTTGTTTCGAGGCATATATCTTTGATATCTAGTGAATCAAACCAGTCTACAAGCATCTTCAGCTTGCACATGAAATTGCTAGGTCACGTTTATTTCAGTTGCACACAAAACAAATCAAGCCCGGCTCTGTTCAATTCTCTGAAATAGATCTCATGCAGCAGCTACACATCTGATGCACGAACTAACTAATATTTAGGTTACAGTGAACCTTAGTCTTACGGAGTTGTGAATAGTAGATACCACTATTCCTGCACATATACCATTGGGCAGTAGCTGCAGCTAATTTGTACTACTGGCACAGTTGATGCTAGACAAGGATTTGCTCAACAAATGCCAGTTGCTAACTTGCTACCTCGGAACAAACCTATAACCACCAATCAGTAAGCACTATGTTTGGTCGGAGCAACAAGTAGATGTTCAGTCAGAGAAACTTATCAAGGTAACTTTGCCAGCTTGCTAAGTAACACATACAACCTTTTAGTGCTCTAATCAACAGTAGTACATTCTTTTCATGAGTCATCCATCTCAAATATTTCAATCTTATATATTTGCTTAGCGTTGCTAAGAACTTGCACTTGTTTGCCGTTAAAGCACCTATTTCTTTAACAGCATCAAGATCACATCCAAGCATTAGTTATTTTTCAATCAATATCGAGCTTACTTGGGTAATGCACGAAAAAACCAGGCACCAGATCGCTTCCACATTTCCCTGCTCTCACTGCAAATTTTGCACAAGTAATGATTATGTCGTTGTTTTGAGTGAAAAAGAAGTTTCTCCTTGGGTAGATTGCTTACATCCACACAACATTTACTGCAAACTTTCTGAAAAAAACAACTTCTACTTTTCAGCCGTTTATTCCAAAGTGGATCAGTAGTCAACTGAATCCTTGCTTACGTTTTTGCAGTCAATGCAATTGACTGGATACTCTCCGAGAAATCGAGAAAACCTTTCAGCACACAGCATGCAGGTCAACTGTCCATCTCCACAGCAACGCTCACGCATTTGCTCCAAACGATTAATCATGTCTCTTTAAAAAACAAATGCATTGATGAAATAAGAGTTCAAACTACTGGTACTCAAAATTTGTACTTAAGTCATTTATGGCAACTGACTGCCGCAAATCATCGCAAGGAAAAACCAATGCCAATAACTATTACGAGGGCAATTGACTGCCATGGCAACCAACAAGACAATGCAGCACTAAAAGCAAAGAAAATAGGATGGCTGCAAACTCGCAAGCATAAAAATTTGCAAGCGGAGTTCAGCAATTTTTTCCGAGTCTATGCTAACGAGTTCAGCCAGGTTCAAGCAATTTTTTGCAGTTAAAGATAAGTTCAAAACATTATTAACTGATGGAGTTTCAATTCAGAGATTTTTGAGCTGAAGTTCTAGTTCGGCAAGTTCAAGTTCGCAGCTCAGGTAAAAAGCACACTCTTCCCACGCAATCACTATTGTAATGCTTAATCCAGAATCCAGCTTCTGTGACAATTCTATTTGCATAATGGGTTATTAGTAGAGCTCGCTAAAGTCAATAAAGTCAAAATTTTTTCAGGACCTTGTTGCATGATCAAATGTGTACTAATTTTGAATTTTTGAGCTGCTATTAAAATTTTATGCGCAGTTTTATTTGATTTTAAACTTTTGAAATAGTTGCAATATTTGCACTATCGTCACAATAATGCGTGCGGTAATTGAGAAAGAAATAGCACTTATTATGCATGAAACGTCATTGTTGATGCATAAATACATAATTGTTAGACAATTAATCTAATCCTATAAAAGCCTTGCATTCTCTACACCAGGTCTTTTAAGTTGTAGCTTGCAAAGCAAAGAATGCCAAAACAAGCCAAATCTTCTATAGCGAAAGTTAGGCAACCTTGCCAGGAATATCCGGATGAGTTTTCGGCAACTCCTGCCGGCGACTTGCGATGCAACCTTTGCGACGTGTTAGTCAAATGCGACAAAACGTTTTTTGTGGAAAGCCACCAAAAAAGTAAGCAACACCAAGGAAAATTGGAGACGAAGAGCAAATCTCAAAGTAAGCAAACCTTTGTACATTTCGATCAAGTAAACTTCACGAAACAGGTTGTTTCTTCGTTCTTAGCTGCAAATATCCCACTTCATAAACTGAACCATCCTTCTTTAAAGTCTCTGTTTGCTAGAATGGGAAAAGTATTGCCTTCGGAGACTGCAGCTCGGGCATGTGTTGCTAAATTGGCATCCCAAAAAGAGGAACAGATTCAAGAATTACTTCGTGACAAAAAAATTTTTTTTGATTGTGGATGAAGCAGAGGTTGCTAAACAAAAGTATATTAGTGTGCTTGTGGGCAGCTTAGATGCTCCAAATCAAACATTCCTTGTTAATTGCCATCCACTTGACAGTGATTGCAATGTTAATAGCAGTATTATTCTGCTCACTGTGGATGACATATTGCGACAACTTGAAGTAAAACGCGAGAATTTTTCATTGTTCTTGACTGATGCTGCCTGATACATCTCTTCGGCTGGAAAGACATTAAAGGAATTATACCCTTCTTTGATGCATGTCACCTGCGTTGCACACTTACTACATAAATGCGCTGTGTGTGTGGGTGCTCATTTTAAAAATATTGATGAAGTAATAGCAACGATCAAGGCAGCAACAATCAAAAACAAAGATCGCAAGAAAGATTTTCATGATGCTGGTCTGCCATCTCCTCCTGACCCTGTGATTACAAGATGGGCAACTTGGCTTAGAGCTGCCTTATATTATAGTGAGAACCTTCCAGCTGTTCGTACCATTGTCAACAATTAGACAAGTGCAGGCCTCTTAGTCAGCAGAGCAAAAGACGCTATCAATGTGGAAGGTTTTGGTGTTGGACTAGGTTAAAATAAATCAATACCGGACTCTAGCAGCCAACGTAGAGTTCTTAGAAGGAAGTGCCTGCACAATTACCAAAGCATACGGTCTGCTGAAGAATAAGCAATTCGATGATGATCCTTGCGCAATTAAAGACTACATTAACAAACGACTATCCAACTCTGATTTAGAAACAATAATAAACTGTACCAACTTGACAATTGTCCCAACAAGCTACGCACTATTGCAAAAAGCCCAGCCAACCTCTGCTGCTGTTGAGAGGTCGTTTTCTCTGCTCAATAAATTACTGAGAAAAGACAGAAATTTTGATGTTAAGAACGTAAAAAAATAAATGATGATGTATTACAATAAAACGTCCTTGTGATTATACTGCATGGCTTTTGTTAAAAAAATCATAGACATACTGTTAGTGTACAGTACAGTTGCGATAGCAACGCAATTTTTGTATTACACACTAATTAACATGTTGAGTGTTGCGTGACCTGGCGGCGGGTCACGGTGCATTATTTTTCATACACTATTTGCTACATCAGGGTCTTAAGACAAGAATCTGTAGCTTGGTCTGTGGCACCTCAGTTATACCAAAATTCTTCACACATTTGGTTTTAACAATTTTAAAGAAATATTGAGAAAGAATGCGACATCATGCCGCCAATGTATATTCAAGTTTTTCGGGCACTGAAATATAAGTCGCTGCTATTCTACGTAAGTAGTTCAGCACAGTTTACATTTAATGATGCTTTGTAAAACATTCCATGCAGAATGCAGGTTGACCTTGGCAATCATTGCAATAAGTCGACACTTTTTTAGTTTTTTTACCAGCTTCTTTCAGTATTGTGCAAAATATCGTACAAAATTAACCTTAAAAAAAGTATTGTAGCTACAAAAATAGCGTTTGCTTTCAGTATTGTACAAATGAATAATGAATTATTGCGAATAGTAGGCCTATCACATGTGAACTAAAAAATTCCATGAAAAGCCGTGACCAAGCCGGTGGTCACACTACGTAAACAAAAGAGCAATGCTGTTTCGAGATCAGTATGAAGCAACAATAACATATCTATCTATATTTCGCAAAAAAAATGCTCCAAACGCAATGGCACCATAGTGCTGGGCACAAAAAATCCAAAAATGCATAGTGGCACTCAACGTGTTAATACCGGTACACACAATGGCTCGTTATCCTAGGTTTTAACGTCATGCGTCGCTTTGTTGCATTAGCTTCAACACTGAGTAATTGAGAAAATGCTCGAAGTAGACTACCTTTTTCTTTAAAAACTGATGTAAATTGCAGATTATAAAACATATTTAATTACTAAAGTGCAACAAGACATAAATAATACGCGGAAGCGATTAAGTCAAAATAAAGTCAAAATTTTACTAAAATGAAGTCAAAAATATATTTTTTTAAACAAAAAAAAATGGCCCTAGTTATTAGTGACAATTCTATTTGAATAAAAGCCTCACCTGATAAACCCATGAAGGGGAAACAGCCTGTTGTGAGTTTTTATAATTTTATGCTTTTTATCAGTTATATATATACAATATCTTACTTTAAAAAAGTACAGGTCATGTTATAATTCTTACGGATCATAAAACCAATTATCTGTAGGCCTATTTAAATCCAATTTTCTCTAAATGGTTTGCTGTTGCAATATACTCTTTTGGTTTAGGATTGTGATGGATGCAATTTATTCTGCTTAGTGATGACAATGAGTGCAGTCCATGATTAGGACTTTTTTATCTGCTCCATCAATTTCAAAAGTAAAAGGCGAAAATTGTTTTTCCACAACGCAATGTTATGCTAAACTATCACATACAAAAACTTTTGCAACAGAAAGCAGTCCTTTGCATGTATATTGTGAATAGTCACTGTGTAACGAGTTGCATGAAATACCGCTACCCACTTTAGTGTCTGATGTGATGGAACAAGTAATGTTAATGATTTGTTCTGAAGGTCTGATTTTACTTCACCTTGTCAAAGAATTATATGATTTATGTGCCTTGACTTCAGTTTTTTTTTTTTTCAAATCATCGACTAATTAGTTGGTTATGCATTCAGTAGTGATTGGATCATTACATTTTATTTTGTGATTTATTGTGCCATAGGCTCAGTTTGTATGCCCTCAGCAAGGGTGGAAACCTGGCTACTTGGCGTAAGTGGGTAATTTCAGTTTTGGTGTGTTGAAACCCAGATGTCAGATTTTAGCTTTGGTCTGGTTTCACGACTGTTGAAAAATAGGTTTTGGTTTCAGTTTTGCTTGCGCACAGCTTTGGTTTCTGGGTATCAGTTTCGATTTAAGTGTCATCCAAAAAACCTATTTTACTTTGAATACGGATTATTTAAGTGTTCTACTTCTTGGCGTTTTTGCTTTATTACAACGATAAGTAGCAGCTCAGATGGCCAAGTGAGGAGAGCAAATGCCTCAGAAGTTGTAGACTTGGGTATTATTCCGAGTCTAGTGAAACCTAAGACTCAGAAATTAGTATTCACAGCTTCTCCATTTGACGCTCAGCATTAAAGAAACTGTACTGGAAATAATGGTGATGATAATTGTCAAGACCCAAACATTAGAAAATTTTGGACAGGTTTTAGTTTCAGTCTCGGTTCTGACGTTTCAAGAAAAAACTGTCTTGGTTTAAGTTTAGGTTTTCAAAAATTTGGCTGAGCAGGTGTCAGTTTCAATTTGGGTTTCAAAAATTTCCTTAAAAAGCGGGTTTTCAGGTTTAGGTTTGGATTTCCACCCTTGGCCCCCATCATAATGCTAATATTTACTGTAGTTAAAAATATTAAACAAAGTCGGTTTAATGCAGCTTTTTTGTGAACCAGAGTTTTGGTCACTGTTCTCAATATGTTATAGTCACTGTTCTGAATTGGTGTTAAAAATTGGATCTCACGATGGCGCGATAAGCGATGATGATGATGACTGTTTTGAATATGTTAATCACTTACACACTCTGAACAATTTTTAACGTTTACAGCTTTCCTTACGTTGTAACAACAATATTCATGTTGTATCGGACTGCACACAGGATAAAAAGGTCCGTATTCCAGTTTTAAACAGAGAGACTCATTTGCAAAATAAGCTACAGTCTACCCCACAAGCTGATCGTAACCAAAAACCCACCAATGCAGTCATTGAGCATTTGGGGAGGAAATTAGGGGCAGCGCACAGAAAATGTACTCGAGTTGGACCAAAGTGCTAGGATCTAGCAATCAGGAACTGGAACGTTTCGTCACTAACAGGAAAAGAGCAGGAGCTTGTTCGGGAACTGAGTTTTGGAATTGTTGAGTAGAACAGTGGGTGAAAAATTTTCTACTCTGGTGTTGATGCAGCAATGTCTGCTCAAGCTGGTGTTGGCTTACTTGTGAGCCCCAACATTGCTGAGTGCGTCGTTGACTGGGTACCACAGGGAGAAAAGGTTTGTCTTCTAAGCTAAGGCTGCAGGAGCAATCTCTGTGCATCTTGCAAGTGTAAGCACCTAACATGGAATCACAGTGCAAAGTCTTTCTGGAGGAAGTTGAGGTTGCATTGGGGAAAAGCAACTTCATGTTTCAATGCACATGTGGGCATCGACAATGCAACCTGGAAAGGTGTTACTGGGCAACATGGTGACTCTGACACTAACAAGAACGAAAGGTGCGTATTGCAGTTCTGTGCCACCAATGGACTGTCTATAAAGAACACAGTTTTTCAGCACAAAAGAATTCATAAGTACACCTGGTACAGAGACTCATTGGGACAAAGCTCCCTGATTGATTTTTGTATCGTTTCGGCAGACTTATTTTCTACCAAGTCTGACGTTCATGGTAAAAGAGGGCTGAGTTGCCAACTGATCACCACCTAGTTGTCTGCACTTTGAAAGCTTTGAAACGTTTGAGGTAACATAAAGCTTTTCGATCACGAAAAACTTATCGAATCCAGTGGGAATCATTGGCTGACAAAAAGGAATGAGCTGCATTTGCAGACAACATTGCATCTAAGTTCAAAGAACTTCCGACCTCTACTGAAGAATCTGAAACTGAGTGGTGTTTGCTTCGAACAGCAGTTATTGCGTCCGCTACCAAATGTTGTGGATGTAAGCGTGTTGCAGGGACGATAAGTAGCAAAAAAAGAAGTCCTTGGTAGAACCAAAAATTTAAAGAACTTATTCGTTCGAAAAAGTGGCCTTTAAGACCTGGTTTGCAAATAAGTCATCATTTGAACTTTGTTTGCAGAACTCTGAAACACGTAAGGCGGCAGCAACAAAAGTTAAAACTGTCTAAGGAAAGGACCTGGAAGGAGAAAGGTTGGACAATGATTTTAAAATGGCAAACCAAGTGTTCTGGCAGACGATTCGCCGTTTGCATGGAAAAATATCTCAAGCTGCTTTCTTCATCAAAGATTTACATGGTGTCACTCTGAAAGATCACGATGCTATTTTGAATCGGTGGAGAGAATACTTCAGTGATTTTTTAAACCCAGTTGATGCTACATTGACACAAATTCACGAGAAACAGGTTGGGGAAGATATTCACATAACTGAATTAGATGAGAATGCAGTTATCAAATCATTAAAAACTGGAAAAGTACTGGTGGGGATAATATCAAACCTGAAATATTAAAAGAAATGAACATGTAAGGTGTTTGTTGGTTAACGCGTGTTAGAAACGCTCCCTTTATATTTTAAATCATGTTTTGATTGCTTTGCTTGATTACACTTGTCACCATACAAAGAAATACTTGCGAGTTAGAGCAGATACCGTTTTGGAAAATTGTTGTGCTTTGTTTTTTTTAATCAGTTACTTTACAAGCTTGCAGAAGCAAGACGTTATACCTTTTCGTAATCGCTTTTTGTCTGCTCAAATCATTTGTTTTCAAGGTTAGTATACGAGTTGCAGTTTTGTTTGTTTTAATGAACACGCAGCCATTTGTTTCAACTTAAGAGACGTCAGCTTTGAGAATAAGTATTTAAGCCAGTTGAAGGTTTTATTTTTGTTTTCGGAATCAAGCCTGCATTTAGTTTCTGGCGCAGCATTTGGTAGTAGGCGAGCGAAAGCACATATTTAAGAATATCTTTGTTGCTCTACAAGGTCTTGTGTGTAACATAAAACTCAAACAAAAGAGGATAGCATTACTTTCGAAGAATACACATGTTTAGACATGTTCATCTTAAAAAATGCTTGCATAATTAACTAAGTTTAACTAAAATAGATAAATTTCTTAACTGCAGGGTTTTGAAACTTCCCTTACTAAAGGTGACTTAGCGCCTATGTGAAGAGATTGTTTAAACGCTAGTGAAGCTATTTCATTGCTTTAGTTGAAACAGTTAGAGAAGGAATGCATGTATACTCCACTTTGCAGACACAGTTGAAGAGTCTCGATGAGAGATGTAGTCAACTATTGAAGCAATGCGCAATCTTAGCTGATAACAAGGATCTACAAAACAACGTTGAACACTTAAGCTCGTTTCAAACCCAACCAAAGCAAGTGGACGAAAGCCCTCTGGCTGATAAGATCAAAACCGTGTGTAGTCATGTAAGTTCATTTGAATGCGCTTACGATTCCCTGATTCGAAAAGCACAGAAACCTTACCTGCAACCAGCGACTAATATTCCATTTGCTGCACCTGGTGTAGCTCCACCAGTGCAATACAGTCACCCCAGTTCACAACTAACTTTGGAGAAGTTTGATGGCGATTTCTTGAAGTACCATACATTTAAACGCAAATTCAAAGGTGGTGAAGAGGTGTACCAAGATTTCAATATTAGAATGTCTTTTCTCAAAGAGTTGGAAAGGCGTTGAATGTCATCTCTGGATTAAGGTGTTTTGATGATCGCCAATACGTATACAAGATTGCTTGGGAACGTTTGGACAAACGCTTTGGCAATCAAGGAAGTTTAGGTCTTTTATCAAACAAGATTTAGTAGGCGGACCACCAATAAAGAAATGGGATGCAGATGGCCTACTGAACTTGTGCGATCTCATGTACAAGTGTGAAACTAGCTTCACAACTTGGGGAAAAGCAGGACTGCTTGATAGCGGCGAGTTAATGCCAGGTCTATTTCAACGTCTTCCTTACAGAATTCATGCAAAGTTTGTCTCAATAGATATTGGTGAAGAAGACAATGGAACCTTTGAAAAATTGCGAGAGTTGGTTGAATTAGCTGCTGCAGAAGCTGACTCCTCCCATGGCAAATTAATGCAACAAGATAAGTTTAAAGGCTCATTTACATTTAGCGTGAAGTTGTCTGCGTAGCGTAGAATTCTTTGTTTATTTAAGGAATTTCAGCTTAGATACAAATTGGCATCTCAGCATAGATTTAAACGTAAAAAATTAACTTTTTTATTAAATTTTTACGTGGACGCCATGGCGAGTTCAGCGTAGAAAACGATTTTGCTGTCAGATACCAGCAGGTCTTCTGGCTAAGACAAGCAAAGCAGGCATAGGCTTGTTGAAAAAAGCTTTGTTTAGCGTATGAATTTGTCACGAGCCAATAGGCTAGTGAAATAAACTTATTGGTTAACGTTTTACTTCAGCCTAGCAAGAGAGTTGCATGAGGTTAGCCTTACCTTGGCTTTTTCGCCAGACCTAGATCTTTAGCAAGAGTTTCAGCACTTTTTTGTAGACTTCCTTCATCAGACCAACTAATAATCATAGTGCACAGGCTACACCGATAAAGAGAATCAGACTCAAGAGATTTATTTGTGTATACATATAAACCAGGCCTATGTAGCAGCAGCCTACTTATTGATTTGACTAGTTTTGTTTCTAGTCTAAAGGTGTTGGTTAGAATCTTGTTAAACTGATTTGTGCTTCCTAGCTTTTTCACTGTACTAGCATCCAAAAAAAATCTGAAACTGCAAATAGAACAATATACTTGTGGAATTTTAGAAACAAAAACTTGTTAAACTGATTTGTGCTTCCTAGTTTTTTCACTGTACTAGCATCCAAAAAAAATCTGAAACTGCAAATAGAACAATATACTTGTGGAATTTTAGAAACAAAAACTACAACAACAAATATGTAAAGCTAAATTGTTAGAAACAGGTTGCCGAAGGACACAGGATATGGGTGCCCTCATGTAAGTAATCTGCTGGTCCTATTTTGTGCAGTTTTAAACCAAAAAAGTGGGTGTGTTTTTATCCTGTTGAATGATAAAGAAAGAATGCAAGGTGTTGTCAGCACCATGAAAGGTTACACCAGTGCAGGAGTAGCCTAGATAACTTAGGTGACATTTAAAAGGCAATATTCCGAGTGTGTTTGCCTAAACCAAACGTCGCCTTAAGTCACGACTGGCCATCATACGCGTGCCACAAGCCAGCTGAGACCAGAACTTTCTGCACTTTGCGAACATGTGGACTTTAACCATACCATTGATTGAGAGAAATCGGAAATTTTGAAAGTGGAGAACAATTATTATTCAAAACGACTCATCTCGGAAGCTTGGTTCATCAATGCCCATCCCAAGGTTATGAACAGGTCTGACGGCGACAGTCTCCCAAATGTTTATCGTTCATTGGCTAAATGATTTTAATGCAATTTAATCTCTGTAGTTTATATACTGGATTTTACGTATTACACATAACAAATTTGATGATTATTCACGTATTTCACCTTTTTGTGACGCAATAGTTAATCGGGTTGAGTTAAATTAGTGCTACTACGTTTTACTGTTCTCGACCTGGGTTGATTTCCTTCCCAGGTCACTGTATTTTCTGAAGAAGCTTGGCGTTTATTGCCAAGCAAAACGTCAAAAATAAAATTGGAGAGCAGAATTTTCTATCTCCGTTTTGTTACAGTACCGGAATAACAAACATTGCAGAACTTGAGTTAGCCTAGCTAGCCTAGACTACGATGCCCGATATACAACTGCAACAAAACCTTCCCCACTATGCAGTGTTTTCATGGATGAGATTGCAGATGTAAATTCAAGTATACCAACAAAGGAACTTCAAGGTTTGCATTCTCATTTGCAAGATGTCAGTTTTCCCGAAATCCAAGATGGAAAGGTTGTTACTTTTGGGAAGTGACTTACATCAAGCTTATCTTTTTCAGGACCTCAGACCTGGTGCACCAGTAGAACCGTCTGGTTGGCATACCTTCTTAGGCTGAACCATTTATGGGACAAACAGAGGGGATCAAGAAATATCAATTACCAGAATAATGGTTAATTTTCTCAGTTACAAAGAAGTTACGAAATAATCCTGTAAAGACATTCCCACAAAATTTACGAGATATTGGTCTTCCCGAGAAGATTTGCCATTCTGTTGAAGATAAAAGAGCTCTAGAAATCTTACACAAAACAGTGGAAAAGGTTGGAAATCATTATTCAGTTGGGTTGTTGTGGAAGGAAGACGACGTGAAATTTCCAAACAATTGAGAAATGGCTTTGGAGCAATTAAACAGTAAGAAAAGATTCTTGGCCGATTTGAAGTACTTAAATGAGAATTATCAATAAATGATTAATGAATACCAATAATGTGGATATGCCGTGCCAGTTACACAAGGTGAGTCTGCTTTGCATCCAGTGACACACCCAGGGGGGGTTCGGAAGGTTGAAACCCCTCCTTTTGAAACCGAACCCTTGTTTTTAAAGTGAAGTATCCAAACTGTGCTACTGCAGTACGTGCTATTTCAAAACACTGACAAAATTTGCCTCGCATCATACTGAAGCCAGATCGACTGGTTGGCGTAGTGGTAAGAGACATTGTTATTCGTTCGGGCAGGGGTAGATCCTTAAACATGTTTTTGATGAATAGGCTACAGTTTTTCCATAATTTAAAACTTTTTTGATAACAATAAGCCTTACGCCCTAAGCATGCATAATCAAAAATGTATGAACAAAATGCACCTAAAAATTGTTCGAAAAGTGCTAAAATGGTCACTGCAGTACGTAAATTTTCAAAATTTTTCTAGGGGAGCCTCCCCCCAGACCCCCCTAGAGCCTTTTTTATTCTCAATTTGCCTCAAAATAATTCTGCCTAAAAAAAAAAAACGCTTGAAAATATAGCAAATTTGGGTGCCTCCTCCCTAAAAAAATTTCTTGAATACGTCGCAGACATGAAAACATATTCAAAAGGCCTTTTCACCTTTTTTGGGTTTAACGTCTTTGTATTTAGTTAACACTCAACCTTATTCAAAATTTCATCCTCCCCTTATCAAAATTCTGTGGATCTGCTCCTGAGTGCGAGGTCAAGGATTTTTTAGAACCCCCCACTCCCTTTGAAATTTGCTGGGTGCGCTCCTGTTTGCATCAACAAGTAAATACAGCCAGTCTGCATCGCGGGGTTTCGACATCATGTAAAGTTAGAGTCATCATATTTGATTACAGCGCTAAATTTTGTGGTAAATCTTCAAGTGATGAATTGCTTGCAGGTCCACACTCAACCTGCAATTCACCAGTGATTTTGCCTCGTTTTAGATAATGGACCATAGCAGTTGTGGCCGATATTAAAGCAACATTTTTGCAGGTTTTTGTCATCAGACGTGACCAAGATGCCTTTAAGATTTTTGTGGTATCCTGATGATAACTTGAGCAAGGAGCCCGTAGATTTTAGGATGCATATGCCATGTTTGGTGCCAAGTCCTCCCCATGCTGTGCAGGATATGCACTTCAAGCTACAGCAAAAAATAACGTAATCGGCACGAGCAAGGATGTGGTAAGTTCTGCGTTTAGAAATGCTTACGTGGATGACGTTTCTTGTTTCTATAAGTCTACAAACGCCACTGTCGACTTGGTGTCTCAAACACATAATTTACTGAAAAGCAGTGGTTTCCATTTGACAAAATTTATGTCTAACAATGATGAAGTTTCACAGTCTGTTCCAGGCGAGGATTTTGTTCGTGAAGTTCACTTTGGGATAATTCCAGGTCAGTTCACCTACGGTGGGAACCTCACCATCTTCAAATTTGATGAAATTTGGTACATGGGATAGGATTACGTCAGAAATCTAACCTCAGATGAAAATATGGTTCGAGATGACCATGCATGTCTCTTAGTTCTTGCATGCACTACATTCCGAAACATTCCAGAAAAAATATTGGGAAAATGCAACATAAAAAAGTATCTTTTTTATGGACAGGAAATTATTGGCCTTGCCAGATGGTTGACTACAGCCAGTGGATACCTACGCTTAAAGCTTTTTGATATATATGATTTAAGCTCTGAACAACAAGCTTCATTAAACCAAATTGTCCAATTCATTGCTGATGCCTATGTCCCCTCATTTTTTGAGATTTTTTTAAAGCCTATTGCAATTGATGGTCCGAGAGTTGTTTTAAATATCCGAGATTACTAGAAAGCTTCTTCTGCATCATTACCAGCTAAAAAGTGTTTCATAGATCATGCTTATACTTCGATGAACCCCAAAACAGCAGCACTTGGAGTTTTGCAAGCGGACATGGACATATCTCAAATAGACATCCAGACACCAAATACGATAGTCAAAAGCTATAGTCAAATCGTCCACTTAAAGCATTTTTAAACACTTCATCAAGATCATCACCATGCCTAACCAGAGGAAGTAAGAATGACTGGAAAGCTTTCAGAAACAACACTACTTGTTGCGAAAGGCTGATTGGACGAATGAAGGACTACCAACCAAGAGAAAGCTCTCGGATTCCGACGATATTGACCAGAAGATGAAGGGTTATATCAACCATGCGTACTATGTTAGATAAACTCAATGTAACGTGTGACTGTTTATTAGTATACACAAGATATGTTTGACTTGATGTTGTTCATTGTTTGCCATTGTTTTAAAAAAATATGAGGTGATTGTGTAAATTTGAGTCTTTATTTTGAGAAAATAGAAAAGTAACAAAATTAAGCAAAAATTCACATTTTTGTTAATAATTCGAAAAATAAGGAAGTTAGACCCATAGTTCCTGTTGAAGTTGAATATAAACTTGCCCATTCTGGTTCATTTGACACCAATATTAGCTGGATGTGATAATCCTACCCAGAGTTATAGTGATTTCGCAAATTGGACCCCTCTCGTTATAAAAATGGGGGTGTGGGGAGCTAAAACGTAAAAATTTTTTTAACACTCATGAACTTAACCCATTTGGCATTAGAAAATCACTATCCAATAGAAAATTGAAAAAAAAAGTTTAAAAATGAAACTCCCAATTGCAACGCACATGCACCATCTGACTGGCATTTGAGTGTGTGTGCACGCTCTTTCCAAAGCGTCGTTTTCGTGCTTGAATGTGGGCACAACTACCCACACATAAGCGTCGAAAAACCTTGCGCTTATTTGCAAAATCATAAATGGAACGTTTTTGTCGATTGCCAATACTTTATTGGTAGAAGACAGCCGATACGATATATCGGCTAACCTCATTATCAGCCGATAAATATCGGCTGACTGATGTATCGGTCGAGCTCTAGTAGAGAACTAAAAAATTGGCAGAATAAGCAAGTTTCCGATGCGCTTCTGCTAAGTGGAGCTACATGGCATTTTAATCTTTCAAGGTGTTCAATCAAGGCAGGTTCCATGAAGCTTTCTTTTGCCTTGTCAGAAAGCTTATGCGCTCAATTTCAGGCGAAGCGACTTTAGATGAATGTGATTTGCTTACCTTGATCACAGAAATCAAGAGAATATTGAACATACCCATTACTTCACTACCCTCTTCGCCAGATGACTTGTCAGCTATTAGACTGCTACGATCGTGTCTGGCTCAGTTGCAGACACTCTGCCTTCAGATGTATTTATTAAAACTGATGGGTACAAAAGATCTTGGAGAAAAAAACAATACTTGGCTGATTTGTTTTGGCACAAATGGACTTTGTTATACTTATCGCTACTTCAAACACACAGAAAGTGGTTTAGCTCTTCACCTAATGTCAAACCTGGTGACTTGGTCCTAGTCATGGACGATTCTACCAGAACAGGCTAAAGGCCAAAAGCACTAATCTAAGAAGTTATGCCAAATCACAATGGCCTTGTTAGGCAAATACGCTTGCGAACTACCAATGCTCAAGACTTGATACAGGACATTCGAAAGATATGTTTGCTTGAAGGAAGCCTAGATGCTTTAAAGATATGAACTGTTACACCTTTCCTTTTATGAAGTGATTAGTTATGAATTAGATATATGCCTAACCCTCTTCAGACTGGGCTTTTTTGAAGCGTCGTAAGTCTGAGGGGAGGACCCGTTGTGAAAGCTCTTTTTGAATGCAAATAACTTCAGAATAGCTTTGAAAAAGCTGTTTTCGCATTAGGCTTCTTCAAGAAAACCTCTGTCATAACTCTTTGAGAGCGTTGAGAAAAGCTGTTGTCCCAGTAACTCTTCTTTGAAAAAAGCTGTTGTCCCAGAAGCTTTCGTGACGCACTCTTCAGTGGGTAATTGCGTCAAAGTGAAAACGAGAAAGCAAGGTCTGGCGATTCATAAATAACAGTTTTGGAAGGCAGCGAAGCGGTAGTTACATCAACGAATCCAATCGAGCGCGGGAAAGTCACGCACAATTCTGATTGAACAAGTCAAGCAAACCTAAATTCTACTTGAGCAGTTTAAGAGTATAGACAAACTCTTTTCTGTTTGCATAGATTCTGTTTGCATAGATGACAAACTCTCTCTGTTTGCATAAATATTTGCGAGTTTTTAAAAATCTCAATTGTTGACTTCTGCTTTGGGGGCCGGGCCGGCATGTTAGAAACGCTCCCTTTATATTTTCGATGGGTGTTTTGATTGTTTCGCTTGATTACACTTGTCACCACATAGGAAATATTTGCAAGTTTCCATTTTGAAAAATTGTTGTGCTTAGTCGTTTTTAAATCAGTTACTTCACAAGCTTGTAGAAGCAAGACGTTAAATCTTTTTTTGAATCGCTTTTTGTTTGCTCAAATCATTTGTTTTCAAGGTTAGCATCTGAGTTGCAGTTTTGTTTGTTTTAATAAACACGCAGCCATTTGTTTCAACCCAAGAGAGGTCGGCTTTGAGACTAAGTATTTAAGCCAGTTGAAGGTTTTATTTTTGTTTTCGAAACCAAGCCTGCACTCAGTTTCTGGCGCAGCATTTGGCAGTAGGCGAGTGAAAGTGCATATCCAAGAATATCTTCGATGCTCTATAAGGTCTTGTGTGTAACAACTCGTGTTTGTAAAATGGCATGTAGGAATGGGCATTGGGCAAGCACCAAAGCAATGGCAAACTAGTGTGATAATACTCAGAGATGGGTATTTATCGAGATAATTCATCAGCAATAATTTTTTTTCCGATTATCGCTATCTCTCAAAATAGTTTGGATTCATCGATTATTGATATTGCTTTTGTAATATCAGGCTGTCCACTCTCATTTTTTTCCACTTTTTTTCATTTTTTCGTGCTTCTTCATTTTTTTATCAATTAATGATAACTTAGATGGCGTAATATGCAAGAATGAGTTCAATATATGATTTTGATTCTTTTTATATGTGAATATCAAAAATTTTGTCTTGAAAAGATGCATAAAACTTTCTAATTTCAAGGTAAATATCAACCAAACATGTCAAACTAATGCTTAGGTCTAAGATTTGTGGATATTTTGATAACATTGTCACGTAATAAATCAGTCTTCGTCTTTTTAATATTTCCTTTGATGGTCCCAATATAAACAAAGCAATTTGGAAAATTTTGAATGATTAGTTGAAAGAAATTGGATATAAAGGACTAACTCCTTTTTGAAGTTGCTCCTTACACATCGTGCACAATACCTTCAATAAGTGCACAGACTCACTGGAGGGAGGACGTGCTTCTCAATTAGCCTACGATTTGCACACTTGGTTTAAGGATAGGCCATGCAAAAAAGATTTCATAAATTTATTTGAAAGTATCACTATTAATGAAGAGAGTATATTTCTTCGCATTGTTCCACGAGGTGGCTAACACAGTCAAAGTATTGGTACGAATTTTGCTACGATGGTTGGATGCAAAGACCTCTTTTTTGGAGTATCTTCCCAACAAAAAGAATACAAACACTTCTTGAGTTCAAATAAAAGATATCAAAGGATTAAATCTTGTCTTACGAAAAACGAAAAAATGGTTATCCTGGAGCTGAACTTTTTGATATCGATTGCCCAACCATTCGAGAGGTATCTTCATATATTTCAAGCTGAAGGACCGTTGGTTCACTGCTTGTTCAGCAAACAAGTACATTTAGTTTGAACCATCATGATGCGATTTTTGAAAAAAGAAGCAGTGTTGGGCTTGACTGCATCACAACTTGCAAAGCTTAACTATGAGAATGTTGATATTCAACTGGATGATTCGAAAATTATGATTGGCCATGAAACTAGAGCGGCATTGCAAGACATTGAGTGCAAAAAGAGCAAAATTGTGTGTCTGAAAAAACTCAAAAAATCGTACACTGAAGTTGTTCGCTACCTGCAGAAAAAACTCCCTCTTGACTCACAGTTTTTGAGAGATGTGTCTTGCTTGAATCCTGACAACAGACAAAACGAATGGACAGTAAATGCTGTTGGTAGGATTGCGTGCTGCATACCACACGTTTTTTCATCTGCTGAGGTCGACATAGTCAGAGACGAGCGGCAGCTTAATTAAATTGATGATAGTATCAAAGTGGAATGGTTGCGGGAATCCCAGAAGGAAAGAATTGATTATTTTTGGAGAAAAATGTTTGAATTGAATGCTGCTGACAGAGGGAAGAAATATGTTCATTTAAGAAAGGTGGTAAAAAGTGCTTTGTGTGTACAAAATGGCAACAACGACATTGAGCACAGTTTATCTTTTAACAAAAATTTGGTTACGGCTGAACGAACCTGCATGGAAGAGGCAACCATCACTGGCCTGCGCTTGGCAAAAAATTATTGCTGTGCAAAACATGGAGCTCATAACATCAACACTATGAATTGGAAGTTTTTGACCGCCGTGACAGAAGCACATAAGAAGCATGTTCAAAGAAAGAAAATTGAGGAGGAGGAAAAAGAAATAGCCCTGAGAAAATTTTAAAAAGACCTGGAAGAGCAAGAAAAAGAGAAGGAAGTGCTGCAAAAGGCAGGAAAACGCCAATTTTTGTTGAACAAGCAAGACGGGCAATTAAACATGGATAAAACCAAGTCAATACAGCAGCAAGAGGTGGCTGAGAAAATGCTGCAGCATGCGAGTGAAGCCCTAGTAAAGGTTGTCGAAGAAGAAGATCTTGTGGCCATAAAAGTTGCCAAAGAATTTGTGACCACTGCAGCCAAAAACGTCGAAGCTGCAAATAAAAGCACGAGGAAACAACAAAAACGTTCAAGTGAAGTTTCTTTTAAGAGAAAAAAAGCTTTATAAAAATGTTTCATATAAAGCAAAAAAAAATTGCCTGATATTTCATGGCAGAACACTCAATTTCCTGATTTGTTTTCCTTTTTTAAAATATATATATATCATAGACGTGGCCAGAGAGTACGGTGTGCAACGCTTAGCCCTGAAAAGAGCAAAGTTCTTTCAAAGAGAAAAAAGTGCTACAAAAACTACCAGTAATTAGCGTCTCTATGTGTATGTTCCCCTACTCTGTCCAAAATAAGGTAAAGGTAAAGGTACGGGACAGCGGGTGCAAGCACACATTGTTTAGGCCATTTTAAATTGTCGGCCCATTACAATTTTCAATCACGAATGATTGAACGCTGTTAAGGGACATAACATGACGAACAACACATACACAAAACCCTTCGCACTTCCGCTTGTGCCAAGCGCCTGGCGTGAAAGCTGCGAATACTATTTTTAAAGTCTTTAGTATGACCCGACTGGGAATAAAACCCCAGTCTACCGGCTACCAAGTGGACGCTCTTAACCGATACACCAAGCGCCAGTCTTCTGTCCAAAATAACACGTAGACATAGGTTTTTATAATGAAGTTTCCCGAAACTGATTGAGGCTAGGCTATCTACGAAATAGGTTTTTCACTGCAGGTGGTCCACCATGCAAAAGCAAAACAGATTAAAAGATGGCTCCGTCTCAAACCCCACTCAACCCCTAGCTAGATAGGTCTGCTTGTTGATTTGGTAGGAAAAACATTGACTACGAAATAAGTACATTTTTTAAACATGAAAATGCTGATAAAACGTGGAAAGTTTTTGGCCACTGAAATCAAAATCTCTGGCTACGCCTATGATACATGATTAGTCGTTTAGTTGTTGATTTCGTTGTTAGTTTTTATTAGCTTTGTAAAAGTTATTTTACTTCCAAGTGTACAATCTCCCTGCCTTCTCTTCGATGATTATCGCGAGCAGTATTCAGGGTTCCCTCAAAGTCTTTGAAAAGTATGGAATTCGATTTTGCGTTTTTTATGCCCTGGAAAAGTGTGAAAAATAGAGGTTTTATCTGGTGCAGTTACAATATTAAGGAAAAATAAATCAATTTTTTTTCAGAACAAAATTTAGCAAAGGCTGCACTGTTTTGTGAATTGTGTTAGCATGTGTTGGTTTCAGTTCTTAATATCATTCATCGTTGTAAAATATAAAACACAAAGCATTACAGACTATTTACACTCTTATCAAAATTCACCGTGTGGGTCATGAAATTTGCTGAAGATAGCACATTACATATGGTTTTGCCTTAAGATTGTTGTTAATTGAACATTGTGGTTGTGTCTCCGATTCTTTTCGATGAGGCTTTAGCACACATAAATGAATAATGTTTCCTTTTTTTTTCCTTTGTAATCTGCTTTGACTTGTGCAGTGTGCATAGCTAGCATAAATAAATATATCTGAAACCGTGAACTTGAAGTTGACAGTTTTGTGAAACGTGCGTTGAGACATTGTAGACGTAATATCTGAGCTGATACAGGGCCAGATTAAGCAATGGGCAAACTGGGCAGTTGCCTCAGGCCCCGCGCATTTGCTAATCTCTTGCAGCTGCAGAGCCGGCTGCAAAGAAGTCGACTTAAGGGGGCCAAGCATTTATCAGGGGGGCAAAGTCTAAAATTAAGCACAAAAGCTGCTGTCTTCAAAAGAGTAAGCTTGTTGATTGAGGGGGTCAACCCCCTCCCCTGGCGCCAGCCCTGAGCTGCTAGATTGTGAGCTTAGTATTTTTTGTATTTTGTTGCATATTCATCCTCCTATCACGAGAAAGCGATCAAAGCGCTATACGAGCTCGCTTAGGAGTTGCCAGCCATCGTCTTCCACACCAAGATGGGGGAATCCCGCTAAGTGCCTTTGCCAACGGCACAACAAGTAAACTTGCCGACATGTTCTTCACACTGTTCCTTCAATGCTGAACATCAAGCAGGGAAGCTGTAAATTCCAATTTTAAAGTCACTGGTTTGACCCAACTCGAAATCAAACCCGGCGGACGCTCTTACCACTCCGCCGTCTGAGCTGCTAAGAAACAATACCAATTTCTAATTTCAGCTCAAACTACGACCTGCGGACGTGACGACCTTTTTTTCTTGCTCTTCACTTGATTTTGGGCAGAAAATTGGACATCACTCTTAACTGTCCCGAGCCCCGAGATATCTTAATCCCCCCTGAGCTAGTAGTAAAACTTAAAAATGAAAGCACATGCACATTTTTGCTATTTTTATCATTTATTGCAGCGCATTTTTTTCATTTTTTTCCAGCAAATTGCCATAATTTTTTCTCATTTTTTTGTTGATAGCTGGCTGGACAGCCTGTGATATATTTTTTAACCGCCGATAAATTATCACACTAAACAATTGTTTATGCTCACTGTGTAAAGTTAGCAAGTTAGCGCTATGGAAAAAATACAAGATGTTCGTAAAGTCTTGCTGCAGTTTAACAAAATCTCTCTTTGGTTTGTTTGATGCCAGCGCAGAGTCCGTGAACTGCTCTTGCTCTCTTTTCTTGAAAAATCTAGAAAAACATTTTTGCAATTTGACTCAAGTTGCAAAAAAAAATTCATCAAACACATCGAAAATTTACCGTAACATTTGTCGGAAAAATTTATCAGCGATAATTTATCGATTAACGATATCACTTTAAGAAACTGAGACTTATCGATTATCGATATCACCCAGAGCTTTTCTTAAGTTATCGATTATCGTTATCGCCATAATACATAAAGGTTTATTGTGCCCATCACTGATAATATCTATCCACAAGAAAGGAGACAAGAGAAAATGCAACAATTATAGGGGCATATCACTTGTCAGTGTCCCAAGTAAGGTATATGCCAAATGCCTCGAAAAGAAATGCTGTGAAACAGTATAGTCTAAACTAACAGATGTTCAGGGTGGCTTTTGTCTTGGTTGAAGCACAATGGACTAGATCTTTGCCTTGCAGCAAATCTTTGAGAAGATGTGGGAATATGCAAAAGAGGTCAATGCATGTTTTGTTGATCTTGAAAAAGCATATTATGATCGCATTCCCAGAGACATAGGCGCGGGAAGTAGGGTGTCAGGGGGGCTCAAGCCCCCCCTGAACTTTTTTTAGCCCCCCCTGAACCATTTGAGCCCCCCCTGACAATTGAAAAAATTATGCACCGAGTGCGACGGGATTAATGCTCGCAACGTACATACGTAATGAAGCAAATATTTTTTAAAGTGCTTTTAACCAACGAAAAATCACTATTCTTTTAAAAATCAGTCAGTTATTATTCACTTGGTCAACGTAAAATTTGGTAAAATTTTCAATGTTTGAAGTTCATTTTTAACCGTGTTTTATATCAGCGTTTGCAAACCTTTACAGCAGTCATGGACGATGGACCAGTAAAAGTATAATGGCTGCCAATTCTTGTAGCTGCCAAACACTTTACGCCAAACTACTCTGAATGCTCGAATGAAAGTCGCTACTGATCATGGGAATTACGTAAATCGTAAACGAAAATGCGGTGAAGTGCAAAAAAACAGTCCTCAATCCTTCAGATGTTCCGAATTCCACAAAAATTTTTGTGAAGAGCTAAAAAAAAGGTCTTCACGACCCGGACGCGTTACATGAACTGGAAATGTTGGTGGCCAATCTGATTTGTGTACATGCCAAATTGACCCGTGATCGACAGCCAAGCATCCAAAGATCGATCGACTGGTTGGGAACCCCTAATCAAGCTTATATGAGCTGGTGCAAGTTCTCTTCTGGTTAAGTTTTTTAGTGGTTTTGAATTTTTTGTACCAATCCAATGAAGCGACTAAATCACTACTAAACTGGCACCGATGATCAGTAGGCTACTCGATTTGAGGGGGATGCCATCCCTCTGAAAACAACACCATCCCCCCATAAAACATTTTAGCGTAAAGCATTCCCTTACAACTATAATGACCATCTCTTTTTAGGTCTGCGTGAAAAGTTGTAGCCTACCACCCCCCATAAGTGTTTTCACAACTACAGCACTGCCGATGATTGTTACTAAAATTGACCTAGTACGCCTACCTAAATACCTATATCTACACATCTCATTATGTTAAATGGTTCAGTGCTTTATTTTGATTGTGTGTTTTTTGTTATTTTTAAACCTCAGTGGGGCATTGTTTGTTGCATATAACTCTGATCAGCAAAGCAAAAGTTCGATCGGACAAATTTTGTTTGCCTACTTTTCGGTTTTGTCATTGAGGTATTTGCATGTTACAAATACATGAGTAGTAATTCGAGCATGGTTAGAAAAGCCTAATGGTAGTAAGTAATCTTGTTTTCCATGATAAAAAATTATCCTGAAAAAATTGCGGTCACTTGAGCTGGCATGCAATTGATGTTTATCAAAATAGGTCTGCTGAGTGTCCTGCTCATAAAAACGTGCGTCCGAAAAAAGGGGGTCTGGGGGGCGAAGCCCCCCAGACGTTGACACGATCTTACTATTTTGAGCCCCCCCTGTCCAAAAAACGTTCCCGCGCCACTGCCCAGAGACAAGCTTTGGGCGGTGCAGTTACAGTATGGCATTGATGGCCAGTTAGTAGCTGCTATTAAGTCGTTGTACATGCATTACAAGGTCTGTGTTCGTGTCAACAGCGCTACAACGAAACCTTTCAGAGTAAGTATGGGACTACGGCAAGGCTGCTCTCTTTCACCTATTCTGTTCCTTATTCATATGGATAGAATAGTTAAAAAAGTGAGTCTTGTGGCAGAGTAAAAACCGGTGATTGCACTGTGCAATGTGTTATTTGCAAGTGATCTTGTGCTACTCGACTCTACCCAAAATGGTATCCAGCAAGCTCCTGACAGGTGTTTGGATGCATGCTTAGTGGCCGGAATGAAAATCAGTATAACAAAAACAGAGCTATGAGCCTGTCCAGACAACCAAAGCAGTGCTCTCTCCAAATTGGAGTACCACTAAAACAGTCAGAGAAATTCAAGTACCTCCACATCTCATTCACAAGTGATGGCAGACAAAACAGCAAATTGGATATTTGCATTGGAAAAGCAAGTGCAGTAATGCGCCAGCTCCACCAATCTGTAGTACTAAAATGGGAACTTTGCACCAAGGCAAAGCTATCCATTTTCAGATCAGTCTATGTTCCTATTCTGACTTATGGCCATGAGTGTTGGATCATGAATGAGATAGTGAGATCTTGAGTTTAAGCAGCCGAAACAGAATTCTTGCAAAGAATTAGCAGTTTGACCTTGTTGAACAAGGTTATAAGTGCAGATATTCGTGAATGCCTAGACATCAAATTGCTGCTTCTCCGACTAGCAAGATCAAAACTGCGTTAGTATGGACATGCGACACGAATGCCCCAAGAAAGAACAGCCAAAGAACTGCTCTGTTCCACACTGATTGGTCGAAGGCTTAGGGGCCGTCCCAGAACTCAATGGCGAGATAACGCTGAAAATCTTAGCTGGTTAGCTCAGTTGCTAAGCGCACGCTATCGGTGTGGGAGGTCTGGGGTTCGATTCCCAGGCCAGTCAAATCTACACAGTGTCGCCAACGACTCGCCACCATTGCGACATTTTTTCGAAGCTGTGTTGCCGAGGTGCTAAGCCACGGAGATAGGCCCCGCAACTCGTTACACGCTTCGGTATAATATGGCGAGTATAATGAAGATTTGATTTGATCTTAGTTGGTCTCGCCTTGGCATCCCAGCAGAGCATCTATCCATTGTTGCAGAGGATAGAGATGTTTGGAGGCTCCAACTCGAGCTGCTGCTCCACCCCCTCCCTCCAAGGATAAGCGAGTCTAAAAAAGTAAGCTCTTTCCTTACTATCGTAAAGTGGCATGTTTGCTATATAGGTTGCCCGCCAGTGTTAGTCATATGCAGGATTAAGACCAGTTGTGCTAGTGCACTACTAGTATTGTTAGCTAACACTGTTTTATTTAGGTGCTGAGATCTTTCATAACTTCTATCACCTTGGCATTGTTAATGTCCATTGTCCAGTTTTGAATGCCAAATGGAAATTACCGAATTCGTGTCTGCAAACTACAAGACATAAAAAGCATTTTTTACAAGTCAGTACTTTTTACTGTTGGTTACTATGCTAATCATTGCGCTGTAATATAACGATTGACCTACAAGTTTATTTTACAGTATTTAATCTTTCAAGTCCCTAAAATTTATCGTAACCAATTTGCATGTCTTTGTATCAAATATATGTAATGTCTCACTGCCAACACTTTTTATATTACCAACATTTGATAGTGCTGTAATGCAGTTGATCATTGGCTATCTTAAACAATTATAATTGTGCATGTTCTGCAGCTCCGATTTGATTCTATGCAAATTATTGCTAAAGTCGTAGCATTTCGTCGCACTTTGTTTTGCTATTGAGTTTTATTTGCAAAATATAAGTAGTAATAACAGTAATTATGTTAAAAGAGTTATTCAAGAAAGTAAAAGAAAATAAAGTGAAAAGTTTTGGCAGTCAAAGCCATCACTCGAGGTAATGCAGCTCTTTGTATGTTCGTAATATTATTTAAAGTGTTACAACATTTATACCCATCAGATGGCCAAGTGGAATAGAGCAACTTCTTCTGGATCGGTAAACTCGGGGTTCGATTCCAATTCGAGTCAAACCAATGACTTAAAAATTGGTATTAGCAGTTTCCCTGCGTGATGTTCAGCATTAATGGGACAGTGTGGAGCAAGTTGGCAAGTTCGCTTGTTTTGCTGTTGGGAAAGGCACTTAACGGGATTCCCCATCCTGGTGTGATGGACATACTGCCGGCAACTCCAACGCAAGCTTGCACTGTGCTCAGCATGCTTTGTCCTGATTAAAAATGCAACTAAATCAATAAAAATAACGATTTTGGTTTCTAATCAAACACCTCACTACTATTTGGATTTTTATTTTCAGATGCAAAGCATTAAAATGTTTCTCCTTTACCATCATGTGAGCTTGCGGTATAAGTTCTTGTGCTGCAGATTCCAAAGCTGCATTTTCGACAAACCAACCCTACATGAAACCAATATCTCAAATCATAAGCAATGCTTTTATACCTATCGTGGACATAATAAGATCACTATTTTGGATGTTAAATGTATATTCTGCAGTGTTGTCCAATGTTTACCATGCCCAGAATTTTAAACGTTATATAGACATACAATTGCACATGTGTTTCAATGCAAATTTTTCCAAAATCTTTGATAGTATTCCAGCCAAAATTGTGATCAAGAATAATAAAGATCAACATCATAACAAAGACATTTCAACAATTTGCTTTAATCTGCTCTACAAGTCTGAGTGAGGCTCAATCTTCTCTGGCAGAGAGCTCAATAACTACGGCTAGCTAGAGCTTATATTGCATATGAATAAAATCCCTGTAAAACCGCAAAACCACTACAGCCTATTTGAATAAGATACATTATGCTTGCGGTATAAGTTCTTGTGCTGCAGATTCCAAAGCTGCGTTTTCGACAAACCAACTCTACATGAAACCAATATCTCAAATCATAAGCAATGCTTTTACACCTATCATGGACATAATAAGATCACTATTTTGGATGTTAAATGTTTACTCTGGAGTGTTGTCCAATGTTTACCATGCCCAGAATTTTAAACGTTATATAGACATACAATTGCACATGTGTTTCAATGCAAATTTTTCCAAAATCTTTGATAGTATTCCAGCCAAAATTGTGATCAAGAATAATAAAGATCAACATCATAACAAAGACATTTCAACAATTTGCTTTAATCTGCTCTACAAGTCTGAGTGAGGCTCAATCTTCTCTGGCAGAGAGCTCAATCACTACGGCTAGCTAAAGCTTATATTGCATATGAATAAAATCCCTGTAAAACCGCAAAACCACTGCAGCCTATTTGAATAAGATACATTATGCCACTGGAAGAGCCAACAACAGCGAAACAGGCTGTAGTGGTTTTGCAATTTTACAGTGATTCATTTAAATATAATCTGCTCCACAGATATTTATTGCAAATTACGTATTTTCAGGTCCATGGCAAGATGCTGATGCAATTTCAAATGATGTGCTGCATGATATTTGAAAAACTGCTACCGTAATGTTGACTTGAGTAAATTATGTGCTTCGCACTATAACGTTTGTGTTATTTTCTTTAAAATATGCTTTTCATGTGAACCGTTGCAAACTTTTACTCATGTTAACTTCAGCCCACATAATACCTAGTTCACTTATAATAATACGTAGGTCGCTGAAATGTACCTGTAGTTGAAATTTTCTTCTATGAAAAGAGGGCACACACAACCGTAGTCGTTAGCCGACAATAAAGTAACCTGGAAACGAAGGCTTCCTCAAGATCTGTCATCCAAATTTTTTAAATCAACTTTGCAAAAGGAAAACTTTTAGGCCTATCCTTTTAACAACTGTCCCAAGAAACTCTGCTTAAATGCTTAAGAAATCATATATTGCATCAAATGCTTTTTTTAGGCCGCTAACAGGCAGACTACTGATCATGCAGGCACACTATTTGCAGAAAATACCAAATTTCATGTAGAAATAACGGCGAAAACGCTTGAATAAACAATTTTCGCATTGAATTTAGTTGTGCTGACCATAATATTTTAATGAGAGGTAGAGACATAACAATTAGAGCACCCAGATCTAGAGATAAAACAGCAAAAGATAAGAATTTGTGTAGTTTTACGAACGAATCAGCTTAGTTTACAAAAAGTAGCTTCCAGTGCATGAATCTTCGCCAATTGTTCTGAGATAGAAAATACAAAAGTATGAAAACCATTAAGCTATGAGACGATTTTTACAGGGCTTAAATTTGCTTCACACATATGCGATGTAAAAGAGTATTTTTAGTCAGGTCAACACAATTAATTTGTTACAACTTGAATTCGGTTCGTATTCGTTATGACTGATGCCTACAGGGTTACTGCAAACTGGGAGTTCTAATGTGGCAATTGTCCTGTAACTTCGGCCATAAAATTCATCTTAGTATTCAACCCAAAATTAATTTTGGCATCCCCACATAAAATATTGGTTTAAGTTTCAGAAACAACGTATCAATTTAATAGGCCTATCGGTAACTTATTCCACAAAGACGAAGCTCTAATGGGTGTATGGGGTTGCACTTGAAGGCAAGAGTATGCCCTGTAGCTGCTCATGCATTCGCCTGCCAGGCTGCCACATACTGTTAGTAATATGCTAATAAGCTGTTTTTTAAATATCTTTTCTCTCGCAAATTTAAATATAATTGACAAGTAAAAGCTTAAGCGCATCAGCTGAATGGGATATTTTAACTTTTAAAAATGATCCTGTTAAGCGTTAACCAGACTGTGAAAAGTGCAAATTCAACCAATGATCTATTTTGTAAGTTTTTCTGTTGCATGAATTTGAATAAAAGTTAGAAGTAAAAAATGTATGAGCTAAAAAGATTATTTTTCCGAAATTAATTTATCTTGGTAACCTGGGTGCAAATCGAACGCCAAAGACTTTGCTACTTTGTATGTCACTTTAATGCAAAGCCTCACTCAGTGGCACAAGCAAAAGCAAAGGGTAGACCAGACATGGGCAAACTATGGCCCATGGGCCAAGTCCAGCCCGCCGGTCCTTTTATTTTGGCCTGCCGGCACTTACACAAACTTAAAATCTCACCGTGAATTTTGCGGAAGATCTTTTTTTTCCTTTAGAGATCATGGATGGCAGCAATTTTCAAAAAATAAGCCTCAACGGTGCAAAATTGAAATAAAAAACGAGGTGAAAACCTCTTTATTTTTAGATTACATTTGTACGTGGACCCTGATCTCCAAAAAAAAAAAGTCTTCACCTTGTTTTCCCATCAGCGTGTGGCTCGCGACTTCAACAGTTTTTCCAAATCTGGCCCTTCATGTGAAATAATTGCCAACCCCTGGTGTAGACAGAGACGCTTCGGGCAGCAACGCATCGCATCGTTTACGGTAGCTTTGTGTCGCTCAAGTGCAGACCAGGTCGAAGGGGTAACATGTCTCAAGCATGCTCATTGTTCACGGTATACTGTTTCCTGTTGGTTAGATATGATTCTATCAAGTTACTTGTAACCCCTCTTATTCCATAATGTTCAAGTTTTCCAATTAAAATACGATGCTTGACGGTGTCACATGCCTAGGCAAGATCCATAAAGATCGCACAAAGTAAGTTACCCATATCCCTCTGTTTTCTTTTACAATTGTCACATGTAGAAATGTGAACACGAGATTAGTGGAGTGATTTTTACAAAAACCAAACTGCTTATCTGCGAATAGGTTGCATTTTCCCAAAAGTTAACTAAACATTTATAAATGCAGGATAGTTTCAAACATGTTATTAATAGGTGGAAGAACAAATATTGGTCTGTAATTGCCAACTTTGTGTTTTAGACCTCTTTTGTGAAAGGAAATCCTTTAGCTATTTTGAGAATGTCAAGATAGACGCCTGTTTCCAGGCAGGTATCAACGCAATAACAAGGGGTCTAGCAATGAAGAATTAAGATTTTTTAATCAAGGATGTGGGGATGTCAATGAAACAAGGCTGGCAGTTATTTCAAGTATGTACTTTCCTATTTCAACAAAATGCCTATTCATTCCGTTACAAATTTCTTGCAATCGGTAATTGTTTTGCCAAATACCTTTAATTGTCGCAGCATTTCAGCTTTGGGCTTACTTTTGTGTAGTACTTGGTTGATGAGATTCTCACGTTTCAACAGAATTTCTAACATGATTAAATAAATTGCCAAAGTAAGCTTGCTTGGCTGCTTCTTTTTCATGAGTTACCTTATTTCTTAATTTTTTGTAGATGGTCAATAGCTTAGGGCACTTGGTTTTCATGTAATTAACGTCAATTTTATTGTTATTTCTTATGACAGCTAATATCTCCGGGTTTATTGTTATTTCTTATGACAGCTAATATCTTCGGGTAATTCAAAGGTTTATTGATGTTTACGACTAAGCTTTTTTTAGCAAAATGGTGGTTCATTAGATCGCTCATTAATGTAATAATATTATTCACAGTGTATTAGATGACATATTAACATTGTAGTAATGCATGTTAAAATCTAAAATTACATATTTTTGACTGCTTTAGAGAGATTTAAAAAGGTGTACAAAAGAACCTTCAAAAGTTGGGCGCCTATAAATAGTTCTAACAAGCTGGGATTCATTTGACCAATTTCAACCCAACGTCTTCACAAGCATTTGCTTTGATTTCGATTTCAAAAATTTATGGACAATTTAGACCAGTGGTTCCCCAAATGGGCGCCAGCGCCCCCCCTGGGGGCGTTTGCAACTCTCAAGAGGGCACTGGCTACCAAATGAGCGATTGGGGGTGCTGAGAATAAATTGGACCGTAACAAAACCAGTGCCCCCTAAATATTTGCGGTGTTGTTATTTAGAGCACTTTAGGATAGTTTTATGCTTTTGTTACGGTAAACTTGCTATCTCGCTTTGTCTCTGGTTGAATCACGCACTAGTTGCAACACCCAAAATCGAACAGTTCAAAAAAGAATGTATAGCGTAGAGCAGCAGTTTCACTGTGTTAAGGCCTATTCATCGGTAGCATTTGGTGGCCAAGAAATAATATAAGCGGTCTTCTTAACCTTTCCTTGACGACAGTCATCAAGGTGGCTAACAAAATTAAAGCCCATGCGCTGAACACACGCTTGTTTAGACAAGGCCTTTGAGCGCTTGCTTCTCCACACCAAAGTAAGATGGCTTTTTAAGGGAAACTGCCTAGCACGATTTCACTCATTGTTAGATACTGTCTTGGAAATCCTAATAACCTGTGACCCTGGCCTTGCGAAAGATTCCGTTGTTGTGAAAAATCAGGCTTTTAATACCAACGTACAATCAATTATCGTCAACATTGTTTTTTAATACCGTCAAACAAAAACTAACTTTCAACAGAGCCAGAGCAGTAAGTATGTCACATACATAGGCCTACTAAAATAACTGATTATCCAGATAATCTATAACTGCTGAAGCAGTGTTAGCAGTGGCGTAGCGAGAAATTTTAAAAGGGGGGGCCATAATTTTAACATTTTTTTCAATCGGATTTTTTAGGAAGAATTAATTGAAGCTGATTGAGAAACAAGAAAGGCTGTAGGGGGGTACGGGGGCATGCTCCCCTGGAAAAATTTTGAAAATTTGCATGCTGAAATGGCTATTTTAGTGCTTTTTAAATAAATCTCACGCAAATTTTGTGTAAATTTAATGACCTTGATTCTGAGTGCTTTGTCAAATGATGCATTTTGTTCGCACACTTTCGATTATGCGTAGGTAAGGCCAAAGACTTATCGCTATTGAAGAAGTTTGAAATTACAGAAAAACTGTATGCACCAAAAACATTTTTGAAAATGGCTGGTGAGAGGATGCATGCCCCTCATCCTATCCGTCCCTGGCCATAAGCTACAGAAACCATCAAAAAAGTCTGGCATATTTCAGTCACTTGGCAACATTGTATTTGTTCTTTTTTACTGAAGGCAGAGTCAAGAGGGGGGACACTGCACAATGCTCCCCTAAATACGCTCCTGAGTGTTGGTAAATGCAGCAAACTTGGGCTTGCTTGGAGTGCTCGACACCGTTGGATTCGGTTTTTGTCAAGCACGAGTCTACTGTTTAAGTCCAAGCCCCCCTGTATAAAAAAATTCAAAACCACAACTTTGTATCAAAAAAGAAAGAATATACGCTCTTGATTTTTTTCGCCTGTATTTATTGCTACCTGCTGGGATTGACAACCAAATTGATGAAAATGACGTGATAAAAACGCAAATTGTAGAAATTTTGAGAAATGCTAAATGTAACCCAGGAATTTTTACTCGCATGCTTACACAAAATAACCAAAACCTTAAGAATAAGCTTACTGCAGTAACCCTGGTCATTGCGATTTGATATTGCTACCTGTATGCCTCCTCCAGTGACTGTGACCTCATCTGAAGGCTCAATCATTTGCTCAACACCCGAGAGGTGGTACAAAATTTTAAGTAAGCCAAAAATAAAAACCTCTTCATTCGCTCTACAATAGGGGCGAACTTAGGAGTTTTTAAGGGGGTGGGCAATTTAAAGCCATGCCGGCAGGGCTAGATATGTTTTCACTGTGCAAAAGGAGGACAGGTTAATTCTTTGAAGGTCATCACGTACGTTTTCTGTCCAAAGTTAAGTGAAGAGAAAAAAAGGTCTTCAGGCTCTCAGATTGTTCTTTATGCGTATATCACTTTACACCACAAAAGTTTTGTGTATTTGTCTGCGAGGGGGGGGCATGGCAGACCATGAACATTTGCCCCTCCAAAAACGCCTAGTTACGCCAATGCTTTACAATGAAATTTTGTCATGCCTTTTTTCTGATGTATACAATCAACGGACGTGTTCTCAATAACTGGAATCAAATCCTACTGAAGCTGGAATAACTGCAGGCAATGGAAGCAAAACTGAAACTACTGATACCTTCGCTATACTATAGAGCAGACGTTTTACTTGGTTACTATCACAATGGACTGCTGAGGGCAGTACTGTCCCCCTTGCCCCCACCGTTTCAGCACTCCTGTGAAAAATGATATCGCATACCCGTCAGATATATTTGTCAAATTTAACACATTGAATCTATCCCTTCAAGGCAACGAGGTCAATCTAAGCCAGGTAGAATCAGCACTGTCTGGGTTCAAAAATAAACTTGCGTTGAATCAGCAAAATTCAGCTAGACGCGAATTCTTCCAGTTTTCCAGCTTGCCACAACTTGATACCAGCAACAATGGCAACGTTGATGTTGAGACGTACGTACAGCAAGCAAAAATTCAGGAAATGCATGAGGACATGCAAGTTCAATTCCAGGATGTATTTCAATTGGAGATTCCTAACCGGGTAATACACCCACTCATTAAGATTTCTGAGCAAGGAATTTTTGCAGAGGAACTTATAACCTTGCAAAATGATTTTGAACTCAAACCAAAATTCAGTGTCTCTCTTCAATCATTTTGGCCACAAAGCGGAATTAGAGTGAAATATCCTTACATGTGGGATCAAGTAAAAATTATTTTCATTGCATTTTCCAGTTTATACTTGGTAGAGCATGCATTCAGTGCCGTCACAGTGCTTCTGAATCACAGAAGAAACCGCCTTGACATAGTGAGACAGGGAGATTTGCAACTGTTGATGACTAAAATCGAACCAGATATCAAGAAGCTAACGAATTGCACCAAGCTCATCCTTCTCACTAGAGTGAAATGCCGCTTCAAGCTATGATTGTCGAAAGTGGAAAATAAATTCGCTTTTGCTTTTTTGTCAAGGGGGCGTTTGATAGTAAGTTGTTCAAGGGATTTGCAACTGTTGATGACTAAAATCGAACCAGAAATCAAGAAGCTAACGAATTGCACCAAGCTCATCCTTCTCACTAGAGTGAAATGCCGCTTCAAGCTAAGATTGTCGAAAGTGGAAAATAAATTTGCTTTTGCTTTTTTGTCAAGGGGGCGTTTGATAGTAAGTTGTTCAAGGGGGCAAGATTCTTGAAAAGATTGGGAAACACAGATTTAGAGGATCTGCTACAAAAATATCCGAAACTCCAGCTTCAGTTTTGAAACTGCAGTGAAACAATTTCTAGCCAGTTACATTGGAATAACTCAGGTTGTGATCATTCGATCTGGTTTCGCTAATGCAAATGACATTGACTGGTTTAACAAATTGATTAAAGAATGCAGCAAAGTTGTCAAAACTTTTTTGTAAACTTACTACTTTTATGTGATAAATCGTACTATAATGGCAGGATGTGCATATGATTTATGCTGTCCAGCTCTTGGGTTTGTCGAATGCCGTTTTTGTGGAAGTTGATGAGCGATAGAAATATCACCCTCTTCCAGGTCGACACCTATTTTACCAAATAGATCAAGGGCAATTTGGGTTACATCTTCGTTTACTTTGTAAAGCACACCTACCAACTCTAAATTCTGTCGTCAGTCATATCGCTCAAGTTCATCGAATCTTAGTTCTTCTTCGTTAGATTTATTTTGAAGGTCAACCATTGGCTTGTTTAATTGCGTCAATTCTCGCACATTATACTTGTTAGTAGATAATACTGCATTGTAGTTTTTAGTTATTTAAATCTTCATATTTTTCACTCATAAATTCATGCGCTTTCTGCATTTAAGTAAATTTTTCTTTCAGATTTTTAATTTTATTTAGCATTGGTGCAGCGGCTTTATTAATCATGGGTTGAACAAGATTTTCCAGCTGTAATTGAGTTAACTGCACGATTTTATATGAAGCCTGTTTTTCATTTTCCTGGAATTTTTGCTGGAAGTCTCTGGCAGTGCTAATCAGGTTTTGTCGTCAAAAACTAGTCTTGTCGTCAAAAAACATGTCTGCTCGCTGTAACTGACAGACAATTGATGAAAAATATGAGGCACGACCAATGCAGTAAAAAAACACCTATTTGTGGCCCAAACTCGAACAAAAAATAAACCCCTAACTATAAATCTAATTTGAATCATCACCCTTATCAGGACCAGTCCCCAAAAATCTTATTAATACTGAGTAGGTCATGTTTGAGTCACACATATGTCAAAAACTCCTATCTCACACAGCCACATTACAACAAGTACCATAGTCAATGTGTAAACAAACTGACAAGTAGGGATGTGCTGGATAGCAAATTTACCAGATAGCCGGATACCGGACAGTAGCACTAAGCCAAAATTAATATTTGGATGTTTTTTGTCCACGGCTCCACGCTGTCGTTTTGCTCGACTAGCAAACCATGAAACTATTGCATTAGGTCATGTGACACACAGGAAACTTTCAAAAGCATTGAGTCATTAAGAATGGACTTCATTAGTCTAAGTTGGCCAAATCGGCAATGCGGTCGAGTGGCTGGAGCTCAGTTGATATAAGGACCATCTTATTGATCGCTTTTGATTCAACTACAATCCACGACACTACGTTTGTGTATCAACACGTTTTCAACGCTGGGCTTTATTTTTGAGTAAGAAGAATCATGTTAAAAGTGTGAATTTTGGTGAAGAGCCGAAAATCGGACGCTAAGTCAGTCAGCCACCATAGGCGTCTAATCGGCGGGAGCAGGAACAGTGCTTCCTCAGGTCTAATACCAAAGGAGGCAACATATGTCCAGCCTACGGGGTGTTTTCATTATTACATTAAAAGTTGACTGCATGCACATTGCAAGGTAGTTAAAACACTTCCAAAATGTAACAGCGCAAAATCTTAGCATTGTTCTCACGAAATTTTGCGCTCATGCTATATCAGGGATGGTGAACCAATGACCCGCGGGTCACTATGTGACCCACTTGCAAGTTTCAGAGACCCACTTGTAGTTTGGAAAACTGTAGGAAAAAACCGTAACGAACATTTACATAATGAAGAAAAGTTTATCTGCCTATGCTGTGGCATTGAAAACCTTTTATTTGCTGTTCACACCCAATAGCCTATTTGGGGAAAGCTGGGAATTTATGCGGTGAAGACTTTTTTTTGCTCTTCGCATAGATTTCGGCGGAATTCGGAACATCGGAAGGCGCGAAAACCTTTTTTTATTAATTTTTTGCTTTCCTAGTTCAAGCCCCTCATCAATATTATTACCTCTGTGACCCACTTTTTTTTTTTGGCCTACGACCGTACATTTGACCCACCACGTAAAAAGGTTCGACATCCCTGCTATGTTTATAGCGAGAAGAAAACTATCAAGCGTGTGGCCTGCATCAGCGATGTGATTTTACGAGTAAAGCAATCGAGTTAACAATTACTACTCATTATGTTGATTTTTGTGGTTTTGTGCTTGTGAGCAATTTGTGATACCCATCGAAAGCAAACTTCAAAAAAGTTCAAATCGTCATTATACTCGCGGTTTTACGCAGAAGCATGTAACGAGTGGCGGAGCCCACCTCTGCGCCTGTGCAACACAATTTCAAACTCCGAAAAAAAAAAAAACAACGTCGCAACAGTGGAGGGCCTCCCACACCGATAGCGATGTTTTTTACCAATACGCTAAGCGGTCGGTAAAAGGCAAGTTTGAATTTGAATTTTCACTTGCTTTGCGCTATCATCAGAGCTACTAAAAAAGGAAGGTTTATAGTTTATAATACCATAAAATTGCTGCAAAAAATCAATCCTGCGATAAATCTGCAATGATAAGTGAATTACGTCAAACTTTTAACACAAACAGTCAATTGATGAACTAAGGAAATTGAATTAAAGACTTCAACTTACTACCGCAAGACATTTAAAAGCAGAACCACATCCATTACAATGCTACTGGTACCTTGAAACGTTGTTTTTTGAACGTAGAAAACAAAATTTCTGTAGAAATTCCCTCCCCCTTGCCGTTTGCCTTCGAGAAAAAATTGGCAAATGTCAGCTGCGCATTGCGTTTGTTTTTTTTATTTCGAAGAAAAAACGAACATGCAAGTTACAGGACAGAAGACAGGCTTTTAAACGTAAATTATTTGCATGGTCTTCAAGGGAGACAACGGTGGTGATCATCGAAATTATACCGTTTCGGTTTGATGCCAATTTATTACTGCCTACTGCTACACCATTGAAGTGGCTTTCCTCGTGACAAAATTCGCAGCGCCAAAAAAATAAACTTATAAACTAAATTTAAATCCACTTGACATAAAAAATCACCAACGCAGTCTAAGGTTTGGACTCGGTTCTACTTTTTGTAGAGAGTCCAAACAAAATTAAAGTTTTCAAACTTGCAGCAAATTTTTTCATATAGATCGAAAAGGCAAATTTTATGTTTACGAAGTCTACTCCACGCAATTTTCCTGAACTTTGAAAATATCCGGTATCCAAGCGGATAGCAAAGTACTATCCTGCCGGATACCTCAAAAAGCGCCGGATATCAGATGTATATGCAGTATCCGGCACATCCCTACTGACAAGTGACAAAAATTGTGGTTGAAAAATTTGCCAAACAATAGTGGAAAAAACTAATTCACGAAGCTAATCAAGAGCACTAGAGCAGTAGGGTGCCCCCTTTCTTGAACAATTTTTTAATTACAACTTGCCTGGGTGTTAAATTTTTGCCTTAGGGGGAAATATTGGGAAACACAAAATTTTTTTGAAATTGAACCGCGTTTAGACCCTGCCCCTCAGCTTTTCCAAATCGCACCCCCAAAAATAGTTAATTATGCATAAAATTTGACTGGGAAGTGCGAGATATGCATTGTTGGTATTCATTTTTAATGTTTTTCAGAGAAGAAGACAACTGTAACCTTTATTTTATGATTTAACTTTATTTGTTTCATGGTTTACGCTGATGTCAGAATTCGATGCCCTCTGAAATAAAACAGTTGTGTGGACCACCAAATTGTTCAATTTTTTGCAACCAATATCCACATAGGAGTCACCATGCACAAAACAGGATACAAATAATTCACACGAGACACAAATGCACAACATAAAAAAACATCAGACTATGCAAAAGCAAACACATGAAGGATGTAGATACAGTACACACAGCACACAATGCACAAAACGTGGCACACTATCATTGTTCAAAAGATCTTTTGCAACTCTCTTGGATTTTCCTAACCATCGCTTTTTTTTCTTCCTGCCAAACTACACAAGGCTTCACAGATTTGGCGCTTCTGTCCAGCTATTCGGCTAGTTGCCTTTGTCAGTTTCACTCCACGTTCCACTGCTTGAGTGTGATTTGGATAACTAAGTTGCAGAGGTTGTTTGAAAAATTGCTTGATATTAGTGCAAGACTTTGTCA